>SJYV01056139.1:360158-494167 GCA_006410875.1 Neotragus pygmaeus
TGGTGTTAGAAAGTGATCTAGTTTCATTTTTTTACAAGTGGTTGACCAGTTTTCCCAGCACCACTTGTTAAAGAGATTGTCTTTACTCCATTGTATATTCTTGCCTCCTTTGTCGAAGATAAGGTGTCCATAGGTGTGTGGATTTATCTCTGGGCTTTCTATTTTGTTCCACTGATCTATATTTCTGTCTTTGTGCCAGTACCATACTGTCTTAATGACTGTGGCTTTGTAGTAGAGCCTGAAGTCAGGCAAGTTGATTCCTCCAGTTCCATTCTTCTTTCTCAAGCTTGCTTTGGCTATTCGAGGTTTTTTGTATTTCCATACAAATCTTGAAATTATTTGTTCTAGTTCTGTGTAGAATACCGCTGGTAGCTTGATAGGGATTGCATTGAATCTGTAGATTGCTTTGGGTAGTATACTCATTTTCACTATATTGAGTCTTCCAATCCATGAACATGGTATATTTCCCCATCTATTAGTGTCCTCTTTGATGTCTTTTATCAGTGTTTTATAGTTTTCAATGTATAGGTCTTTAGTTTCTTTAGGTAGGTATATTCCTAAGTATTTTAAGACTGAAGGCTGTAATCAAATTAATTTGGTCTAAAGAACTATCAGAATTAATTGTGGAAATACTTTGCTTAAAATTTCTGGGACAATTAAACTGGAACCTATTATACAGAGTGAAGTAAGTCAGAAAGAAAAACGCCAAATCAGTATATTAATGCATATATATGGAAGTTAGAAAGATGGTAACGATGACCCTATATGTGAGACAGCAAAAGAGACACAGATGTAAATAACAGACTTTTGGACTCTGTGGGACAATTTGAGAGAATGGCATTGAAACATGTATGTTATCACATGTGAAATAGACTGCCAGTCCAGATTCGATGCATGAGACAGGGTACTCAGAGCTGGTGCACTGGGAAGACCCTGAGGGATAGGATGGGGAGGAATGTAGGACGGGGGTTCAGGATGGGGGACACATCTACACCCATGGCTAATTCATATCAGTGTATGTCAAAAACCACTACAGTATTGTAAAGTAATTAGCCTCCAATTAAAATAAATTAATGAATTAAAAAAAAAAGTTCTGGGACATATGCCAAGATCCACTTTTAAAATGAGAAATCTTTGTATATTATATTGTTCAATCTGTTTATAATCCAGGGCTTTGTTGATTTTTAAGATTTAAATAAGCTACTCCAGAGGTCAGGTTTATAAAACTTATGAGTGGCATTGCAGGAGATAGTGAAATCTAGGTCAGTTATAAGAGAAGAAGCAGCACAGTGAAACTGAAATCTTTGAAGGGTACCCGCTTGATGGGTATCCCTCTGCTACTTCCTTTCCTTCTCTTCCTGTCCTTTCCATGTACCATACAGAAAGAATCAAGGGTGATACAATTTGGTTACTTTTTATTCTACCATATCTCACTGATACGTTCTTATTTTATATTTAAATTATAATAAAACCGAATTTTGTGCCCTTGATGAAAAAGGGAGACATGGTCTTCTGGTCAACAGCTCTAACTTGTGACCCCTCCGACCACCTTCTTCCTACCAACTCTGAAATGATTAGGCCTGCCATCCTTCCAACCATGAGTTTACTTTATTTTCTAGGCATATGCCAATAGAAAATCATGTGCTTTTTATTCAATTCAGTATGTATATGGTATCCAAGAGTGAATTTTATAGGCTTACAATTCAGACCTTTATNGAAATGATTAGGCCTGCCATCCTTCCAACCATGAGTTTACTTTATTTTCTAGGCATATGCCAATAGAAAATCATGTGCTTTTTATTCAATTCAGTATGTATATGGTATCCAAGAGTGAATTTTATAGGCTTACAATTCAGACCTTTATCTGCTATGACTTTTTATATTATGGAAGTACCTAGGGGCTAATACAATGAATGTGTCTAAAGATTTGTTGCACAGATGAATTTTTTACAATAATTTTAATGACTTTGTCTTGATTTACCAAGATA
Organism: Neotragus pygmaeus; assembly: GCA_006410875.1. Classification (NCBI taxonomy): domain Eukaryota; kingdom Metazoa; phylum Chordata; class Mammalia; order Artiodactyla; family Bovidae; genus Neotragus; species Neotragus pygmaeus. The sequence continues at coordinate 362,147 of SJYV01056139.1, forward strand.
CTCTGCATAGTGAGATCTCAAATGGCTGGAATTAGTTATCATTTCACCTGTGTTCTCTTTTAATGAGAAAATTACCTACTCTTTTCTTGCCTTGTCCTTGGGGGTAAGTGGCAGAGGCATCAAAGGAAGGAAGGAAAGTGCAGGATTGTGCATCTGAGTTATGTAGTTGTTAATGAGCTGAACGCATGGTGTTTCCCAAAGAAAATTAAATATGCAAATGAAAGCAATGGCTGAGTTAAGGCCTTTCCATGTGTTTAACTTGAAACCCTCTGTAGGAATTATATTTTTCTTTTTTTGGTTGAAGTATAGTTGGTTTACAATGTTAGCTCCAGGTGTACAGCAACTGGAATCACTTTGCTGTAACACTTTGCTGTAACATATATATATACACACACACACACACACACACACACACACACACACAATATACACACACATATATTATTTTTTCCTATTCTTTTCCCTTATAGGTTACTACAAAATATTGAGTATAGTTCCCTGTGCTATAGAAATTATTTTTCAATTACCATTTTATAATATCAACCATTATCAATTGTTACTGCCCACTGTCATTGCTGTAAATTATTATTTGGAAGTTTAGGAACCCCAAAAAGCCTGTGCTAATCATTGGTAAAAGGTTACTAATGTACAACTGAAATGGGAGGAGGGGTGAGATAAATACACAATTGTCAAATGTTGGCAAACATGTTCAGCTTTACAGCATGAAACAAAATGAGCCACTTACTCAGTTAATCAAAAGTACTCCAAATTACACTGGCTCTAAAGCCCCTCATGCTATATTGATTTTTAGGTTCTCTTCTCTCATTATAATATCCTTGAGAAATTTTTTTTCCACTTGGGCTATCTCAAACATGTCATTTTCTACTACTGGCTTTGTTGTTTCCTGCCTCCAAATCACATCTCTCTGGTTCATTAAAGGGACATTTTAATGCTTCTACCAATCATCTCCTACATTTCTGGGACAGGCAACCTTGACTGAAGTACTGGCAAATGTTACTACCTTTACGTGACCTTGAAGGATAGGGAGGGGAAACTGCCTTCCTCTTTGACAGTCTATTCCAGTATTGGAGTGGAATCTTGTCTTCACTCATTCCACAAACCAAGCATAACACTATTTATTATAAACAGCAAATTATAATACCATTTATGGAGTACTTAACATGTTTAAGCAATGAGATATAGTCTTCAAATAAACTTATAAATACATTAATTCTCTTTTTAACCAAGGACAGAATTCAGTTTCAAAGAAGTTAAAATGTCTCAAGATTTCTTGCTTGAAAATAGTATATCTCCAATGCAGGACCATTTCTAATCCATATGATAGCTTTGTACAAATAAAGGAGAAGAAAATGAACTCTTTTACTTAAGACCCACCTTTCAAAATAATTACATAATATGAAATATGTTTTAAAAGAAACTTAACTGCCATCTGCAGGAAAGTGTTGTTTTCTACACATCTGTGATGGCTAGAACTTAAGTGGTGTCTTAGATGTGTTGTCTTTGTGATGTTAAAATCTGTCCAAATGTGTATAACAGCACTTTTGGGATATGAAAACAAGTTCTCTGGGTTCCTTCTGATTAACTGTGCTATAAACTCAGAAATATCTAAGAAAGACAAAGTCACATTGTACATGTAAATGATTGAAAATTCTTCAATGCTTTCTGCCCCCATCCTCTGTCACTATAATCACACTTGTGACCCGGTCCACCCTAGTTATTCCTGGGTGCACATTTCCATTGTTGATGTACTTCTGGACATCTTGAGGACAGAAAGAATTTCAAACAAAGAGATGACAAAGTAAATGGAGTTGTGAAAGAATTAAATGGAATATATATTTTTTGAAACTCAGCACAAAACAAGAGAAAATAAACAGAAAGTCAAATTCCATTGTTTCTTAAACTATTGGACTCTTGTTACTATGAACTGCAGCATACGAAGACAGAAAATTCCCCAAAAGCGGTTGAAGATAAGCCTGATACTCAATAAATTTGGTGTTTGGTTTGTCTGTGCTTCTTTCAGAGCCTCACTTGTTAGCTAACTTAACAATAAGTTTAGGTCATATTAGTTCAAATTAATTCTTTCTTTTTTTTTTTTTTAAGTTGAAGAGTGTTTGTGGACTGATGGTCACAAGAAACTAGTTTGGAAAATATTACTTTGAGACACTATATTTAGTGACTGCAGCCACCAAACAATTCAGTCACATGTTAACTGTGACCCTTGTCTTCAGTAGAGATCCCACTTGCATTTCTCCCAATCCCATATGCAAAATCTATTAATAAATAGCTGAAATGCATTTCTGTCTGAAATGATCAAATGCTAATGTGACAGACATGCAATCCATTTTTATTCCACCTTGTTCCCTTTGACTATAACAAGTAGAAGCTGAGTAGAACTTTAGAGGCCAACTAGTAGTGAGAGTTTTCATTTTACAGTTGAAGGAATGGAAACTCACAGACATTAAATGAATTTCTCAAGGTTGAACTTTATTTAGGGAGACAACCAGAAGTAGAACATTTATCTCATGACTAAAAGCATAAGGATTTTTTATTACATTACTTAACTATTGCTTTACTGAGTCATCTAGAAAATTTTTGATTTTTTAAGAAGAAGCAGAATAACTCCCCTGTATACCAAAAAGTTCTGTTCACAGAGGATATTTGTTAAGTCCAAATTGTTTGTAAGTACAACGAAGTTAGCCTAGGCACCCTACTAACACAAGTAGCTGCATAGTTGTTCAGTCACTAAGTTGTGTCCCAACTCTCTGCCACCACAAGGACTGCAACAGGCCAGGCCTCCCTGTCCTTCAGTATCTCCTGGAGTCTGCTCAAACTCATGTCCATTGTGTCAATGATGCCATCCAACCACCTCTTCCTCTATCTTCCCCTTCTCTTCCTGCTCTCTCTCTTTCCCAGTATCAGGATCTTTTCCAATGAGTTACTTCTTTGCATCACATGGCCAAAGTATTGGAGCTTCAGGTTCAGTTTCAGCATCAGTCCTTCCAATGAATATTCAGGACTGATTTCCTTTAGGATTGACAGGATTAATTTCCTTGCAGTCCAAGGGACTCTCAAGTGTCTTCTCCATCCCTACAGTCCTANATCACATGGCCAAAGTATTGGAGCTTCAGGTTCAGTTTCAGCATCAGTCCTTCCAATGAATATTCAGGACTGATTTCCTTTAGGATTGACAGGATTAATTTCCTTGCAGTCCAAGGGACTCTCAAGTGTCTTCTCCATCCCTACAGTCCTAAAGCATCAATTCTTCGGTGCTCAGCCTTCTTTATGGTCCAACTCTCACATCTGTACATGACTACTGGAAAAACCATAGCAGAACTTCGTCGGCAAAATACACTACTTTTTAATATACTGTCTAGGATTATCAATGCTTTCCTTCCAAGGAGAATGTGTCTTTTAATTTTGTGGCTGCAGCCCGTATTCACAGTGTTTTTGGAGACCGGGGAAATAAAATTTGTCACTGTTTCCATTTCTTTCCTATCTATTTTTCATGAAATGATAGCAATGGGTGCCATGATTTTAGTTTTATGAATGTTGAGTTTTAAGCCATTTTTCACTCTCTTCTTTCACTCTCATCAAAAGGCTCTTTAGTTCTTCACTTTCTGCCAGTAGAGTAGTTATCATCTGCATATCTGAGACTGTTGATATTTCTTTCTCTGGGCAGTCTTAATTTCAGCTGATGATTTATCCAGCCTTGCTTGTCATATGATGTACTCTATATAAAAGATAAATAAGCAAGATGACAATATACAACCTTAACAAACTCCTTTGCCAAATTTGAACCTGTCTGTTGTTCATTATCAGATTCTGTCGCTTCTTGACCTACATACAGGTTTCTCAGGAGACAGGTAAAGTGTTCTGGTATTCCTAACTCTTTCAGAATTTTCCAGTTTGAGATAATCCATACAGCCAAGGGGCTTTAGTATACTCAATGAAGCAGAAGTAGATATTTTTCTGAAATGCCCTTGTTTTTCTAGGATCCATCAGATATTTGTAATTTGATCTTTGGTTCTTCTACCTATTGTAAATCCAGTTCCTACATCTGAAAGTTCACTTACTGCTGAAGCCTAGCTTGAAAGATTTGAGCATTACCTTGCTAGCATGTGAAATTTATGTGGTGGTTTGAATTCTTTGACATTGCCTTTCTTTGGGATTAGAAACAAAACTGAACTTTTCCAGTCCTATGGCCTGTCAACTTCCACAGAACTGGAGGAAACAGAGACTCTTGAAGGTCACAAACAAAACCTTGTACCCAGGGGAAAGGAGCAATGAACCCATAGGAGACTGAGCCAGACCTGCCTGTGAATGTTTGAGGGTCTCTTTGGATGGCATCACTGACTCGATGGACGTGAATCCGAGTGAACTCCGGGAGTTGGTAATAGACAGGGAGGCCTGGCATGCTGTGATTCATGGGGTTGCAAAGAGTCAGACATGACTGAGCGACTGAACTGAACTGTGGAGGTGCAGGTCAGCTTGGCCTGCCATAGTGACAGGGGTGCTGGCAGCAGCAGTGCTGGAGATTCATGTTGGTCTAAGTCCTCTTGGAGGTTGTTGAAAGCCCTACCAGAGGGCCTGTAGAGTCCAAGACTGGGTGGCCTCAGGCCAACAACTAATAGAGGGAGCACAGCCCACCCCTCAGCAGACATTTGGATTAAAGATTTACTGAGCATAGCTCTGTCCACCAGAACAAGACCTAGCTTTCCCTACAGCTAGTCCCTCCCATCAGGAAGCTTGCACAAGCCTCACATGCTCATCCATAGAGGGCAGAGAGAAGAAGCAAGAACTACAATCTCACAGATTCCAGAATGAAAATCACAGTCACAGAAAGCTGGTCACATAGATCACAGCCTTTTTGTGGCAAAGAGGCTTGCATAATTCAATGAAGCTATGACAAAACATGGTCCACTGGAGAAGGGAATGGCAAACCATTCCAGTATTCTTGCCTCAAGAACCCCATGAACAGTATGAAATGGTTATACAGTACTGTACTGTAATAAGTTTATAATGCTTTTCATACAAATAATAGATAAAAAGCAAACACACCCACAAAATAAACATCTTTAATCATACAGCACAGTACCTGGAAAAGTACAGTAGTAGAGTATAACAGCTGGCATCCAGGAGCTGGCATCTAGTGAACAGGCAAGAAGAGTTACTGACTGGAGGAAGGAGAGGACGTGGGAGATGGTAGAGATGAAGGATTTTCAGCAAGAGAAGACAAAAGGCAAACTGCAGTTTCACTCACTCCTGACATTTATGGAACACATATTCACATTTTTCAGTTCACAACTTGAAGGTTCTTATGCGGGCCTTACTGCATAACATATTTCTAAATAAATGGTGGTAGATCCAATAATTCTCTATTACCTTAATGGAGTATATTGACGTAACTAGCTTAATTATGTTTAACCCTTCATAGTATGCTGACTAGTTTCCTTCATTGATTCTACCAAGAATTTAATCTTGATCATACAACTTCAAACACATATTACAAATCTGAAGCATTTTGTAGCAGTTGAGTACATCATTCTCTTCTTATTGGTTCTCTGAGTAGATGAGCCATCTGCATTTTGTGAAGCAACTTTGTGATGGACCAGGAATCCTGGATTGCACATGACCTCAGTAAAATTCTGATTTCTACACAGGGCTCACACTGAGATGTTTGACAAAATAAAAACATTTCTTTGGCATCAGAATTTTTGGTTTGGACTTCATAAGTATTAATTAGTACTTATCTGCTTTTTTCTTATAATTTTAATCTATTTCTAATAGGTCACATCTCAATTTCTACTGTTGTGTTAAATATAATGTTCTTATAATAAATAAAGATTCTTAACATTTATTTATTAGACATTAAAATTTACCATCTACTCTATGATATGATAGTATGAAGTCTGCTGCTGCTAAGTCGCTTCAGTCGTGTCCGACTCTGTGCGACCCCATAGATGGCAGCCCACCAGGCTCCCCTGTCCCTGGGATTCTCCAGGCAAGAACACTGGAGTGGGTTGCCATTTCCTTCTCCTGGAGTTCTATAAATTGATGAAACAAAGAAAGATACTAATTCTAGAGCTATATTTGATCTCAGAAGGGCACTCCCAAGCTTATATCTGTCATAATTCCTTAGTGATAATTCCCTTGTGGAATTCTGTATCATTGTACTACGGGTAAGCTATCTGAAAAGGTATGTTCTTCGCTGAGTATTAGAATTGCAAATTAAAGGAAAACATCTGCACACGAATTGTGCCAATCATCAGAGCATTTCTGAGAAAAGGAAATTTTCCTATGGGCTTGCTCATCAAATCTTCCTGAGTATGTTTGACAGTGACATCAGGCATTTTTCATTTCTACTGAATTGAAACAGAATACTGATGGATAACATTTCAATTGCTCACCCCACAGAAGAAAGACATTTATTACAAGTTAAGATAGGAAGATTTCAAAGAATTCTCACGATGTGTGACATTCTCTCTGTTTCTTAACCATTTATTAAAATTTTAAATAGCCACCTATTTCTATTTAGAAAGAATGTCAAGTTGAATAGCACCCTACTCATTGCTAAGTCACTTCAGTCGTGTCCGACTCTGTGAGACCCCATAGATGGCAGCCCACCTGGCTCCCCCATCCCTGGGATTCTCTAGGCAAGAATACTGGAGTGGGTTGCCATTTCCTTCTCCAATGCATGAAAGTGAAAAAGGAAAGTGAAGTCGCTCAGTCGTGCCCAACTCTTAGCGATCCCATGGACTGCAGCCTACCAGGCTCCTCCAGCTATGGGATTTTCCAGGCAAGAGTGCTGGAGTGGGGTGCCATTGTCTTCTCCAGCCTACTCATTACTGGGTCTCAAATGAAAGTAGTAGGTAAACCACTATCTTTGTGAGTTCAATCGCTAGTGGGATATATAAAACAAAGCAAACAAAGCATTGTCACCAGAAATGAATTCTTGAAAACCTCACAAGAACAAAATGTATTGTTGTCTCTTGAAAAGAAATACAGCTATTTTTTCCCTAAAATGTTAAGAAAATAGAAATTACATGAAGAATGTAGCATATGGAGCTTGTGTATACCTGTGGTGGATTCATGTCGATGAATGGCAAAGCCAATAGAGTATTGTAAAGTAAAATAAAGTAAAAAAAAAATAAATAAATAAATAAAAATAAAATATAAAAAAATAAAATAAAATTTCTTTCAACAGCAAAAATAAATAAATAAATAAATAAAAGCAATGTGTTCAACAGTGTACTCTTCTATTCTCAAAAAGCAAAACAGTCCACTCCTAGGTATAATCAAAAGATATGAAAATGTTAGATCTATACAAAATTTGTACATAAATGTTCACAGAAAACTAGTCATAATAGCCAAAAAGGTCAAAACACCTCAAATATCTATCAGTATGTTAATGGGTAAATAAACTGCGGTATATCCATAAAATAGAATAATGCAAATTGAAGTATTGATGCATATCACAACATGGAAGAACCATGAAAACCTTAAGCTGAATAAAAGAGGTCAGTCACAAATGACCACATATTATATATTTTATAGCAAATGTCCAATAGACAAATGAATATATAGAGAAAATATATTAGATGTTACCTGTGGCTGGAAAAAGTTTCAGGAATAATAGTTGATCATGGCTAAAGAGTAAGGCATTTTCTTTTGGAGAGATAAAAATGTTGTAACGTTGATTATTGTGGAAATATAATAAAATAAATTGAATTGTATGCTTAAATTGTTTAATTTTATGATTCAGTTCAGTTCAGTCCAGTTGCTCAGTCATATCCGACTCTGCGACACCATGAATTGCAGCATGCCAGGCCTCCCTGTCCATCACCAACTCCTGGAGTTGACCCAAACTCAGTAGCAGCATGTCCATCGAGTCGGTGATGCCATCCAGCCATCTCNCACAATAAAATGTGGAAAATTCTGAAAGAGATGGGAATACCAGACCACCTGACCTGCCTCTTGAGACATATGTATACAGATCAGGAAGCAGCAGATAAAACTGGGACTCCTTGGAAGAAAGGCTATGACCAGCCTAGACAGCATATTAAAAAGCAGAGAAATTATTTGGCTGACCAAGGACCATCTAGTCAAAGCTATGGTTTTTCCAGTAGTCATGTAAGGATGTAAGAGTTGGACTATAAAGAAAGTTGAGCATCAAAGAATTGATGCTTTTGAACTGTGGTGTTAGAGAAGACACTTGAGTGTCCCTTGTGCTGCTAGGAGGTCCAACCAGTCCAACCTAAAGGAAATCAGTCCTGACTAGTCATTGGAGGGACTGATGTTGAAGTTGAAACTCCAATACTTTTGGCCACCTGATGCATAGAACTGACTCTTTTGAAAAAAACTCTGATGCTGGGAAAGATTGAAGGCAGGAGGCGAAGGGGACAACAGAGGATGACATGGTTGGATGGCATCACCGACGCAATAGATGTGAGTTTCAGTAAACTCCGGGAGTTGGTGATGGACAGCGAGGCCTGATATGCTGCAGTCCATGTTGTCTCAAAGAGCTGGACATGACTGAGCGACTGAACTGAATTGACTTTTTTTTTTTTAATTCAGAAATTTAGTTTTCCTTTAAAATGTTTCAGTTAATAAGGGCTATATATTGAACTTTTCAAGGCAACATTTGGGAACTGTGTAGTGGAGTTGTTGGAAAAGTATTGCTTTACCTTTAAGCAGATTACAACCTTAATAAGTAGAGAAGAGACTCTAAAGAACCACTGAACTCCCTCTCCTTTCTTAGAACCAAAGCATTTTCTTTCCTTAGAAGGTTGAGTGGTACCAACAGCAGTCCAGATTTTTTCTTTCCAAATAGACTATCATGCTGATATCAAGACTATCATACTGGAAGGTCAACTAAGAGCTTCCCAGGTGGCCCAGTAGTAAAGAATCTGCATGCTAAAACAGGAAACACAGGTTCAATGCCTGGGTTGGGAAGATCCCCCAGAGAAGGAAATGGCAACCATTATTCTTGCCTGGGAAATCCCTTCGACAGAGAAGTCTGGCAGGCTACAGTCCAGGGAGTTTCAAGAGATTTGGACACGGCTTAGTGACTAAACAACAACAGGTCAATTATAGACTGCATCAGGTTTCCTATGTGTTATTATCTTGAACAATGTATTTTTTCCCTCAGTTATTTGATCTGATATATTTGAAGTCTAAGACTGACATTGGTTAGTGGAGCAAGAGTCTTTTTATGGTGGAATGAGAGTTTAGAGACAGTGATTTAATCTCTAGGACCAGGTTGGCATTTATATTTCTTCTTAAACCAATGGTTCTTATCTTTAGTGACTTTGCACCTACGGAGATATTTGGCAATATCTGAAAACATTTTTTCTTTTGACACTATGGGGGTAGGGCAGGGGCATTTGCTACTGGCATTCAGTGGGTAAGGGCCATGAACTGCTAAACATTCTTCAGTGCCCCAAATGGGAAGCCCCCAGGACAAACAATGTCATTAAAGCTGAGGTTGAAAAACCCTTCCAGGAATGAACAAACTTATTAACCTCTCACTCTTTTTTTTCTCTTTGGTAAAAATATGTTTAAGATGGGTTTCTGTTGTTTAAAATTATAAAGGTGGCAAATAATTGCCAAAGGCAGTTGAGAGAACTGTTCAGCACAGTGATTCTACAGGGTTTTGGGAATATAAAGATACTAGGAAGAGTATTTCAAAAAAAAAAGAGAGAGAGAGGGACTGCCCTGATAGTTCAGTGGTTTAGGCTCTGAGCTTCCGATGCAAGGTGTGTAGATTCTATTCCTGGTCAAGGAACTAGAATCCCATGTGCAACATGGCATGGCCAAAAAAGAAAAAAAAAAATTCAGAAAGACAGATTGAGAGAAACAGATAAAACGTTCTAGGTAATCAACTGAACAAAGGCTAGAGATGTGTAAACCTAAAAATAAGAAAGTTTCATCCATCTATCTGTGACACATGGGAAGAAAGAGGGGAGTTGGATAAGAAAGATTTTGGTAACAGCTTGTGACCAGCACTGAAAGTCAAATTCATGCCAATGTATGGCAAAACCCACTACAATATTGTAAAATAATTAGCCTACAATTAAAATAAATTAATTTAAAGATAAAATAAGTGTGAACATTAAAAAAAAAGAAAGCCAAATGAAGAGTCAGTAAGATTTTTTGAGCTAGAAAGAATTGCATTTTCTGGCATTTTATTTTAAAATTTCTATAAAAACAGTATTAATTCATGGTAGCAAATTTAGAAAAATTTTAAGGTATAAATGAGGAAATGTCACTATTCAAGAATAATTAGTTATTAACTTAGCATATTTTCTGACAGATTTTTCTCAGTTAGTAAATGTTTTACATACACAAGATCAATATATACATGTGATTTCTATTTTGCTTTTATCCTATTCACTTCATAATTTTCTCAGATTATTAGAACTCTTCACAAATATCAACAGCCATATAAAATGTATTAATTGTACATACCATATTTTATTTAGCTATTTTTTTTAATGTCAGCCTTAGTACTGTTATCAGTTCAGAAAAAAATTAAAATAAGACTCTAATGAACATCTTTGGGTATAAAATTTTATTATACTTATTATTATGAGTAGAATTAAATTAAATATATACACACTTTAGAATATTGATACTTAACACCAAAATGTTTTAAGGAACATTGTACTAATTTATATTGCAATTTATGCACCAATTCACAGAAATGACTCCTAGTAATTCTTAAAATTTAAGGTAATTCTTAGCTAAGTCATATCCTGAGTAAGAATTTTCTTCATTTTCTATATTTTACTATTAAGTTCTAATCATTTGCTATTTGTTACTAAACAACTTAAACGTTAATAAAAATATATTGTGAATCAATCTATTCATAAATCATACTTCTAATAAAACATTAATTTACAAAATTTTTATTGCTTAAGTTGTAGTTATTTTTACATGATTTTTATCTTAACACCTAATGTTAAGACACCAGTGTTTTTGATACACTGAAGTCCTATCATTTGTACAACTCTTTTCTATTTATAGTCAACCTAATTCCAAAAATGTTGGTCTGAATCCATCTGCCTGATCCCTGACTACTCATAAGGGCATTCCCTAGTTTCTTCACAAATTCTCCTGACATAGTTTGACAGCTTCTAGAATGTTCTTAATGGTCTTAATATTCTGAACTTTTTAACACAGATAAGTTATAGCAGTAACTTTTCTAGGTTAGAGTTTTTTTTCCTAAATTTAGTCTTTGACTGAGAGCTATTCTCACTCTACTTTAAACGATATTTTCCTCTCAAGCCCAGCTCAAACTGTTCCTTTGCTAATTATTCTTTCTCTTTTGACTCTCATACCCTCATCCTGCCCTCACCTTCCACTCCATCCATTCATCCATATACACTAGATGTTGTCAATTCATTTGTATACTAAAATGCTTCCCTAAATAGTAACATTGACTGAACTTCTTTTGAGATATATTTTGCATAAATTAAAAATGATATATTTGGGTCAAAATTATGCATTCAGCATCCAAGGACACACAGGTCTTTCAGTTCTCCACCTTCCTCAGCATCATCCATTCTCTTTACTATTATATTTTAGAGTTGCAATTACAAGTGGCACATCACAGGAAGACCACATTTGGCACTAAGTATTGAATAATACATATACTATTCATAGCAAGATATTTGTAACTTTTGATTTCTTTATTTTAATTCTCCATAGCATTGCTTAGATCAGTGGGTTTATAATTTTGCTTAGCAACCATGCTTTTTAAAGCACATTTAACTAGTGATTTGTAAAGTTTTATTCTTATTGTGTATGTATATGCATGTGTGTATGAAAGTGTTGTTCTCATGGAGCTAAGGAAGAAGTATTGGATGAAATTTCCGTTATATTTATATTCTTCTGGTTAATAAACTTTTAGTAATGTATCTAATGTTTTAAAGCAATTACTTTCACCAAAAAATAAATTTGGATTGGAGAAAATCAAGCCTTTTCTTTTATATTCACTGATGAAAATTTAATGTTTTAGGGGAAGATTTTAATTGAAATAATATAATGCTCATTTCACCTGCAATTCAAATTCTAACTAGAGAATTTATTTTCTCAGTATTAATGAACTCATCTTGGTCAAGGTATCAGTTTTTGCTTTTTAACAAACCATGGCAACATTTACTGACTGATAACAAAAGTTGGCAAACTGCTGTCCAAGGGTCAAATCCAAGTGCTGTCTTTTTGAGGGGGGAGGGTGACTTTTCTTAAAAATAAACTTTTATTGGAACAAGGTCATGCCCATTTTTATGCTCATTGTCTGTGGCTGCCTTTGTGCTATAACAACAGTCAAGAAGCTGTGATAGAAATCTTATGAATCACGCATTCTAAAACATTTACTATCTGGCCTTACAAAGGAAGTTTGCTTACTCCTGGCGGAAATCAACAATCTTTTGCTAGCTTACAATTTGATCAATGAGCAATTTGTGATGAGCTAGCTGAGTGGTTCTCCTTGTGGTTTTTCCTAGACTCACTCATGAGCCTCCAGTCCACTGGTCTCCTTTACATATCTCATGGTTGGTGCCATTAGCTGAGGTAGTGGGGTAAGCTCCCCTGGATTATTATTAGTTGCTGGTACAGGACACCAAAAACAGCAATGGAGGGTCATGTCCATTGAGCAAGGAGGTTTCAAGCTTCTATCACATTTCCCACTGTCCCTTCTACCAAGGCAAGTTACAGTGGCAAACATCAGTGTGCAAGTTCAGTTCAGGTCAGTTCAGTTGCTCAGTTGTGTCTTACTCTGTGACACCATGAACTGCAGCACCCAAGGCCTCCCTGTCCATCATCAACTCCCAGAGTTTACTCAAACTCATCTCCATTGAGTCAGTGATGTTATCCAACCATCTCATCCTCTGTCATCCCCTTCTCCTCCTGCCTTCAATCTTTCCCAGCATCAGAGTCTTTTCAAATGAGTCAGCTCTTCACATCAGGTGGCCAAAGTATTGGAGTTTCAGCTTCAGCATCAGTCCTTCCAGTTAATATTCAGGACTGATTTCCTTTAGGATGGACTGGTTGGATCTCCTTGCAGTCCAAGGGACTCTCAAGAGTCTTCTCCAGCACCACAATTCAAAGCATCAATTCTTTGGTGCTCGGCTTTCTTATCGTCTAAGGCTCACATCCATACATGACTACTAGAGAAATCATAGCCTTGACTAGATGGACATTTGTTGGCAAAGTAATATCTCTGCTTTTTAATATGCTGTCTTGATTGGTCATAGCTTTCCTGCCAAGGAGTAAGCGTCTTTTAATTTCATGGCTACAGTCACCATCTGCAGTGATTTTGGAACCCCAGAATAAAGTCTGCCACTGTTTCCAACGTTTTTCCATTTATTGGCCATGAAGTGATGGGACCAGATGCTATGATCTTAGTTTTATGAATGTCAAGCTTTAAGGCAACTTTTTCACTCTCCTCTTTCACTTTCATCAAGAAGTTCTTTAGTTCTTTTTCACTTTCTGCCATAAGGGTGGTGTCATCTGCATATCTGAAAGTAAAGAAAGTGAAGTCACTCAGTCGTGTCTGAGTCTTTGTGACCCCATGGATTGTAGCCTACAAGGGTTCTCCATCCATGGGATTTTCCAGGCAAGAGTACTGGAGTGGGTTGCCGTTTCCTTCTCCAGGGGATTTTCCTGANAAGTAAAGAAAGTGAAGTCACTCAGTCGTGTCTGAGTCTTTGTGACCCCATGGATTGTAGCCTACAAGGGTTCTCCATCCATGGGATTTTCCAGGCAAGAGTACTGGAGTGGGTTGCCGTTTCCTTCTCCAGGGGATTTTCCTGATCCAGGGATTCAACCTGGGTCTCCCGCATCATAGGCAGATGCTTTTACTGTCTGAGCCACGAGGGAAGATCTACATGTCTGAGGTTATTGATATTTCTCCTGGCAATCTTGATTCCAGCTTGTGCTTCTTCCAACCCATCCTTTCTCATGATGTGCTCTGCATATAAGTTAAATAACCACGTTGACAATATATAGCCTTGACGTACTCCTTTTCCTATTTGGAACCGGTCAGTTGCTCCATGTCCTGTTGCCTCCTGATCTGCATACAGATTTCTCAAGAGGCACGTCAGGTGGTCTGGTATTCCCATCTCTTTCAGAATTTTCCACAGATGATTGTGATCCACACAGTCAAAGGCTTTGGCATAGTCAATAAAGCAGAAATAGATGTTTTCCTGGAACTCTTTTGCTTTTTCNTGGCGTGCTGCGATTCATGGGGTTGCAAAGAGTTGGACACGACTGAGCGACTGAACTGAACTGAACTGGTCTTTGAGAAGAGTAATTCAAAACTGGACAGCCATATTTAAGTAAATAGTTTGAACAGAATCAAACCTTTTTTAAAAGGTTTTTGTCATATATGGTATTTCTTCACAAAAACACAAAAATTAACTATACAAGTATGTCTTTTTTTATTGTCTGTAATTTTATTGGACTTCACATTTTCCTTTTGTGAGAATAAATGTCAATTGTGATTTTTGTTTGTAATTTAGTGGGACCGTTAGCTAAATGTTAGCAATTACAGCAAAATGTGAATAATAAAAAAAGAAAAAGTTGCTAGATCATAATCTGACCTCCTTTTTTCCCCCACTGCATGAATTTTGACTATATCAAAGCAAAATAAATTGGAATTAGTAACATGCTATTTTCCGTTCATCTAACTGACAATTAAAGCTTAAGTGAAGCAAATTTGGCCTTGAAGTATATAGAATTATTCCACATTAAACAAAAATGAGCTAGAGTCAGTCAGTGTATCTTCAGTCACCACTCTGCAAATGATGTTTTTTTTAATCTTGGAAAAGCTACTTTTGGAAACTTACATTCTAATACACAATATTTCTTAAACCTGCCCTTTCATTACAAGTACATTATAGTAATTCCAGTCAAATGTTTATTTTCTTTAGTTACATCTTACTGAAGCTTCATCTAAGGAAAGCACCAGTTGGAAAGGCCAAACGTGAGCTAGGACAGAATTCTACAAATAGAAAATGACTTAAAAGTTTACATGGGGGAAATTCCAAAAACAAGGACATGCCAAAGCCGAACAAGTCAACAAACAGGAATTTCCCTTTAATACCTTCCAGGAGTCTTTGTTATTTAACTCCAGTTAAGAATTGAAGCCAAAGGCCTTCCATGATCCCCTCTTAAAATTATTTTTCTCCCTAATTCAAATACTCCAACTCTAAACAGACATATAACCAGAAAAATCCTCCCTTTGAGAGAGTTCTGAGATTAATGCCACTCTGTCCTCATTAGATTCCCTTCTGTGGGCAGCACCCTGTATGGGGCACCACTTGAGGACACCAATAAAGAGGTTGGAAAGGGGCTCAAATCCCAAGAATGATGAGTTACAGAAATCGACAAGAGTGAGGAGCCATGCCCAAGCCAACAGTAGGGTCTGTTTCCACTGTATCACCCAGGGAGACGCTGCGTGCACAACCTGATTACTCACACTCTTAACCTTGCCTTTCTTCTCATTAAACTGTCTACACTTTGCAGACCAAGATTTTTAGAAATAGGTGCTAAGTCAAGGTTCAGGCTTCATCTAACTCACTGGGTTGGGAAAGACTGGATGTGATAACACGAGGTTCTCAGAAAAGGATAAACCACTGCTAAAATTAAGGCATAAACATCACTATCTTAACATTAAGGATCATTTATTCCACTCCAGTTTGGCATGGGTACAAAATAATACTAACAGCCACTAGTTGAATGTGTAATATATCTGCTACTACATCAGTCTCAATACTTTATGACACCAACCTGAAGTAGGTTATTATTTTTCACAGACCATAAAATTGAGGCATGAAGAGGTTAAATACCTTGCTAGGATTAAAGTCTCATTTTTCTGACCTCAGGGCCCACCGTCTAAACATATCCTAATTAAATGTGCATATCGTCTTGGTCTGAGTTCCTCAGAAAGCAAAGCCCAAGGGCAAAGGATTGTGTGATGCCATTTTATTAGGAGGCACAATCCCACAGGGTGGGGGGAGTAGGGGGCGAGGGGAGGAGGGCTGGGAAGTAAGGAGAGTCNGCTGGCATATTGAGTGCAGCACTTTCACAGTATCATCTTTTAGGATTTGAAATAGCTCAACTGGAATTTCATCACCTCCACTGCTGTGTTCACAGTGATGCTTCCTAAGGCCCACTTGACTTCACATTCCAGAATGTCTGGCTTTAGGTGAGTGCTCGCACCATTATGATTATGATTATGATTATCTTTTTTGTATATTTCTTCTGTGGCAAGTTCTATCCTTGCCACCTCTTCTTAATATCTTCTGCTTCTGTTAGGTCCATACCATTTCTGTCCTTTATCGAGCCCATCTTTGCATGAAATGTTCCCTTGATATTCCATCTCTCATTTTCTTGAAGAGATCTCTAGTCTTTCCCATTCTGTTGTTTTCCTCTATTTCTTTGCACTGATCACTGAGGAAGGCCTTCTTATCTCTCCTTGCTATTCTTTGGAACTCTACATTCAAATGGGTATATCTTTCCTCTTCCCCTTTGCTCTTCACATCTCTTCTTTTCACAGCTATTTGCACAGTCAGCTCCGGTCTTGTTTTTTCTGACTTTATAGAGCTTCTCCATCTTTGGCTTCAAATAATATAATCAATCTGATTTCAGTGTTCACCTCCTGCTGATTTCCATGTGTAGAATCTTCTCTTGTGTTGTTGAAAGAGGGTGTTTGTGTGCAAAGGACTAGGCAAAGTTATGGCTCCAGGAAGATATGAACAAACTAGGAGCTATCACTCCCAAATCTACTAAAGTTGATTTCTTAATTTTACAGATGAGAGAACTGAGGCCCAGAGAAGTAAAGTTACTTGCTCATGCTCATAGTGCTAGTCAGAGTCTAAGCCTGTACTTGTTCCAGACTCTCCTGATTTTTGGTTGCAATTCATCCATTTCTTTTATTTATTTTCAATGCCCTTCAAGTTGTCATTGTGTCAGTCTCCTCAGTCTCTCATTTGTGTCTTTACTCTTTGTGACCCTGCCAGGCTTATATGTGCATGGAATTCTCCAGGCAAGAATACTGCAGTGGGTAGCCTTTCCCTTCCCCAGGGGATCTTCCCAGCCCAGAGGTTGAACCAAGGTCTCCTGCATTGCAGGTATTCTTTACCTTCTGAGCCACCAGGGAAGCCTTTCAGCTTGTCATTAGTAAACAATTATGTAGCCCACAGCGATGGTATATTATAGCACCTAACAACATGGAATTGGATTTCATTCAGATCTTACTTTAAATCTTGCCTTCACTACTTTGTAGGTCACTTTGAACAAGTGACTAAATCCTCCAAGTGCATTTCCTCTCTGTATGTAAAGATGATAGACCCTAACTCATAAGTATGTTTGATGACTAAGATGATCTCTGTAAGATAGTTCAGTAGTACCAAATCAGTGTAAGTACTCAAATGATACTAGTTACTTTAATGCTAGAATTTTATATTTCATTGTGAGTTTTCTTGTGTCAAATATATTGTTTGTTCTTTAAATTTTTCATCATCTTTCAGACTCCAAAATTGGTTTTTCTTTACTTTTACCTTTTTGAACCACTGATTTTTAATTAAAATCATTTTTAATCTTTAGGGCCCAATTTGTTGATTAAATAGCTTAATATATATGTAACAGGTGACCTTTTTGTATCAAGAAGCAGTTTTGGTCTTTTTGTCTGTTTGATCAGAGCACATTTTCTGTAGGGGAGACATTATTTGTTGAAGATAAATGTTCTATAGAGTTACATATTTAGCCTCCACATATTCTAAGGCACTGACTGATACTACTGAATTCTAGAAGGTACAGGTAATTTCTTCATTCCCAGAAGGCCAGTATGCCTCATGGTTCCCCATCAACTTTGATACCTGCAATAGAAATTCTGTTTTGTGGCTCCTGTACATTCACTCTTGCTTTAATAATGTTAGCATGCATGTATAATGAATAATTGAGTTTGAGGAGTAAATCTTGTTTCTTTCTTCTGTGTTAAACCATATAATTAGTATAGCTATTTTAGATTCTCTAATTTGATGTTTTAAACTCTAGATATCAGACCTTCCATCATTTCAGTTGAGTATAAACAATTATATGAATAATATCTTTATGATAGCTTAGTTTGGATCAGATAAATGACAAATGACAACAAATTTTTTTTGAATTTTCCCCAGTTGTCTTACTGAGCATTTATGTTAGTTTTGTGAAGTTATGCATAATATTATTTTCCTATATTTAAATCTGTATCTGACTGCAATGCTCTGATTTCAATATTCCACCAGGAAATTCAGTTTCAAGTGTTCATAAGATTAGTAATATTGGCCATTGAGATAACTGAAATGTATTATTTCAAATGATATTTGGCCTTTTTGTTCTTTCCTCATTTGAAAAAGCAAGCATCATGTCAGGTACAAGACTAATTTATTTGTAAGCACATGTCTGGTTTCTAGGATCCTCTTGAATATCCCCCCACCCCACCCCAGTTGTTTTGATCTACTTGAATGGATATTTAAAATCAATTTCATTTTAATGAGATTATGCCTTATTCAGAAAACTGACCACATGCATGCCCTAAATAATATAATTCTCTTGAATAGTTAAGAACTAAAAAGGGCAGCAAGAAAATCACACTTAAATTTTTAGTTTATTTTAAACTACTGGCAAGGGACAAGCAAGACTATTAGTATAGACTTATAATCATGTGCAAGACATTGCTACCCTTGGATGAAATTTCCAAGTGCCTTATACATTCCTTTTCGTTAATTGTTTTATAAAGAACTTTAATGTCCTCTTTCTGTTATGAAACTCTGAAAGAAAATAGAGTATTTTCATATTTCCAAGGTAACTGTCACCTTGTGGTGACATTCACAGGCATACTAACACTTAACTCCAGACTTTGGCATTCTTCAGGAGCTCAACTCCTGATGACATGGGAGTAAGAGATACAAGGAGTTAGGCTCGTATGATAAAACCTGGATTTATACTTAGGAGTGCTAGGATTTGAAGGAGAAATAACTCAGTTTGAGAATATAAAATTAGACTTGGAAGAGACCTTTGAAACTACCTAGTTAAAATTGCAGTTTAGGATTGGGAGCTTGTGTACACCTGTGGTGGATTCAAGTCGATGTATGGTAGAGCCAATACAGTATTGTAAAGTAAAATTTAAAAAAATTAATTAATTAAAAATAAATTAAAAAGTTGAGACATTGAGTAGAAAAAAGTCTCCCAGAAGACATCAGAGGTACCAACTAGAAGAGGGACTCAGGAGGGCTGACAAGACTGTGAGATCTGACTTTATATCAAAGTATTTTCTTGGGCTAAATAAGGTTTTGATCCTGCTCAAGAGATTCTGTTTATTTGGTACTGGTTCACATTCAGTTCGGTCCAGTCCAGTTCAGTCCAGAATGGGTTCACATTCTGCACCCAGTAGGCCATTGCCAGAATAATAAAAAGTAAATAAAAACAAGATATCTGGTTAATTTTGAATTTTAGGTAAGCATGATTTTAGTATAAATATGTCCTAATATTTGTTATATCATGGCAGGTAGCCTTGAAATATATTAGACCTGAGAGTCTGGTAAAGGGAGGTGCTACTGCTGCTAAGTTGCTTCAGTTGTGTCCAACTCTTTGCGACCCCATAGACGGCAGCACACCAGGCTTCCCCGTCCCTGGGGTTCTCCAGGCAAGAACACTGGAGTGGGTTGCATTTCTTTCTCCAATGCATGAAAGTGAAAGTGAAGTTGTGTCTGACTCTTAGTGACCCCATGGACTGCAGCTTACCAGGCTCCTCTGTCCACGGGATTTTCCAGGCTAGAGTACTGAAGTGGGGTGCCATTGTCTTCTCCAGGTAAAGGAAGCTAGCAGGAACCAAATAGATGATCAGGACCCAGGGTAAAAGCTGAGTTTCTAGGCAGTTTAATAACTGAGTGAACAGGAGTATTTGATGGGGAAACTAAGCTAGGCACATACATTTTTATTAATTAAGCCAATATTATTATAGTTTAAAGGAGTATTATAGAGAAAGGCTGTGGATTAATTGAAATAAAAACCATTGCCACATACATTGTGAACTTCTGACATGGCTGCACTTAGATCTGCTCAGGAACTGAATGGGGCTGATTCTAGAGGTAGAAAACAGGCAAAGCTCCCACTTGGGAGAACAGGCAAAATCTAGAGAGTCAAGGTAGGAATAGAGGACTTTGAGGCCTTTGGACAAACCAGGCATTACCCCCTGAGTTCCATATTAAGGATATTTTGAAGTCAGCAATCAAATGGTTACTATATATTGATAAGGAGAATGCTGGTCCTACTATGTTCTCCTACAGGTGAGAAGCAGATACTTTCAACACTCTAAATAAGCAAGCCCAATAATACTATTTTAAAGTTAAAATTTTCATCTTTTTATGTGAGTCATCCATTCTCCATTGTATAGTAAATGGTTTCAATGAAGAATAAATTAACATGAAATAAAAATGAGTATATCCAATTGTTGTCCCTATTCTTTGAATTCATAAATATAAACTTTTTCTTAAGGGTTTGAAAGAGAGAAAGAAAAAGAAAAAAGTCAACACTTTGCAAATCTTAAACTACACTCAGTTGCTAATTTGCATACACTATAGAGATTTAGTACTAAAAAAAGATGTAGGTGCAGGTAAACATTCTGAATTGAGTATCCAGATGAATGTTTATTAGTTTGCCAGTATTATATATAAAAATTATTGTTTACTTTATTGCTTATTTTGTAAGCATTACTAAATGAAAGTGTCTACATAAAACCACCTAGATTGCTTACATAAATTGCCTAGTTTCATGAGGATCTAAGGACATTAATTGCGGTCAGTGATCTATGAGTTATTACAACAAGACAGCTTCTTGTAACTTTATATTCCTCTGTTCTTTGATGTTATCATATTTGGGCTTCATATTTCTAATGGTGAAACCACATCACAGTATTTTGAGATTTCTCACCTTCCAGAAACCCCTCAGTCTCCATAACCATGCACATGGAACCAAGTAGGAGTACTACTGAAAAAGAAATTGATCAAACCTGACTTCTGCATCACACCTCTCAACTGGTATTTGTGTCCTACCATAGACTTTCTGTTCTCTTTCAATCAAACTACAAGGTTAAGCAAGAGAGGAAGTACTTTGGGTTCACATATCAAATCGTTGGAAGGGTCAGGAGTGAAACTGGCTAAAGAAACGCTAGTATTAATGGGACTTGCAATCTGTCATCTCTCTTTCTTTTCCCATCATCTTCTCCCTCTGGTCATGTGCCCTACTTTTCTCCCACTTTCCCTTCTTTTGCTGTGTCACACAAACACACACACACTTTCCCTCTCTATGCATACCTCTTTCTTTCTTTCTTTCTTTCTTTCTTTTTTTACTACAGAAGTGGAAAAGAGTTCTCTTTTTTTAGTACCATTGATGCATTTGACTGTTAGCATCTTAACATCTGACTTGATCTCTAATTGATTTGCTGCCTGTCTCAGCCTGTTTTAAAATTCCCTATGGAGAATTCAAATTGGCCTGTTTTGAGTCACCTACTCATCCATTAACCAGGAGAGGTGATTAGGAGCTTGAACACCAGTGATGGGTCCAGATGAGTTCTCCCCTGTGTTTCCTTCAGCTGTTCTAGCAGAGAGGAGTATGAAAAGAAGGGGATCTATAATGGCATCATAGAAACCATTTAGAACTAGGCAATCAGCCCAGCTTGTACCCATTATAATTCTCTGGGATATTCCTATCATTTTTCTCCCTTATATTCCTCTGCTTGCCTAACCAGTTGGATGTGATACATGCTGGTGTCTTCCTGGCTATGGATTCATCTTTCTGATGATGATCCTATCTCTTTGCCTTAGCAGCTTTGTTCTGAAGGACATTCCTGGTTTGCTGTAGCTCTCCTGGCACCCTTCTGCATCAGCAGCTTCTCCCTAATTGTTGGCCTAATAATTACATAATAAGATTTGGGTGGAACAGAAGTAACATTGTGCTTGGTGCTTACATGCTATGGGCAAGGTGTAAAAAATAAGATATCTTTTCTCTTTGTATTTCAGGCAGTTAATTGAGAAGCAAAAACCTATCTAAAACCAGTTTATGTTGATTCTTTCAGTCTTTAATCTATCTTTGTATTTTAAATAACATTTAGTGAACATTGTGCCAGCTGCTCTAACTGGAAAAAATATATTTTTTCCATTCTTACAGAGCTTTTAGTCTTGGGAAGACAGATGTTAACCAAATTCACTTTAATTTAATATGGATGCTCTAATGTATGGAGTTTATTGACATGTGGTATATATTATATGTATTTATCATAATGTGAACATAATAAGGAAGAAATGGTTGAGGAGGTGATCAAGCTGAGGTGTGAGGAAAGATTTGTGGTTTTGCTGACTAAGGTCCGTCTAGTCAAGGCTATGGTTTTTCCTGTGGTCATGTGTGGATGTGAGAGTTGGACTGTGAAGACAGCTGAGCACCAAATAATTGATGCTTTTGAACTGTGGTGTTGGAAAAGACTCTTGAGAGTCCCTTGAACTGCAAGGGTATCCAACCAGTCCATTCTGAAGGAGATCAACCCTGGGATTTCTTTGGAAGGAATGATGCTGGGGCTGAAACTCCAGTACTTTGGCCACCTCATGTGAAGAGTTGACTCACTGGAAAAGACTCTGATGTTGTGAGGGATTGGGGGCAGGAGGAGAAGGGGACAACAGAGGATGAGATGGCTGGATGGCATCACTGACTCGATGGACGTGAGTCTGAGTAAACTCCGCGAGTGACAGAGAGGATGGACAGGGAGGCGTGGCGTGCTGCGATTCATGGGGTTGTAAAGAGTCGGACATGACTGAGCGACTGAACTGAACTGAACTGAACTGAAGGGGAGTAATTGCAGACACCGTGGATTAAGGATGGAAATAACTGGAGAAGGAAACAACATGTACAAAGCTGTGTGCCAAGAAGAAACTTGGCATTTTCAAGAAGGATGATGAATAATATCTTGGAGAAATAGCTAGAACATGTTAAGGATCTGTCCTCTGTGATAGGGACAATGGGTTCACTAATGGATTTTTGTGAGAAGAGACTTGGTCAGTTATCTAACTGATTAGTTGAATTTCTCATAGCATAGGCACAAAGTTTGTAGCAAAGATAGCTTAAAGGAAATAATAAGAAAAACTTGACAAAGTAACATAAAAAGACTTTATTTTAAATAGCAACATTTAAAGTTAGCAGGGCCAGATGGAAAAGTATTTTGTGCTGTGCCTGGCAAATTTAAGATTCTTACTAATTATTGTTGGTGGTATCATTATATTCATTTTGCTTTTATGTCATGTCTACAAGGCCATGTTTCCCAAGCCATGTTATAACTACAAAGATTTTAATAAATAAGGAATTTTATAGACCATATAAAGGGAAGGTAAAAATACTGTAATGTATGTTAAAAAAAAAATACAGAGAAGAACAAATACTTTGCTCTTTTGATCACCAGAGACTGCATTTGTTGATGCTTATCAGGAGTCTTCTGGGAGACAAGCATGCCCGAGTAAACACCTATAAAGTGTAGTATACAGAAATTCTGTATGTGTGGGTCCTTGTGACCTCAGAGCAGCAAGAGAAAAAAATGGTGTCAGGGTTTGAGTTGAGATGGATGTCTCTAACTTCAGTCTCCTTACATCTGGCACTCAAAAGGATCCCTATTCTTCTGGAAATCTTCTAGTCTATTTGCAATACAAGGACCACAAATATAATTAAAATTCCTCAGTCATCCTGATTGTTACCAAGCACAAACTTTCTTGAAACAGAAAACTGTTTGGGGCTAATTGTTTTTATGCTTTATTTATTTTTCCATCTAGTGAAGATTATAAAATATATACACAGAGATGACTATTAGCCTGGCAACAGTGAAAAAATAGAGTCTTGGCTATTTGACAAACTGGAACGTTCATCTCTGAATCATAAGTTGGTCTAAATATTAAACAAATATATCTCATTATGTAATTCATAATGTTTATCACCAGGGAGAGATTCAAAACACTATTAAGCACATTTTGGTAAATCAAAGCCTTACAGTTATTACTTTTGAATTTTAAGTAACTGATTTTATATTTGGTTACTTATTTTTACATTTATATAATCCCACAAATGATTTACCAGCTTATATCACATCAGTTTAAAAATGATATAAATAATTGGCTATTTAGAATGATTGAGGAGTGGACTATACGCCTGTGAGTTGACACACTCTGAGAAATTGAAAATTCTCAAAGAAATTTCTTTGCCCAACAGACTAATTTTGAAACAAAGGCTCTAGGCATGATATATAAAGCTGGGTGATGCACCTGAATTATAACTCAACACTTTGAACAAAGATACCAGTATTATGTTTGAGTTGGAAGAGAAGGGTTGGTATTTAGTTTTATGTGTTGTAAAAGTTAGTTATATTTCTCTGAATAGTAGAGCACCTCACTGAATGGTTATCCTGTGTGTCTGGGCAAGTTGGCTATCATCTGCCTTTTCTTCTTTACAAAGAATCAGAACTCTTTACATCTGGTCCTGTGAGAAGAAGGACACCAAAGTCCTGACACTGTGATAGTTGCTGTTAGAAAGGCTCTTCTCTTGACTTTAGGAGGAAGTCCCTTAATATATGTGTTTGCCTTTTTTGTCCACCATCTCATGCCAAACCTTGCTCAGAGTACTGATGGATCATCCCTTTCTTACTGGGTAATGAAAATGAAAAATTTCATTAAATTTAATTTTGACTCTACCTACATATGATCTATAAATTTAGAAGAAAATGATGCTTCAGCTCTGTAACTAGAGTTTTTAAAAAATCAAATTCAGAAACATTCAGTTATCCTATTTTCAGTAATTCATTTTCTCAGGAGAAAACTTGGTGACTGTGCTAGTTATTTATTTCTGTATAACAAAGTACCTGCCAAGCAGTGGCTTAAAATAATAACAATTGCTCATTTGTACCTCTCATCATCTTTGGGGTGACTGGACATGGGTTGATGTTTATTGCTCAGATTATCTCGTGAAAACTGAATTAGATACTAGCCAAAGCTGGTGTTATTTCAAAGTCTTTCTCACTACATGTCAAGCAGTTGATAATGGCTCTTTACTAGAATTTAATTGTATTTTGGTTGAAATGTCTAAATATATGTGACTGATACTTTCTTATAGCCTGGTGACTAAATTCCAACAGCAAGGATAGAAAGAGACAGAGAGAGAGAAAGACAGAGACAGAATCAGAGTGACACAGAGAGAGACAGACACTCGAACACCTTTTTATAATCTAAATTTGGAGAGTCATATAACTTTATTTCCATCACATTCTATTGGTTCTGACTGTCACAAGGTTTCACCCAGCTTCAAGAAAAGAAAGCATAGACTCAACCACTTGATAGAGTAGTGCACGGTGACATTGTGAGAGGAGTAAGTTCTTTATTGTTCTGGCCAATTTAGGAAAATGTAATCTGAAAGTGACTCCCTAAAAGGATCAAAGAGTGAATCCATAGTAATATTATGTAACATTTATTGTAACCTTAAAGGCAACCCACTCCAGTACTCTTGCCTAGAAAATCCCATGGACGGAGGAGCCTGGTGTCCATGGGGTCACAAAGAGTCGGACACGACTGAGCAACTTCACTTCACTTCACTCTGTGCTCTGTGATGTTCTACGTGATTTACATGTACTGCCATTCAGATCTCACATCTAGTCATTTGATATGGGTACTGTTTTTCCCCCATTTAACGGTTAGAGAACAGAGCTAAATAGCTTGTTTAACATCACACAGTTTGAATTGAAGATTAAGACACTATGTTCTTAATCTCTATCCTATGCTATCCTATCCTATATTCTATTCTATACTAGACAACGGAAGAGATTGGAAAAAGTAAAATATCTTATCGTTGGTCTTGATTACTCACTCTACATCTGTGAACCTTATTGACTCATGTCTAAAAGTTTGAAAAGAAATGCTGGACTATTAGAATGATTGTCAAAGTTAATTTACAATGTATTGGAAAAAAGTGTGTAGCATTGTGTTAGCTACATAATTATTACCCAAAATAGGATGTTCTGCACATTATTTCAACGATTTTATATTTTTTCATTTAGTTATTTTTTAAATGCTTTCTTTTAGTTTCAAGTGATTTGATACAAATATCTGAACAATACTAAACTCTTTGTCTTGTTCAAGGTCTCCTATGTAGTCCTACAAATTGAATTGTTGTGTTACTAACAGATATAATACATAATTTTATAAATATTTACATTGCTGGCATATAAAATTTTTTTCATTAGAATATTGCTGCTGTTGTTTAGTTGCTAAGTGGTGACTTAGCAACTTTTGTGACTGCATAAATTGTAGCCTGCCAGGCTCCTCTGGAGTGAGTTGCCATTTCCTTCTCAAGGGGACCTCTGATCCCAGGGATCAAACCTGAGTCTCCTGCATTGCAGGCATATGAGCCACCTAGGAAGCCACTGAACTATAGTATATTACTTTATAACCTTATTTATTCTCAGAAAGGATATGAGTTCATACATGTTCAAATGATTTTGACTCTTTAAATGAAATATATAATTAAATATCTTAACATATAATATGTAATTGTTGTGTGTACACATATACACATGAACAATACTTTTCTTTGATTCTTTTAAATTTGTGGAACATATGCTCAAGAGAAGTAAACTGGTATATAGCCTATGGTTCTCTGGAAGACTCTTAATTACTTGATGATAAGGAAGTCTTTTTTTTTTTTTTCCTCTTTGGCTTAGATTTTTGTTTCTTCCTGTGTAAATAGAATATTGTATGTTCAGGAATTCTTTATTGATGGATCAGAGGATTGAGATTAAGGTTAAAGAAAGATTATTTCTTAGTCATCTCTTGCTAAATATCATTTTGAGAACAGCTTGAAAGTAGCCAAGCTCTATTTGAGGATCCAATTTTGATCTGATGATAATCTAAACCTTTTAAAGGCTTTCTAGGCACTTTGACATTACAGAATTTGGTTCCAGTACATCTTGTCTTGGCAGGCACCCAAAAATGTAAAAAATGTTCAGATGTCTTATAAAATTATTGAGGTTAATTTAAAATTGGTTGTATAAATGAATGAGGGGTCAGAGAACATACATGGCACATATTTTATTATCTGAAACCTGTAACTTGAAGGAAATTAGTTGCTTTTTCACTTTTTTATAGTTTATTTTACCAGAATCTTCACTTCCCATCTCTTGATGTAAATGCTTTCACAATAAAGTGAAAATTTATTTTACTGTGCTAAAGCTATCATAATCCTCAAATAGTATGTACTAAGTACTTTCATTCAAATAGAGTTTGGCAAGTGCAGTAACTAGAGTAAAAGCCCCATTTTTTTCCCCTAGCAATATTATTTTAGACAAATCTATAAAGCTCAGATGGTCAAGAATCTGCCTACAACGCAAGAGACCCAGGTTCGATCCTAGGATTAAGAAGATCCCTTGGAGAAGGGAATGACAACCCACTCCAGTATTCTTGCCTGGAAAATTCCATGGACAGAGGAACCTGGCAGGCTACAGTCCATGGGATTGCAAAGAATTGGACGTGATTGTGCCACTAACCCTTTCACCTTTCATGAAATATTAGATAGTGTTAGATAGTAATACTAGTGTGAGATAATAATATTAGATGTGACTATTTTTTTGGACCACAACAATAATAAAAAATAACATTTTTTTTCTGAATTTCCAAATGTAAGGCTGAGTCTCTGATTGTGTTAAAAGAGAAATATTTAAGCTTTTTTTTCCCCAAATGGGGCACCTGCTTTCCTTATAGTAGGCACTGTCATCTATAGATGTTTATGTTGACACCTACATGTACTTCAATTTGTAGATAGCCTATTATAATATTTGTTGCTAGTCTCTAAAGTACAAGACAATAGCCTTTATGGTAGCAGTATTTGTTGTTTAGTGGGTAAGTCACGTCAAACTCTTTGAGACCCCATGGACTGTAGCCTGGCAGATTCCTCTATCCTCTATTATCTCCCAGAATTTGCTCAAATTCATGTCTATTAAGTTGATGATACTATCCCTTGAGGTTAAGCGGCAAAGAATCCACCTGCCAATGTAGGAGAGACATCTCTGCAGGGTTCATCTCTTGGTCAGGAAGATCCCCTGGAAAAGGAATGGCAACCCACTCCAGTATTCTTGCCTGGGAAATACCATGGACAGAGATTCCTGGCAGGTAATAGTCCATGGGGTTGCAAAGAGTCAAACCCAATTAAGTGACTAAACAACAGCAATATTTAAATACTGCCTAATTCTAGAAATAAAACCCCTTCATATTTGTACTTAACAAACAAATGGGAAACTTTGTTTGAAATAATGTGATGAAAATTTTAGAATAAAATGTTAATGCCTATATCTGGTCATGAATTAGCTTTTAGGTAAGTTCCTTTACCTATTTTGTAAGTGGCCAAATGTCCAACATTCAAGAGGCATCCTTTTCTTGTGACAGACAGAGTAATTACCTCGACAGCTTTTTTTGTTGCTTGTTTTTTCCCAATGGTGTCAAACCAGCCACAAGAAAAGGACATTTTTAGGTCCAACCTTGGCCATAACCAGGTCCAAAAATTCAACTCTCTCGTGGCTCCTGCAGGTCTCAGAACAGAAGGAATGCTGAAAGTTAACAGAACAGTTAGTCACTGGAAAAAAAAAAAATCAAATACGGTAATGTCTCTTTTGTTGTAAAGAGCATCCTGATCACAACAGGAAAAGAGATCTAGTTTACTTTTCTTCAGGGACTAACAGCTTCAGAGCTTTTCCATGCTGCTCTCAGTACAAGCACTGCAAGGAAGATAAAAGTAGAGATATCTTGAAATCACTTTTTTAAAATCACTTATCTGGTGGTGAATATTTTTAAGTGCAGGTTAAGTTTGCTGACTTTAGATGTGTAAGATTTGCCGAAGTAACATCTTGACTTGAAAAGAAGGCACACAAAAACAATGCAGATGCATTATATGGTTCAATGAACCAAGTTTCTAGACTACCACACACTATACCCACCTTAGAAATATAAACTCCCTGTAATAGATTACAAAATTGAATTTGAGTGAACATTGAATGTCAATATTGCTAAAGATGGAGAAGGAAATGACAACCCACTTCAGCACTCTTGCCTGGAAAATCCCATGGACGGAGGAGCCTGATAGGCTGCAGTCCATGGGGTCACAAAGAAAAGAAGGTCACACACTCATGGACAAAGGTCATGTTTTAGTCATCTTCGTGTCTTCTGACTTAAGATTTCTGATGTAACCCAAACTCCAAAATCATCTCACTCCATGGTACAAGAACATGTCCTTAGTTTAATGAGATGTTTAAGAACATGTTGNAAAGAAGGTCACACACTCATGGACAAAGGTCATGTTTTAGTCATCTTCGTGTCTTCTGACTTAAGATTTCTGATGTAACCCAAACTCCAAAATCATCTCACTCCATGGTACAAGAACATGTCCTTAGTTTAATGAGATGTTTAAGAACATGTTGCAGAGTACTCAGGACCCTCAGGAAATCCTATGGAGATTGAGACTGCCTAACTTCTTATCAGAAAATGACACTCTTCAGTCTGATTTGTTATGGGAGTCTCTCTTTTTTTTTTTCCTCTAAGTACTCTTTGAAGTGGTATAAAAATAATGATACACAAAATTATAGTGATGCACATTTGAAAATAGAATTTCTTATTTTGGAGAATAACTCATTTTTGCTCTATTCCCTGCATTTTTCCCCAACCAGTTCTTCAGTCCCTGCTTTGACTGCTAATTTAGAGTTAATAATATTGAAAATTTATGATGGAAGCTGTGGTGGGATATGTGCTTAATTTTTTTTCTTTTTTTAAGTTTTATTTTTGCTTTATTTTGCTTTACAATACTGTATTGGTTTTGCCATACATTGACATAAATCAGCCACGAGTGTACATGAGTTCCCAATCCTGAACCCCCTTCCTACCTCCCACCCCNATTGGGACCTTTGTTGGCAGTGTCTCTGCTTTTCAATACACTGTCTAGGTTTGTCATAGCTTTACTGCTGGTAAGAAATCATATTCTGATTTCATGGCTGCAGTCACCATCTGCAGTGATTTGGAGCCCTAGAAAAGAAAATCTATCACTATTTCCAACTTTTCCCCTTCTAGTTGCCATGTAGTCATGGGGCTGGAAGCCATAATCTTAGTTTTTTTTTTTTTAATATTTAGTCTTAAGCCAGCTCTTTCACTCCCCTCCTTCACCCTCATCAAGAGGCTCTTTAGATCCTCTTCATTTTCTGCCATTAGAGTGGTGTCATCCACGTATCTGAGGTTGTTGATGCTTCCCCCATCAGTCTTGATTCCAGCTTGTAACTCATCTAGCCTGGCATTCTCATGATGTGCTCAGCATCTAGATTAAACAAACAGGGTGACAGCAGACAGCCCTGTCTTACTCCTTTCTCAGTCTTGAACTAATCAATTGTTTCAATCAGTTGTACAGGGTTCTAACTGCTGNAGTCTACAAGCAATAAATGCTGGAGAGGGTGTGGAGAAAAGGGAACCCTCTCACACTATTGGTGGGAATACAAACCAGTACAGCCACTATGGAGAACAGTATGGAGATTTGTTAAAACATTGCAAATAGAACTGTGCTTAATTTTTTATCTGTGTTCCTAAGTGTGGGACAGAATTGTTTATGAAAATTATCTAGAACCATCCTCCAAAATGGGCCTTCCCAGATGGCAAAATGGTAAAGAATCTACCTACCAAAACAGAAAATGCTGGATACTCAGGTTCAATTCCTGGGTTGGGAAGGTCCCCAGGAGTAGGAAATGGCAACCCACTCTAATATTCTTGTCTGGGAAATCCCATGTACAAAGAGCCTGCTGGTCTACAGTCCATGAGGTCACAAAGAGTTGGATACGATGGTGCACACACACAAAAATCCCCCAAAACCTTGACTCAGAGACTTAGTCTCCCCTCTGCCTCCTCTTGACACTATTAACCCTTACTGCTGCATCCACTCTGTGCCTCTCCCCATCACCTCCTGAAGTTTTATGTGGCTTCTGTATTCCTTCCTCTGTGGTCTGCAATACTATCCTCTTCTTTCTCTCCCTCCACCCTCCCCTGGCTTCCCGGGAAATCATCTAAGACAGAATCAAATAAATATGAAAAACAGTGAGATATGTGATTTTTTTTATTTCTGCAAGCCCATAAACCAACATTAAATGCACAAATAATGTTAGGTCATTTAGGGGGAAATATTTGTGGAAATGACACAAATGTGACAGCAACTATAACTTGGAATAATGCTAAAACCATAAAATATTGGCTCATAAAATGTTCCTAGTATATAGTGGTATGTGTATAAATTATGAAAATAAAAAACTCACTAAAATACAGCTTAAAAGTAACCATAAAGAAATAGGTTCTATGCCCAACTTATTATCGTTTGGGGATTAAATTTTCAGAGAATTAAGAGGGTTTTAATAGGAATCTTATTATTTTAATTTATCTAGGAAGAAAATATACATGGCATTCCATTTAGTTTTTAAAGCGTGGATCTTAATCAGAAATGATTAAGTTCAAGGTGCAACTATATGAAGTCTAACTCAGAAAATATAATTTAGGCATGGAAATTTGAGATTTGATTTCCCTCTAGGTATATAGGTTTCTCATTAATTAGGCCAATTAACACTAATGACTAATGAAACCACTTTTAATTTATATAATATCTCTTAATCAAAGATTTAAAATGTTTAATTTTCTAATAAAGTTTCAGTTACATTTTATGCATGCAAAAAAATCTTTCCCCTTAGTACAGTTTTATGTCTCTACAGAGTATCTCTGCAGTTAATGAGTATTTATTTTGTGCTCATAGTACATCTGCCAGTATTAACCACCTAAAGATATATATTTTAAATAGCTCTAGTTCTTGCAGAGTGCAACTCAATAACTTAGAGCAGAAATTTTGTTTAACAATGATGATAGGAGAGGGGGAAAGGAAGAGGAATAGGAAGTTAAAAAGACTAGTAAGCTTCCAAAGTGTATATACCCAGTAATGTGTATAGTTGTGTTTCAAACTTGTTATTCTTTTAACTACTATTGTGGCCACGTAATTGTTAGAAGATTTAGAAAGCAGGATCAGTAAGAAACATGCTCACTAGACCAAAAGAAATACAAAATAAGGAGTATCCATTTCCTACCGTGGTTCATATTGTTTTCATTTCAATGCTTACTTTTTGATAGAAAATATTGTATCACTGAATTGGTTTGTAGTATCTTAAAATTTAATTTTTCAAAATATCTCATTTTTGAAGCATTTTTTTTTTCTGATTTGCTCCTAACTTTGCCTTATTTGAGTTAACTTTATGCCCTATATATGCTGCCTCATCTACTTGATCAATTTAACTGTCTCCTCCAACTCGCTACTGTACCCCCCGTTCCTCTTCACTCCTCAATACACACACACACACACACACACACACACACACACACGCCAGGTTAAATGCCTTGGTAGAAGGCTGTGTTTTATTCCATGGTTTGTTTGTTTTACTGTTCACACATTCATTCGCAAAACCAACAAACTTGTACTAACTACATACTTTTAAAAATAAGCCACTCCTTCTTCTATCAAAGTGTGCAATACAAGAAAAGGGCTAGTATACACATACACACACACACACACACACACATACACATGTAGTTCAGTTTCTGTTTGGTCGCTTAGCATATCTTATACATACTAGGATATCAATGACAATTGAACAGGCTGTTATGTTCTTTGTAAGCAATAATTTTACTGAAAGTGCTATTATTATTTCACTTAGGAAATCATAGGTAGCATGATGTGTTCAACTATTTCAAAGTATTAATTGCTTATTCTATGAAATATGTATCATATGACTTTGCATCATAGCCTCAGGTCATCTGTAAGGTATAAAAGGATATATATTTGTTATCTTTAACGATACTCTGCTATACACAGGGTTCTACAACATATGACTAATGTATCCTAGAAGAAAACTGGCCCAGTATTTATAGAAATCTATGTTTGTCTTGGCTAGATTATGATAGAATCACATTATATTTTTCACTATGTTTAGGGTAGTATGTTTTTCAATAAAGTGGAAAATGTCAAACTATAAATTAGGAAATACATAATTATACATAACATTTCTGTTTGGGTGGTCAGGTGCATTGTGTTAATCATCTAACAAGTTTTCATTGATAAATTGTTTCATTATTATTATTAATTAATGAGAAACAGGAGTATGAGAAGAGTTTCCCAATATACTGATAATCAAAAAAAATTGTGCAATAAACTGTCAAGTAGTCTTACAGAACATGTCTGGAGTCTAAAAGATTATGCCTTGGGCTTAGACACGTCAATATAGAATCACCTAGAAAGCAGAGCGCTTATAAAAGTAGAGCCCTGATAGGAGGGGCAAAGGCAAACACTCTAAAATCATTGTTCAATTAAAGAAACAACAAGCATAGTTTTTCTCCCTGTTTTAAGCATTGAATTTTAATCACTTTCACTAACCTTATCCACATGGCCAATGAATTTTCAACAGAGGCTCTACAGTTTGAACCAGTTTGAAACAGAGTTTTTTTCTTTTGATGGGATGATTTTTTTATTTGTATCCAGAATTCAAGAAGGATATTTATTCCTGTCCAAATTCATAACCATCTTTGGTCTGAAAAACAAAATCTATATTGATCATAAACTCAGATATCTGTATTCATATCTCCTTAATGTCCACAGAAACTTGCTCAGTTGTTTCTCTTTCCATGATGTCAATGTATTTGTAAAGATACATCCAGAATCCTGTATCTTAAAAAATATATATATTAACTATTTGCCATCTGGATAAGGCATGGCAGTGGGCACAGGGATGCAGAATTGCATTAATCAATATCTCTGTTCTCAGGTAGATATCAGTTTAATGGGGATGCTTTGAAACAAATGTTAGAGCTTACTGAAGTTATGGTGGATATCGATGATTGATGTATTTAAAGAACGCAAGAATAGAACCCTCTAAAGGAGGATCAAGCAGTGATTCACAGAGAGGTTACTTTTCCTTCGGGGCTCGAAGTGTAAGTATGATACCACTAGATCACAACAATGAAAATAAAAAGTCAATAGAAGTATTAATAAATGATGATTAAGGACTCTCTGTCAGTCAGAAATTAGAGGTTGAGACCAGATTGTGAAGGGTTTGTATGTTAGGTATTTATAGTTATTACTACTACTATGCATATATGCACTGATGA
Source organism: Neotragus pygmaeus (assembly GCA_006410875.1). Lineage (NCBI taxonomy): Eukaryota > Metazoa > Chordata > Mammalia > Artiodactyla > Bovidae > Neotragus > Neotragus pygmaeus. The sequence continues at coordinate 396,448 of SJYV01056139.1, forward strand.
AGAAAAATGGATGGATAGATAAAGGAAACTGTGGTGGCAGCACTGTGAAGAGTGAATCATACATGGAAGAGAGTAGAGAGGGTGAGTTGAAAATCAGTTAAGTGGAGCTATTAAAACTATACAGGTAGGAGGATATTCACAAGGACTTTGTCTCGACTTTTATAATATGAGATTTGATTACCAAAATGCATTTTATGATCAAACATCCACCGTCAAGAGTAAATTTTGTGATACACTACATAAACAAAGCAATAAAAATTAAAACATTAACATTTAACCTGAAAATAAAATTAAACTTGTCTCAAAATCACTAGCCATTACAAGTGTGGGCACATGCTTGTACAAGGCAGAATATAAATGTGGAAACCATTCAGTTTTCATAATCAAAGGAAACTATTATTCTCAAAGCAGGAACTTCAGGGAGAAATAAGTGTGACATTAAAGAAGACTCTCTTTGGATAATTTCTCCCCTAGAGTGAAGATCCTTGGGTTTTTGAAAGGTATCAGGTAAAACTGTTCATAAAGTGTAAAGGGACAGTAGAAACTGAATGGTCTCAGGCAGTGAAAATGGAAGTTCTAGTTTAGAGTCTGAAGTTTATATCAATTTATAAACTTTACATTTTTGAAACATTGCCATCTTGGACTCTATTTTTTAACTCCCGCACAGACATGGTGACATTTTGCAAATTCTAGTTGTTTTCTGCTAAAGAAATATTATGTCAGTATGTTGATCATATCCAGGGAGAGGTAGCAAATTTATAAAATATATAGCCATCAGTTCCCTGTAATAATTACAAGTAAATTGTACTGTTTCCTCAAATACCAGACAGAAAAATAACAATTGACTCTATGAAGCTGTAAAATTATTCTTTTAAATCATCTAAGTCCTCAAGCTGATTGATTTTGTACATAACCCTAAAGAAGCAGCATGCTAAAATCAGAAATACAAAGATAAATTTGGATTTAATTCCTGTCACTAACACTCAAGTAAAAAGCTGCACTCATCACTGTATCACAACATCTAGCACATAGTTGGGATGAATATATTTCTCTGGCATGAATAAATGTTGAATAAATGTTTTTTTTCCCATATTTCATCCATCTAAATCACAATATTAGTGTGAGAATTGATTGATTATACAGAAATGTATCTCCAATGAGTTTTGGCACTGCTCTATTATAATCTCTCATTAGGCCTAGTATAGTCAAATGGCTTCAACATTTGAAACTAACACTTTGGCCAAGGTGAAATTTTTTCTTTGAATTAAAAAAAATCAAACAAATGAAGAACACTTCTGTTTTTGAAAAGAGGTTGTAGATGTTCAGTTGCTAAGTCATATCTGAGTCTTCAGGAACCCCATGGGCTGCAGCAGGCTAGTCTTCTGTGTCCTTCACTATCCAGGAATTTGCTCAAACTCATGTCTATTACTGGGCATCCCTGGTGGCTCAGATGGTTTAAAAAAAAAAAAAAAACTGCCTATAATGTAGAAGACCTGGGTTTGATACCTGGGTTAAGAAGATCCCCTAAGGAAAGGAAGCATGACCCCAGTCTAGTATTTTTGCCTGGAGAATCCCATGGGCAGAGGAGCCTGGAAAGCTAGTCCTTGAGTCACAAAGAGTTGGACATGACTGAGTGACTAACACTTTGAGCCAGTGATGCCATCCAACCATCTCATCTCATTCCNAGGAAAGGAAGCATGACCCCAGTCTAGTATTTTTGCCTGGAGAATCCCATGGGCAGAGGAGCCTGGAAAGCTAGTCCTTGAGTCACAAAGAGTTGGACATGACTGAGTGACTAACACTTTGAGCCAGTGATGCCATCCAACCATCTCATCTCATTCCCTTCTCCTCCTGCCCTCAATCTTTCCCAACATCAGGGTCTTTATCAGTGAGTCAGTTCTTTGCATCATTTGGCCAAAGTATTGAAGCTTCAGCATCAACCTTTCCAAAGAAAATTCAGTGTTGATTTCCTTTAGGATTGACTTGTTTGATCTCCTTGCTCTCCAAGGAACTCTCAAGAGACTTCTCTAGCATCACAAATCAAAAGACAATGCTTTGGTTTTCAGACGTCTTTTTAGTCTAACTTTCACTTCTGTACATGACTATTGGAAAAATGATAGCTTTGACTATACATACCTTTGTTGGCAAAGTGATATCTCTGCTTTATAATATACATTTATGTTTGTCATAACTTTTCTTCTAAGGAGCCAACATCTTTTAGTTTCATAACTGTAGTCGCTATCTGCAGGGATTTTGGATTTCAAGAAAATAAAATCTGTCACTTTTCCCCCTTCTATTTGCCATGAAGTGAATGGGACTGGATGCCATCATCTTAGTTTTTTGAATGTTAAGTTTTAAGCCAGCTTTTTCAGTCTTCTCTGTCTACCCTCAGCAAGAGGCTTTTTAGTTTCTCTTCACGTTCTACAGTTAGAGTGGCATCATCTGCATATCTGAGGTTGTTGATATTTCTCCCAGCAGTCTTGATTCCTGCCTGTAATTCATCCAGCCTGGCATTTTGCATGATGTACTCTGCACAGTAGTTAAATAAGCAGGGTAACAAAATATAGCCTTGATGTACTCCTTTCCCAATTTTAAGCCATCCATTGTTCTATTCTTATTCTAACTGTTACTTCTTGACCTGAATACAGGTTTCTCAGGAGGCAGGTAAAGGTGATCTGGCATTCCCCTCTCTAAATATTTTCTACAGTTTGTTGTGGTCACAGTCAAAGGATTTAGCAGAGTCAATGAACAGAAGAAAGTTTTTCAGGAATTCTCTTGCTTTTTCTATGATCAAGTATTGACAATTTAATCTCTGGTTTCTCTGCCTTTTCTAAATCTAGCTTGCATCTCTGGAAGCTCTCAGTTCACATACTGTTTTAGCCTTGCTTGAAGATTTTTGAACATTATGTTACTATTGTATGGTAGTTTGAACATGCTTTGGTATTACCTTTGAGATAGAAATGAAAAGTGATCTTTTCCGGTCCTGTGGCCATTGCGGAGTTTTCAAAATTTACTGACATATTGAGTGCAGACAACCTAAACCTGCCTCTTGAGGAATCTGTATGCAGGTAAGGAAGCAACAGTTAGAACTGGACATGGAACAACAGACTNTAGTAATTTGTCTATTATATTTTTCTTCTGAAAAATGTTGTTCAAATGGAATCATACAGTATGAAAGTATTGGTATTTGCCTTTTTTATTTAGCATAATTTTCATACAATACATCCAAGTTGTTGCATACCCTAATAGCTGTTATGTTTATGGCTTAGTAGAATTCAATGGTATGTCTATACCACTTTTTGTTTAACCATTACTCAATTGAAGGATATTTGAGTGTTTTTCTCCCATTTTTTTAGCTATGATAATAAATCTTCCATAAACAATTGAATTGTGTGCTGGTATTTGTGTACATAGCTTTTACTTCTACTTCTCTGGGATAAAAGTCTAAATGTACACTTGCTGACCTATATGATAATTATATATTTAGTTGTTTTTTTTTTTAATGAAACTACTCAACCACTTTTGAGAGTGGCTTTACCATTTTAAATTCACTCCAGCAATGAAGAAGAGACTTAGGTCCCACATATCCTTGAAGGCTTTTATTTATCACTAAATTTTTTTCATAATGATTCTAATAGGGAATAGTGTTATCTTGTTATGGTCTTAATTTGCATTGCTTCAATGGTGAGCAATGTTGGTTATTTTTCATGAGTTTATTTGCTATTTGTACATCTTAATCAGTTAATAAGATTTCTTTCTTCACTTTCTTTGACCATCAGTTCAGTTCAGTTCAATCACTTAGTCATGTCCGACTCTTTGCAACCCTATGGACTACAGCTCGCCAGGTCTCCCTGTCCATCGCCAACTCCCGGAATTGACTCAAACTCATGTCTGTTGAGTCGGTGGTACCATTCAACCATCTCATCCTCTGTCATCCCCTTCTCCTCCCTCCTTCAATCTTTCCCAGCATCAGGGTCTTTTCAAATGAGTCAACTCTTTGCATCCAGGTGGCCAAAGTACTGGAGTTTCAGCTTCAACATCAGTCCTTCCAATGAATATTCAGGCCTGATTTCCTTTACGATNGTGAGTTTAAGTAAACTCCAGGAGTTGGTGATGGACAGGAAGGCCTGGCATGCTGCAGTCCAAGGGGTCACAAAGAGTTGGACATGACTGAGTGACTGGACTGAACTGATCTGGAAATGAAACATTAATTTTCTACATGAATAGAACTCTATAGTGATAACATAATGGAGGAATAAAGGGTGAGAAATTTATAATAAAATAATTACATTTACTTTATTTTATTAATGTTTGAGCTATACTAGTATGAAGACCTAATAAAATAATCAGATGCCTACATCTATACACAGAATGTGTTTTAAATGCATATTTTTTCAAACATATTTTAAAAATAAGGTTTTTTTAATATGATAAACCATTTTCAGAAATGTTTAAAGATGAGATTTTTATTTATTTGGAAGTATTTTTTACTTAGAAGACTTATCCCCCATGCAAACTAAAATCATAATAGCAACACATAGGATTTTGATTTACACTCTAGTAAAGCAAATGTTAATATGACTTCTCTTGGAACTCTTCTCTTCTGTTTTATTTTTTTTTTCCTATGTTGAAAAAGAATTAAGAGTTAATGATTAGTTTTCTAGGCATTTGTTATAGGTTGATGTTAGATTCTAAGACAAAATTAGCACTTAAGAATTGAAATACAGTATGCAGTTCAGGTATGACCTAAATCAAATCCCTTATTATTATTTAGTGGGAATGACAAATAGATTCAAGGAATTAGATCTGTTAGAGTGTCTGAAAAACTAGAGATGGAGGTTTATGACATTGTACAGGAGACAGTGATAAAGACCATTCTCAAGAAAAAGAAATGCAAAAAGGCAAAATGGTTGTCTGATAGAAATGTTATGGATCTAACAGAAGTAGAAGATATTGAGAAGAGGTGGCAAGAATATACAGAAAAAATTATATGAAAAAATTTTCATGATCCAGATAACCATGATGATGTGAGTACTCACCTAGAGCCAGACATTCTGGACTGTGAAGTCAAGTGGGCCTTAGGAAGCATCACTACTAACAAAGCTAGTGGAGGTGATAGAATTCCAGTTGAGCTATTTCAAATCCTAAAAGATGATGCTGTGAAAGTGCTGCATTCAATAGGCCAGCAAATTCTGAAAACTCAGCAGTGGCCACAGGATTGGAAAATGTTGGTTTTCATTCCAATCCCAAAGAAGGGCAATGCCAAAGAATGTTCAAACTATCACACAATTGCACTCACCTCACACGCTAGCAAATTAATGTTCAAAATTCTGTATACCTATGGCCGATTCATGCTGAGGTTTGACAGAAAAGAGCAAAATTCTGTAAAACAGTTATCCTTCACTAAAAAATAAATTAATTTTAGAAACTCAACTGTTGAAGCCAGGCTTAAACAGTACGTAAACTGTGAACTTCCAGGTGTTCAAGCTTGATTTAGAAAAGGCAGAGTAACCAAAGATCAAATCGTCAACATCCGTTGGGTCATCAATAAAACAAGAGAGTTCCGGAGAAACATCTACTTCTGCTTCATTGACTATGCCAAAGCCTTTGACTGTGTGGATTACAACAAACTGTGGAAAATTCTGAAAGAGATGGGAATACCAGAGCACCTGATCTGCCTCCTGAGAAATCAGTATGCATGTCAAGAAGCAACAGTTAGAACTGGACATGGAACAACAGACTGGTTCCAAATTGGGAAAGGAGTACGTCAAGGCTGTATATTGTCACCCTGTTTCTTTAACTTATATGCAGAGTACATCATGCACAATGTCAGGCTGAATGAATCACAACTGGAATCAAGATTGCTGGAATAAATATCAATAACCTCAGATATTCAGATGACACCACCCTATGGCAGAAAGTGAAGAAGAACTAAAAAGCCTGTTGGTGAATGTGAAAGTAGAGAGTGAAAAAATTGGCTGAAAGCTCAACATTAAGAAACCTAAGATCATGGCATCTGGTCCCATCACTTCATGCAAATAGCTGGAGAAACAATGGAAACAGTGAGAGAGTTTATTTTGGTGGGCTCCAAAATCACTGCAGATGGTGACTTCAGCCATGAAATTAAACGGGGTTTGCTCCTTAGAAGAATAGCTATGACCAACCTAGACAACCTATTAAAAAGCAGAGACATTTTTTTTGCTGACAAAGGTCCATCTAATCAAAGCTCTGGTTTTTCCAGTAGTCATGTATGGATATAAGAGTTGGACTATCAAGAAAGCTGACTGCTGAGGAATTGATGCTTTTGAACTCTGGTTTTGTAAAAGACTCTTGAGAGTCTCCTGGATTGTAGGGAGATCAAACCAGCCAATCCTAAAGGAAATCAGTCCTGAATGTTCATTGGAAGGACTCATGTTGAAGCTGAAACGCCAATGCTTTGGCTACTTTATGTGAAGAACATACTCATTGGAAATGAACCTGATGCAGGGAAAGACTGAAGGCAGAAGAAGAAGTGACGAAAAAGGATGAGATGGTTGGATCGCATCACCGACTGGAAAGACATGAGTTTGAGCAAGCTCTGGGAGTTGGTGAATGACAGGGCAGCCTGCTGTGCCGCAATCCATGGGATCGCAATGAGTTGGATATGACTGAGCAACTGTACTGACGGATGCAGTGACTAAATTAGGTAATATTTGGTCATAACAATACATGTGTAAGTATTTATAACTAAAATATGAAGGTTGATAACAAAGTAGACACATTGAATACTTTTAAAAGATGTTACAGTTGAGCTTAAAGTGTGGTAATAGATTTTCTATGCAATCCTAAATGCCTAAAGCATCCAAGTGCTAGATTTTGCAAGGAGGTCTACTATGTAGGAAATATGATAACTTAATACACATTGTGTATGATTTTCAAAGTGAATTTCAAAGGGAAACCTAATAAACTGCAAATATAATAGAGTGTACTGGGAAAATGCAATTAAGAAAACTGTGGTAGTCAAATATGCAAATTATGTCCATCTGTTGAACAAACCCCTGGGATAACATGGAACTGATGGAGAGAAGTGAATGATTATTTTCCAAGCATTCCTGTCAGAAGTCATATATCTTAAATCTAGCTATGAAGATGCGGACCTCTTCTAAAAATTTTTAGTAAATCAGAATCTTTCCCTGGTCTTAATGACTTAGCATTTCGAAAAGATAGACCAAGCACTAGAATAAAGTCAGACTGATTTGCTGCATTGAATCTGTGTCTAATTTGAGCCAATTCAATATCTCAGATGGCCTTGGCAATGACTTAGCTTCCTGGAATTCTTTGTAGAATGCAGACATATCTGTCTCACAGACAAACAAGAGTGAGGACATGAAATAGGTTGCAGAAAGAAGCCTTGAAGTTTTGAAAATGCTCTATTTTAAAAATGACTTTCAAGGCACTATTGGTGGTAAGAAAATTTTCATGTTTATTTAGTGGTAACTCACATTCAATCACAATATCCCTTTTCCAGTTACAGATAGACTGTGATCTGCAGCCACTGTGCTTGAAAACAAATGTAGACTCTCAGAGTCTGTAATGCACTAGAATAATAAATGTATTAGAATGATACCAAAGATATAGGTCGATCCACTAACAAGAGTTTTAAGCTACTAACCTTTTAAGTGACCTTGTTGTGGGTCATTTTCATATTAAATTTTCAAAAGTGGTTGCTCATTAATTACTTAAGTATGCATATATTTTTGGAAAGCATTTATTTCTATATAATCTACATACTGAAGTCACCTGTGGATAAAGAGAGTTTAATGACAATTGATTTTTCTTGCATGCAACACATGTTATGAAACTAAGAGCTCATGAGTGTTGGCTCTCAGACCAGCTGGTGTTTGCCTCATTTGGCAGTTCTGTATTGTGCCTGCATTTATTTTCCTGCAGGATTCCATAAATAGGCTTAAGTGATATCACCAAGTGTCTTCTAATTTTAAATTTCTCCACATGTACTGGTTAATGGTCAAAAATGGTTTTCCATAACCATCCTAGTTCCACGTGTTTTGACATGAGCAGCAAGCTGTACTCATTAATGTGCTACATCTTTCTCCGGTACAACATGGGGATCTTTGTTAGGAGATGAAGCACAGTGAGGTTTATGTATGAGTAGTTCTAGTACATTTTGGCTCACCTGAATTAGTTCACCCTGGAATTTATGTTGCCTTTTACACTGCATTATTAAAACTGAAGATCATGGGAATTTAAAGGCTTTTTAAAAGAAAAATGCAACCTATTGAAATATAATATTTCATTAATTGTCTACAATTAGATAAATTAGTACAAATAAACTTTTTGCCATTGAAGTAATAAATGTTTGTATGCTCAGTCACTAAATCATGTCTGACTCTTGCAACCTCAAGGACTGTAGCCCACCAGACTGTTCCTTGCATGGAATTTCCCAGGCAAGAATACTTATGTAGGTTGCCATTTCCTTTTCCAGGGGATTTTCCTGATGCAGGAATCGAACCTGCTTCTTCTGCATTACAGGCAGATTCTTAAACACTGATCTAACAGGGAAGCCCAAAGTAACACATGTTCATTGTTAAATAGAGAATAAATGACAGAAAAAAAAGCTGTAAATAGAAAAATTAAAGTCACTGATAATTTTAATGTAAAATATAGTAAATTAAATAGTTTATTGGTTTAAAATTTTGAGATTATCAGTGACTTTTTCTATTCATAATCTTACCATAAAATAAATTAAATAATTTAGTTATTAATTTAAATGTTTCTAACATATATAGGGGCTTCCCTTGTTGCTCAGCTGGTAAACAATCTGCTTGCAATACGGGAGACCTGAGTTCAAAAAAGATCCTCTGGAGAAGGGAAAGGCTACCCACTTCGGTATCTGACCTTGAGAATTCCATGGACTATATAAGATAATTATTCTAACATTTAGGGGAATCTTTTTGTATTTTAGAGGTAATACATCTTCTTAATAGAAATATGTACTGTCTCTAACAAAGACATGCAGAGTTAGATGTTAATATTTAGAAGTTACCATGGTACTTTACTAGCAAGATACCTCCTACTGCAGAGATTCAGTGAAGACTCCTACCATGGGAAAAGCTTATGTTTTACATGCAGTCTCTTGGTTTGTACTTTCATTCAATTTCTGTTAACTAGTATGATTATTGTTATCAAATAATTCAGTACTATATTTGCTTTTTCTTTTATACATTCTTATATTTATGAATATTGAGGTCCCTCTATGTCTCAGAGCTGCACTGTAATATAATTGTTAGCAAGATAGAAAAGACCATTATACTACAGTGATTTTGCTTTTTTGTCCTGTACTAACCTCTGGATTTCAAGTATTTGATACAAATGGAAGCTGAGGGAACCTGAGGGTAAAGCAGTGCTGGGTGGGGCACCTCAATTATATTTTCTATTTTGATACTGGTTTTACTTGGCAGGTCCAGTCTAACTTATCAACCTTAATGAACACTCATGTGCCAAGAATTCCAAAAGTATGTACTATATTTTTTGCTTAGTTTAGATCAGTGCTTCTCCAAGTGAAGTCCCTATAGAATCAACATCAACTAGGGATTTGTGAAAAATTCATATTTTGAGACCCCATTATAGACTTATGGAATCAGAAACCCTGTAGGTTCAGTCTAGTAATCTGGGTGTTAACAGTTTTCCAAGACACATGATTCTGATGCTTGTTAAAAATTGAGAACCACTAGTCTATGCTAAGTATCAACATTTTCTTGACACAGTATATAATGAATACTAATATCACAGTGGATATTTCCTAATTCTCCAGTCAATTGAGTCTTGAGGCTCTAGAACACTTTCGTGGTCTGGCATCATCAGTGTCTTCAAGAACTTAGAGTACAGTAACAGATATGAAATATATAAGCAAAAGTTTATAACATGGAATAGGATATGATACATTTCATAAGAGAAATATATGAATTATACCAATTCAAAGGCATAAGAAGCGTCTAGTCAGGAGCTTTTGAGAAGCTTTATTGTGAAGGAGCCTTTTGAGCTAAGGTCATTAAGCCTAAAGACTGAATTATTTTTTTAGCTGTATAAGAGAGTGGAGAAGGATTTTCAGGAAGAGAAAAGGACATAAGCAAGGGAAGAGAGAGAAGAAAGCCTAGCATCTAGTGTTTGGGGAGCATCAATGAATGAGGCTTATTAAAATAGAAATATATGCCTTAAAATAACTGGATATATACATTAACACTTATTTTGAGGTCTTAGATAACATGCTAAGGAATACAGTAGAAATGTATGGACTCTGGAGAGATTTGTCAGGGAAAACATGTAAGATAATTAAATATATAAATACCCACATACATCCATATACATACACATGCCAAGTCTATTCTTCTTATGTAGAATGGATTAGAAGAGAAGAAATTTTGAGGCAGGTAAGATTCTTAGAAATTATGTTTGATCCTGGTCTAAGGAAGAAGTAGTTAAACTCTGAGTAGAAGAAGGAAGGGGCCTGGTTAGGGGAACAGGGAGGAAGCATACCTGTGAGTCACTGAGGTAAGTCTGCAAAAGTTAAAGCGAATGTTCAGAGCATCAGTAAATACTGATAAGAGAGTCTTTATACTGTGACTTTGTTAGGGGGACTGGAAGGTCTGGTATAGTTGACAAAGTGTAGCTGGAGCTGGGAGAATGGTTAAAGCTAAAGGATATACAGCAACCACCTTCTTGGTGTCCTGTAATGCTTTGTGTTCAAGAATGGAATCTCTTCCCAGGTGGACTCTTAATAGTTAATCTATTCCTATATTCAGTAACTATATTAAGTTCCCTCTGTATGCTGGCTACTATTCTAGGCACAGCTTATACCATAGTGAAGGGAATGTTAAATTGAAATTTAGAAAAATGGTATAGATATTATTTGCAAAGTAGAAATGGAAGCACCAATGTAGAGAACAAATATATGGAAACAGGAGGTGGAACGAATTGGGAGATTGGGATTTACATATATACACTATTGATACTCTGCATAAAATAGATAACTAATGAGAACCTACTGTATAGCACAGGGAACTCTACTTAATGTACTATGTGACTTGAATGGGAAGAAAATTCAAAAGCGAGAGGATATGTGTATATGTATGGCTGATTCATTTTGCTGTACAGTACAAAATAACACAACATAGTAATTTTACTCCAACAGAAATAATTTTTTTAATGGGAACTATTAAATCCTGCCCTCATGGTGCTTGCATTCTAGATGGTTATTCATGAATAAAGGAAAATTAGAAGAATGCATCTTTCAGTTAAAGGTAAACCATTTGATTTGTCCCTGAAATCTTTTTCTAGTGCCACACATTTTATCACCCATGATATAGCCAATATCACCAATGAGATATTGATTCAAATAGTTTCCTTCTTTGACTTTCAACTATTTAAAAATAGCACATGCATTAGTTTTTTACCACACTGATTCCCAGACTGAATATGACATCATCTGAAAAGTTATCATAAGGTTTCCCAATGCTCTTTCACATTTATGACAGAACTAATAATGTCTGTATACTGAACTGTAGATTTTTATGGGTAGCAAAACTCATTTTGGCAAGTAAAATGTAATTTTAAAAAATCTGTCCATTTCTGGGTAAATTATTGCTCATAACTTGGCTTTCTTGAACAAAAATGTTCATATTTTATTTAATTGATATTTAAAAAAAGAAATGAAACCAAAAAGGAAAAGAGGCAGAGATTTCAAGCTGTTGGGCTGTGTGATTTTTGGCAGGAAATTATTTTCTCTGAAAAAAATCATTGGCTGAGAATTCAAAGCATCACCTCTTTAGCCCTATTCAGGCACCCATAGTCCTGGCTCAGAGGACAGAAACCAGTGAAGGACCTGTCTTATCCTACTGGGTGAATCATTTGAATTGTTGGCATGCAAGCAGAGAGAATTCTGTTGACCCCTGCGTATTTCCAAACCACTCACTTTCATTCCAAGACTCCAATCACTATCATTTCTATGAAACCAACAGAATTCTCATCATTGATATGCAAATGAAGGCACCAACAGTAGCCACACTATTCATTTTCAATGTGCTTTGCCAGCCAGAATTCTAAAATGCTTTTCAGCAATTCAATATACAACACCTTCAATGAATTTGACTAGAAACAACCAGCTTCACAGACACTAGAGTAGTCTGTAGAAATCTTAACATATTCCTGAGGACTGTTCTAAGTTGGTTAAATGCCATTGAGGATTTTTTTTTTTCCTTTGGCTGTCTCATGCACCATGTAGGACATTAATTCCCTGACAAGGGATCTAATCCTTGCTCCCTGCATTGGAAGTGTGGAGTCTTAATCACTGGACTGCCAGGGAAGTCCACGACTGAGGATTTTCTTTCTTTTTTTTTTTTAATGGATAAAATGACAGTGAGGCAGAATGAAATGTTTAAAATCTTTGTTTCCACTCATGCTCTTTCAAATAACATAAAATGTATGGCATAGCTGACATTTGAGCTGTAAGATCAAATGGAAAAAGTTGACCCTATTCTGTGTGAACTGACTTTCTTTCTTAGCAGAACAATTAAATTGTTTCACCAATACAGAGTTCTCTCATTGCCTATTGCTCTGTTGTACTCTTCTGAAAGTAATGGAAATAGAAATGGGATACAGATTGTGATAATGAAACTGAAAAGAAGGGTAAACAGAAAGAATTTATTCCTCTTTTTTTTTTTACCCCTCTGCTTTTCCTTCTCTAATTCTTAAGGTAATTACAAGACTCTGGAGATGTGAACATCTTTATTATCTATACAAAACGCCATCTGCTGGAAGCATATTTTGCAAACCTGCAGGGCTTGAATATGAGACAAACAGATTTAGTAAAAGTGATGCTTTGTTGTACTTTACTCAAGTGCCAGGCTTCTCTTTGGTGTCCCAGGAGCTCTGTTTCTAAGAAACTGAAAGGGAAATGGAAAACATCTAGAAAGAGATTTTATTTCATTCATTTCCCACTCTCATATTCTCTTTTTGCTAATGCTCTAAAGCCGAGTAGTATTTCTGGATCTGTGGATCCTTTCAGATACCTCATTAAGAACATTTCTTCTAATGACTTGCAAATCAGAACAAATTAGATAACTATGAATGGCTAACCAAAGGTCACTTTCAATAAGAATTTATTACTCGCTGTTTGTCAGGCAATTTGCCTAAAGGCTGAGGATACAAAGAGGAAAACATAGGCACACACATACATGCATGCACAAATATACACATCTGCATGTGCTCCCATCCGCATGCACATACCAATTCTCCTCTCCAAGAACTCATTACTCAGTTTAGAAGAGAGTATATAATTCCCTCAAGTGTACAAGAGTGGTAACAGAATTCCTTTTATACTTACCTTGATTTTTTAAGTAACTGGATTTTTTTCTTTTTCGACCTTACTCAACCTCCATTTAATTAACCCTTCCTGTGAACTCTTCCATTTGTTCTTCTCCTCCAAGTGTTTGTTTTCTTACAAGCTCTCTTTAGTCTACTTGCTATTAATCTTTCTTCCTTTTCTTTCCTTTATCCCTTCTCAACTCAAACTTATGTTTCTCTTTTTTTCATCTTACATGAGACCCTTCATGTGTAAGGCAACACTTGTTGTAAGAAATCCAAAATACTGTTTAGACTCAACTGTTCTTTTGGTTTGTAATTTCTCTTCATCAGGGACTTGAAACTTACCAGATTTAGCTTTAGCTAGAGGCTTCTCTCGGGTAGCCCTCTGTCTACCATGAGCATTGTCTAAGGTACATGACCAGTGGCTCCACAGCCTCCCCCTCATCATCCTCAAGAATCAAGGGAACCACAAGCAGATAAGATCTCTTGATAATCTACCAAGATTTTTGACAGCCTGGAGTTATTATCATAAATATGTAAAATAAACTTTAATGCTTGAATCACTCCAGACTACATAGTCCTTTCCACACTGAGTAACAGTGTTCCAAATAAGTAACAGTGATAGAAAGCTGAAAGCTTCTGTTACATTTTGATACACATATTAAACAAAGTTTTATATTATATTCTCCAACTTAAATGCAAAACAAAATAAAACAAAAACTAAGATGAACCTTTAAAGAACAACCAAGACAATGTTGATTTCAAGCATGAAAATAATCTGGTTTAAGTCAATGTTTAGGACATATTAGTTATAATAGAAAAGAAGTTTAAATCTCAGGGCCCAAGCAACTATATATTTGTCTTTTTCTCAGGTCCCAGTGCTTCCTGAAGGTTTATATGAATAAAACTATGTTGCCATCAAAAAGGGCCAAGATCAGGGAGATTTCAAAGTTACATGTCATACTAGTTCACTGTGATAACAAGATATCACAAGTTGAGTGTTGAAAAACAATAGAAATTTATTGTCCCATAATTCTGGAAGCTAGAAGTCTTGAGATCTAGATATTGGCAGGACTGCTACCTTCTGGGAGGGAGAATCTGTCCCCATTCTTACTTCCCAGAATCTGTATTCTTACTTCTGGTGGCTTGCTGGCATTTTTCACATCCCTTGTCATCACTTAGATTTCTGCCTTTATCTTCACATGGAATCCTTTTTGTGTGCATACCTATATCCATATCCCCCTTTTAAAAATCTCAGTGATACTGGATGACTTCAACTTAAATTACATTCATGACATCTCTATTTCCAATAAGGCCACAAACATCCTGAGGTACTGGGGGTTAGGACCTCACTATATCTATTTTGGAGGGCCTAGTTCAAATCATGACATACATAGAGCCCCATATGATCATTAAACAGTTAAAAAAAAAAAAGTTCAGCATGGTAGACTTGGGTAACACTGAAGACCTGATCAGTTAGTGGAGAGTGAAAGCAGTTAAGGGTTTAATGCTTCAGTTTGCAAGTGAAAGATGCTGGTATCAAGAGCATAACTTGAGAATTAAAATACATTATTCAAATACAAAATGAGTCACCAGCCATAGGCAAACCCAAAATGTACATCANTCTGTTATACTGTGAACCTGAAACACTGTAAGTCAACTATACTTCAATAAAATACATATATTAAGAAAAAAAAAAAAGCTATGGGCAACCTAGGCAGCATATTAAAGAGCAGAGATGTTATTTGCCAACAAAGGGCCGTCTAGTCAAAGCTATGGTTTTTCCAGTAGTCATGTACAGATGTGAGAGTTGGACCACAAGGAAAGCTGAGCACTAAAGAATTGATGCTTTTGAACTGTGGTGTTGGAGAATACTCTTGAGAGTCTCTTGGACTGCAAGGAGATGAAACCAGTCAATCCTAAAGGAGATCAGTCCTGAATATTCGTTGGAACAACTGATGCTGAAGCTGAAGCTCCGATACTTTGGTCACCTGATGTGAAGACTTGACTCACTGGAAAATACCCTGAAGCAGTGAAAGACTGAAGGCAGGAGGAGAAGGGGACAACAGAGGATGAGATGATTGGATGGCATTACTGACTTGATGGATGTGAGTTTGAGCATATGGGAGCTGATGATGGACAGGCAAGCGTAGCATGCTGCAGTCCATGGGGTAACAACGAGTTGGACATAACTGAGTGACTGAACTGATAGTGAACAGGAAGAATATATTTTAAATTGTAAGATGGTTTCAAATGTCCATTGGTATTATTTCACTAAATTAAAATGTCTTGACAGACAGGTTTATTGAAATGAAAAGACTGATAACAAATATATAGAATGCTAAGAAAACAGGTAAAGTTCGTAAAAATTTGTTTTCATTTTTCAAATATGTGATGAATTTTGTTAATGTGTTTCATCACTGTATTTTCACAATAAAAATGGGTAATAAAATAAGTGAGGCAAGTACCTTTTTATAGGTGAAATCCTGTATGATATCTGAATTTCTCATAGCAGAATGAGTTGTCAAAATGAGAGGAAAGGTCTGAGTTAAAAATAATCTTGTGCTGTGTTTAGTCGCTCAGTCATGTCCAACTCTTTTTGACCCCTTGGACTGTAGCCCGCTGGACTTCTTTGTCCACGGGGATTCTCCAGGCAAGAATACTGGAGTGGGTAGCCTATCTCTTCTCCGGTGGATCTTCCAGACCCAGGAATTGAACCAGAGTCACCTGCATTGCAGGATGCTTTACCAACTGAACCACCAAAAATCACTATGTCATGTGTTTAACTCTCAAACTATTAAATATGAGTAAGAAATGAAAATGGATGATTTTGTAGGCTGGGGTTTTATGCATTGTGATAAGGAGTGCTTTACACTTTTGCAACCTGAAATTTTAGCAGGTTATTTTTTTCCTCGCAATTTTCTGTCTCTGCTATAAGTAATCGGAGAAGGCAATGGCAACCTACTCCAGTACTCTCGCCTAGAAAATCCCATGGACAGAGGAGCCTGGTGGGCTACAGTCCATGGGATCGCTAAGAGTCGGACATGACTGAGTGACTTCATTTTCACTTTTCACTTTCTTGCATTGGAGAAGGAAATGGCAACCCACTCCAGTGTTCTTGCCTGGAGAATCCCAGGGACGGGGCAGCCTGGTGTGCTGCCGTCTGTGGGGTCGCACAGAGTCGGACACAACTGAAGTGACCTAGCAGCAGCTATAAGTAATACGTTTGATCCATTAGAGGACATTGTTGTTCAGTTTAGTTCAGTTCAGTTCAGTCGCTCAGTCGTGTCCGACTCTTTTTGCGACCCCATGAATTGCAGCATGCCAGGCCTCCCTGTTCATCACCATCTCTCAGAGTTCGCTCAGACTCGTGTCCATCGAGTCTGTGATGCCATCCAGCCATCTCATCCTCGGTCGTCCCCTTCTCCTCCTGCCCCCAATCCCTCCCAGCATCAGAGTCTTTTCCAATGAGTCAACTCTTTGCATGAGGTGGCCAAAGTACTGGAGTTTCAGCTTCAGCACCATTCCTTCCAAAGAAATCCCAGGGTTGATCTCCTTCAGAAGGGACTGGTTGGATCTCCTTGCAGTCTCAAGAGTCTTCTCCAATACCACAGTTCAAAAGCATCAATTCTTCGGCACTCAGCCTTCTTCACAGTCCAACTCTCACATCCATACATGACCACAGGAAAAACCATAGCCTTGACTAGACGGACCTTAGTCGGCAAATAGTCTCTGCTTTTGAATATACTATCTAGGTTGGTCATAACTTTTCTTCCAAGAACTAAGCGTCTTTTAATTTCATGGCTGCAGTCACCATCTGCAGTGATTTTGGAGCCCCCAAAATATAAACATTGTTATTAGTATCTCTAATTGTGTTTATTACAGACTTTTCTAAATTTAATAGTTAAAAGAAAAACGTTTATATATCAAGATAACACAAAGCATTTATGGTCTTGCAGCTCAATATTTTCTTTCAAAATAACTTGTATTATAATACTGACATACTAGGTGGAAAGTGAGAGAGAAAAATAGTAGTCAGAAATACTGGTCTAGTAACTTAGTTGCTTTATGTTGCTTTATAAATACTAGACAGAATCTATTAAAAAGGACTATAGATGTACTTGATGCTTTGTAAAAATACATCTATTTAAACATACAAGAAGGGGACAGTCCCTTGATTCTTATATTAAAAAAATTATATGCAGTGTTATACTTAATGTACTCATAAAAATAAATATATACCTGTAGGCTCAAAGACCCTAAGGAATAATACATTATAAAAAATTTTTTTATTTATATTTCAGAACTACAGAGAAAGTTTCAAGCACTGCATTCAGCATATTCATTTTTATTGACACTGAGAATGAAAACCAGGAGCTTAAAAATATTCCCTAAGGGAAAAGATAGTTGTAGGATCCATGTTTGATAGATTTCTAGTCTTAACATTTTTCTACAATATGAAAATGATATTGAGTATACAGCACAATTCCTTCCTTTTCTTTGCATGTTTGTAATATCTGTATTCATAGATCATGCATATAACATGTGTTTACTAGGTTTTCTAGAAATAGGTAAATTATTCTACTTAAGAACAAGAAACAGAAGTAATGGAGACTAAAATTGAAGAGAGAAGAAGCACAATGTAAATAAATATAGAATATTGATATGGCTAAGATTGCTTTTGAATATGTAAGTGTAGGAGTTTCAAATTTTACTATAAACTCTCTTAAAAGAAATAATTATTATTAAAATCTTCAATAAGGCATATTGTCAAAGTGATGCAGTTTTTTTTCTGTTAATTTTTTTTTTAATTGAAGTAGAGAAGGCAATGGCACCCCACTCCAGTACTCTTGCCTAGAAAATCCCATGGATGAAGGAGCCTGGTAGGCTACAGTCCATGGGGTCGCGAAGTCGGGCACAACTGAGCGACTTCACTTTCAATTTTCACTTTCATGCATTGGCGAAAAAAATGGCAACCCACTCCAGTGTTCTTGCCTGGAGAATTCCAGGGACAGGGGAGCCTCGTGGGCTGCCATCTATGGGGTCACACACAGTCGGACACGACTGAAGCGACTTAGCAGCAGCAGCAGCAGAGTTTATTTGCAATATTGTGCTAGTTCTAGTCGGACAAGACTGAATGAGCATGCATACACACTAGTTCCAGGTATATAGGAAAGTGAGTTATAAATATATATATATATTTCAAATATTATATATATATTTCAAATTCCTTTCCATTATAGATTATTACAAGATATTGAATATGTTAATAGTTCCTTGTGCTATACAGTAGGTCAGTAGGTCACTGTTGTTCATCTCTTTTATATATAGTAGTGTGTATCTCGGAGAAGACGATGGCCCCCACTCCAGTACTCTTGCCTGGAAAATCCCATGGACGGAGAAGCCTGGAAGGCTGCAGTCCATGGGGTCGCTGAGGGTTGGACACGACTGAGCGACTTCACTTTCAATTTTCACTTTCATGCATTGGAGAAGGAAATAACAACCCACTCCAGTGTTCTTGCCTGGAGAATCCCAGGGAGGGGAGCCTGGTTGGCTGCCGTCTGTGGGGTCGCACAGAGTTGGACACGACTGAAGCGACTTAGTAGTAGTAGTAGTAGTGTGTATCTGTTCTTTGCAAACTCATAATTTATTTATAGTTAACTCATTTCCCTTTTAGTAACCTTAAGTTTTTTTTCTGTCTGTTAGTGTGTTTCTGTTTTATAAATAAGTTCATCTGTATCATATTTCTAGATTCCACAAATAAGTGATATCATATATTTGTCTTTATCTAACTTACTTCATTGAGTATGATAATCTCTGAGTCCATCCATGTTCCTGCATATGGCATCATTTCACTTATTTTTATGGCTGAATAATATTCCATTGTGTATATGTGTGTATGTATATATATGTATATGGTATATAATCTTTATCCATTTCTCTGTCAATGGACACTTAAGTTCCTTCCATCTCTTGACTATCGTAAATAAGTGTTGCTATGAGCAGTGAGGTATATTTAAAAGTGATGAAGTTTTAAATGTAAACTGTATCATAGATGCCTAAGTCCCAAAGGTACTCAAATTTAGATGAACCTGCCTGATCATTTATAGAAAAATCATCTTGAGAGAAAGATTGGAATTGAAATGTTTCCTTGCGATAAGAATCATTTTAAATATGACTTTTAGTGCAATTTTAATAAATCTTATTCAATTTTTAATTAGTTTACCTTTAAAAATGGGCAGAATATGATGTGATTTGTGTTATAACTTTTAGGTCAGATGATCTTTGGGGGATTTCCCCATTTATTAATTTTACTTCGACAACATATAATCGGTACAAAACATACCTGATGAGAAGAGCCAGCTCGTCAAAAAAGACCCTGATGCAGAGAAACATTGAAGACAAGAGGAGAAGGGGATGGCAGAGGACAAGATGGTTGGATGGTGTCACTGACTCAATGGATATGAGTTTGAACAAGTTCCGGGGAATGGTGAAGGATAGAGAAGCCTGGGGTCACAAAGAATCGGACACATCTGAGTGATTGAACAATGAACAACAAAATATAAACATAGGATAATCAAACTGCTAGGAGCCTATAGTAAAAAGAAAAAGAGTGAATCTCTCAAGGGATGCACAATTCACAATCACAGCAGATAAGAACTGAACTCTAGAGTAATATATGTATATGTGTGTGTTTTATATATGTATAAGTGCTTATGTATGTATGGGTATGTATGTCTAAATATTTATCAGATATGTATAAATATATATGTGTGTATATATATGTATATGTGTATATATATGTGTGTATATATATGTATATGTGTATATATATGTTTACACACACATACACACACATATGTTTATACTTGAAGGGGTGTGTGTATGTGTGAGCCCTCCCTTTCAGGTCCCAAATTTTGTGATTTATTTCTGCACACTAAGGTGTGGGAGAAAAAGAAAAAGAAGAATTATCTTCAGAGTTTTATATGTTTGTGTTCCAGAAAGGAAGGCAACAGTAGGGAAATATTTACCAACTTCTTTTCCTGGTGAGTTTGGACTCTGTGATTACACAGGCTTGCGAATCTTGCCGAATCAATGTGAATGAAAAGAAAACAGCCTCTTAACAGCTCACTAAGATTCTTCTTACATTTGGCAGGGAGTGCCATTTTCAGAGTACTATTTCTGTGTACTATTTTTTTCTTTCTTTCTTTCTTAATATGTTCAAGAAAGACATTGTTTTATTTAATCACTTATTTATTTATATATGTTGTCAACGCTATTCCTTGGGCTCTTAAACCTGCTCCTTTCTTTTCTGAGTGCTTACTGGTGTCTTCCACATTATATAAATCTAAATGCCCTTTTACTATTTCTGTATTCAGCAAAAAGGAGACTCAAAGCATCAGATAAATTAATATGTGCATATACAAACACACACAAATAAGTATAACTACATATGTGTATTTTACACACATATGTAAATCTGATTATATATGTTTGCACATGTAAAATATATATAATGATGTACAAATTATTTTAATAACAATATAAAATAAGAGTATAAATATATATGTATATGCACATAATTTTTTTAGATTGTACCATTATTGTTTCCATGAAGTTTGAGAATATTTTATATGTCTCAGGCAGATGAAAGAAAAGGCATATTCTGTTTCTATAAATTTAAAAATAATCATTGCAAGACAGTTGCCCATTAGTATTTATGGTCTGTAAAAACAATTTGTGATCTATTAATCATCTGGTCAAAATGCCAGTGTTTAAGTTTTCTTAGTTTTTTATTTTATATTGGAAAGTGAAAGTGAAGTTGTTCAGTCGTGTCTGACTCTTTGCGACCCCATGGACTGTAACCTACCAGGCTCTTCTGTCCATGAGATTTTCCAGGCAATAATACTGGAGTAGATTGCCATTTCCTTCCCCAGGGGATCTTCCCAACCAAGGGATTGAACCTGGGTCTCCTGCATTGTAGATAGACGCTTTACCGTCTGAGCCATCATATTGAAGTATAGCTAATTAAAGCCTTTCTTAGTAACTCAGACAGTAAAGTATCTGCCTGAAATGCAGAAGACCTGGGTTCAACCCCTGGTTCAGGAAGAGCCCCTGGGGAAGAGCATGACAACCAATGCCAATATTCTTGCCTGGAGAATTCCATGGCCAGAGGAGCCTGGTGGCCTCAGTCCATAGGTTTGCAAAGAGTTGGACAGGACTGAGTGAGTAACACTTTCACTTAGCCAATTAACAATGTTGTGATAGTTTCAGGTAAATGGCAAAGACACTCAATCATGTATATACATGTATCCATTTTCTCCCAAACTCCACTCCCACCCAGGAGCCATATAAAATTGATCAAATTTCTCACTACTATACAGTAGGTCCTTATCCATTTTAAATATAGCAGTTTGTACATGTGCATCCCAAACTCCCAACTATCCCTTCCCCTGATCCTTCCCCATGATAACTATAAGTTTGCTGTCTAAGACTGTCACTCTCTTTCTGTTTGGTAAATAAGTTAATTTGCATCATTTCTTTTTAGATTCTGCATATAGGGAATATCATATATTTCTCCTTCTCTGTGTGACTTACTTCAGTCAGTATGAAAACATCAGTATTTACATTTTGACAGTATAGCACAATGGATAAAACTGAATTCTAGAGTCACACTGTCTGAGTGCTTTTTCTGATTCCACCAATTGCCATTTAACAAAACTTAGGCAAATGACTTTAAATGCTTGGCTCTTAATCTTTGAAAGTTTAAAATGGGCATAATTTCAGGAAATAATTCCTAGTGTCACATCAAGGGATTCAGTTATTAAAATATATAAAAGTAATAACTGTGTTTTGCATATAAGAAGCATTCAATAATTTATAGTAATTATCTTTTTTTACTTAGAAGATGATAGTATACTATATTGTTGTATTGTAATTTATCATCAGTACTTTTATAAATTGAAGAAATCCTGAGGTCAATTTTTAAATGTGTATTAATGTTGAAAGTAGTCTTTTTCCTTTAAATTGAAAATTGAGACTCTTTGATACATATGGATTTTCTAAAATCACATTCCAATAAATATCCAATGGATGTGAAACTTCTGGTTTTGGATTATTTCTACTTTCTTCAATTTAAAAAAAATTATAGAATACAACTAGAATAGGATTTTACAATAAATAAAGATAAATGTATCATAAAATTCCAAATATCTTTATAAGCATTCTTGATAGTATCTGATTCATTTGGCCAATGGGTTTCAGTTTTTTATGCTGTAAGATCTGTAAAGTTTCCCTCAACTTTAGAATAGGAAGTTTTAAGATCCTAAGATCTTTAGGATCTTAAAACAAGGTTTCCAAATGAAAATACCCTCAAAGTCTAAGGGGCAATATATAGTATAAGGAGAGTAAGAAAACAGAGAAGATGTGGCCAAGGATAACTAAAGAATGTAGGTAGAGTATATCATGCCTATTGGCATGGAAATTCATTCATGTGATGTTTTAGATGCCATATACTGGCAGACAAGAAATAGTAATTCTAAGTATGGAGAGAGTATAAAAGTACCATTTTATCTTTTCAAACCACAGTGAAAAAATTATTCATATTTTGTTCAGCAAAACATTTCATTATGAAATATACGAAAAGTAAACATTATAATATATTAAAACAGTTTTTCTATATAAATAGATATTAAAGAAAAATGTAAATCAGAAAGAAATGAAATGCCTTATAGCTTATCTTCACAATTTTTGCTGATAATTTATTAAAAACCATTGGGAATCTTTCTGTTCTATATGATACATTTAATAATTATGGGAATCATGTATAATAGTTTATAAATAATCTGAAGACTTTTTTCCTATAAATATAGTATATTGAGTTCATACTCTTAAACAGTTTTTCCTTGTTTTCAGTTTGTAGCATGTTTTCAGTAGTAGTCATCTAATATTTTTTAAAGGCCAAGTTTATGTTTCTATCGATTACTAATGGAGACTTAAAATGTATGAATACATAAAATCTGCAATTATCCTAAGCCTTCTAATTTTAGTGCAAATTTTTAACACACAATTCCATCAAAGCTTAAAAAAACATCAAAATGCTGCCAGAAACCCAAATCTAATATTTTAAAACTGATCATTGCCAATATGATATGGAGTAAAGTTGTAATGATTTCATAGTGTCTCAGCTGCACTCAGTGTGCCAGCAAATTTGGAAAATTCAGCAGTGGCCACAGGACTGGAAAAGGTCAGTTTTCATTCCAATCCCAAAGAAAGGCATTGCCAAAGAATGCTCACACTACTGCACAACTGCACTCATCTCACACGCTAGTAAAGTAATGCTCAAAATTCTGAAGACAGGCTTCAGCAATACGTGAACGATGAAATTCCAGATGTTCAAGCTGGTTTTAGAAAAGGCAGAGGAAGCAGAGATCAAATTGCCAACATCCGCTGGATCATCAAAAAAGCAAGAGAGTTCCAGAAAATCATCTATTTCTGTTGTATTGACTATGGCAAAGCCTTTGACTGTGTGGATCACAATAAACTGTGGAAAATTCTGAAAGAGACGTGAATACCAGACCACCTGACTTGCCTCTTGAGAAACCTATATGCAGGTCAAGAAGCAACAGTTAGAACTGGACATGGAACAACAGACTGGTTCCAAATAGGAAAAGGAGTACGTCAAGGCTGTATATTGTCACCCTGCTTATTTAACTTATATGAAAAGTACATCATGAGAAACACTAGGCTGGAAGAAGAACAAGCTACAATCAAGATTGCTGGGAGAAATATCAGTAACCTCAGATATGCAGATGACACCACCGTTATGGNAAAATGAAAACAGTGACAGACTTTACTTTTGGGGCTCCAAAATCACTGCAGATGGTGACTTCAACCATGAAATTAAAAGATGTTTGCTTTTTGGAAGTGAAGTTACACCAACCTAGACAGTGTATTAAAAAGCAGAGGCATTACTTTAAGACGAATGTTCTCCTAGTCAAAGCTCTGGTTTTCCCAGTAGTCAGGTATGGACTAGAAAGAAAGCTGAGTGCCAGAGAATTGATGCTTTTGAACTGTGGTGCTGGAGAAGACTCTTGAGAGTCCCTTGGACTGCAAGGACATCCAACCAGTCCATCCTAAAGGAAATCAGTCCTGAATATTCATTGGAAGGACTGATATTGAAGCTGAAACTGCAATACATTGGCCCCTTGATGCAAAGAACTGACTCATAGGAAAAAACCCTGATGCTGGGCAAGATTCAAAGCAGGAGGATAAGGGGAAGACAGATGTTGGGCAGCATCACCGATTCGATGGACATGAGCTTGAGCAAGCTCTGGGAGTTGATGTTGGACTGGAAAGCCTGGTGTGCTGCAATCCATAGGTTCACAAAGAGTCTGACATGGCTGAAGGACTGAAGTGAACTAAACTGAAACTAAGATACTTAAATAGAATAAACTCAAAACATAGAAGATCCAAACAACATTAATTACCTCATAGTCTAGAGTTGACTGCTGCTAAGTCACTTCAGTCGTGTCCGACTCTGTGCGACCCCATAGACGGCAGCCCACTAGGCTCCCCCATCCCTGGGATTCTCCAGGCAAGAACACTGGAGTGGCTTGCCATTTCCTTCTCCAATGCACGAAAGTGAAAAGTGAAAGTGAAGTCACTTAGTCATGTCTGACCCTTAGCATGGACTGCAGCCTACCAGGCTCCTCCATCCATGGGATTTTCCAGGCAAGAGTACTGGAGTGGAGTGCCACTGCCTTCTCCGTAGAGTTGACTGGATTAAATCAAATTTTCCTATTTACAATGAAGACATTTATGTTAAATGCCATGTCTAGGGAAAAAAAATAGTAATAGAGATAATGGAAAAATGAACCTTGAGACTGATCACATATGGTCTTCAATCTCTATAATATTCTGCCTTGGGCCAACCTACACTAAAATACTAGGCAATTAGCAGTGGCTGTTTGCTGCTGCTTCTGTTAAGTCGCTTCAGTCGTGTCCAACTCTGTGCAACCCCATAGACGGCAGCCCACCAGGTTCCCCTGTCCCTGGGATTCTCCAGGTAAGAAACTACTGGTAAAGGAAGCCTTCCCTAGAGCAGGAAATGACAACCCACTCCAGCATTCTTGCCTGGAAAATGTCACGGACAAAGCTTGGCAGGCTATAGTTAATAGAATGGTAAGAGTCGGGCACAACTTAGTGACTAAACTACCACCACCACAAAGAAAACCTTTTTAATGATAGACGTGAAACTGGATACAGAGAAGTCATCACAGTATGTCTAGCCTTCTGAGTCTTTGAAGTCAACCAAATAGACTCAGTTGATCAGATTGGTTATCCTGTTATAACAGGGTATAACAAGATGTTTATTCTATTATAGAAACATAGATTTAATGCTTAATATGTGACCTTCTTAAAGATTCAGGGTGATAAATACAGTGTCTCTTCTCAAGGAACTTAGAATCTGATGTGGGAGATATTAAGAAAAGAATTATTGAATGTTAAGTGTTACCTTCCAAGCCACTGTAAAGGAGAAATTCAATTTTGAGAGTAGTTGAGGTGGCAAAAGACAGTATATAGGAAAACTGGATGGTATATGTAAAATTTTCTGAGAAGAATTTAAATTGCTTAGAAAACTACTAGTAAATTAGCATGGAGGTCTTTCATAATATTAATCATATTAAAGCCATTATTTTCTTTATAATAATGTAGTATGTTGTGTCCTTTCCTGTGCGTATCTAATCAACCATAAAATAACTAAAAATAAGTTATTTCTTTGTAAATTCCTAAGTAGTAGTGCCTGCTAAGCTCATGGGACATACTTCTACCCAGATTTCATATTAAGATTTTATCACATTGCTACATTCAAATGCCTTATTTCTTTTTTAATGAAAAAAGAGTTCCTGGTTTTCTTTACCATTTTGTCACTCATGGGGCACATAATTATTAGTCACAAAAGCATAACACAAGAAAAGTAAATTTAGCAGAAGTTCCCTACAAAATAAACTAAGTGCATTAGATTCTACTAGATAAAGATTTAGAATTACTTATGATTTTTATATATAGAAGAGCTAGAAGATTAATATTTTTACAGTTTTAAAATATATGATTAGCAAGAGATCTGGAACTGATTTAGGTTCTAAATCTTTACTAAAATTTGCTATACAAATTACAGATGCCTTTTCTCCTGATGCCTTTTCTCCCAAATTTTTACCCTGAAGAGATTAACTCTAGACAAACAGGCCTCTCCTTCTTGCTAGAATTTAAATTATATTCCTTTGCTGGCATAGAAATCAGGAGGAGGTAAACTCAATTAATGCCACTGATTTAAGCATAAATACAAATTAGCTCTCAAATCTGAGTCTGGGAAAAGAGTCTTCAGATAGACTCATGTCTAAGGAATATTCATGCAAAAACAGGCACTGAAAAATATTTGCATTTAATAAGTTATAATGTTAATGCTAAAGAAAATGTGCTGGTAAATTGGAGATAGATTATTTGAAATAACTTTTCTTTTTAAATTAACTTAGCTATGATTCTTTACATAATATTGAGAATTTTATTTATTGGATAATTCACTTGGACAGCATAGATCAAGTTTTCTTACATCTCAATCCTTTTTTTTTTTTTCAACTGAGAGATAAATGAAGATGCCTATTGGACCTGTCTTTCTAATGTATCATTATTTGGAAACATCTTTGATTAAGAAGTTTGGCTTATGGTATGGCTTTTAATTTGAGGTTTAATCTGTCATGTGGTGCCCCTGGTTTGTTATTCAGCACAGGATTAATGGGAAAGTGAAATGCAGCAATGATTTTTTTACTTTTAGTGTTCTTCCCATATACGGTTAGCTATGTCAAATGCAGTGTTCTTATTATATTGTTTAACTTAAAGATTTGTCTGTTAATGCATTTTATTTTATTTTGATTCAAGTAATAATCTTATTTTTAATAATGAATATGTGATTATTGTAAGTGATTCAAGTGATGCAGAAAAGAATAAGAAAAATGTTATAAATCTCGAGGAATCTTTCTCCATATATAGTGCTTACATTTTGAGAACATCATTCCAGACAATCCTGTATGCATATAAACAGTTGGATTATTATATGCATGGATTCAGACTAAATATTCTGGCGTGTTCCTGGTGATTCACTTCAATCTCAGGTTGTATAAATTATATCCTAAAATTAAAAAGTGATTACTTGATCTTGTTTAAGAAAACTTAGATCTTGACATTTATGGTGAATAAAGTTTATCAAATTCACTACCTATTTTTTAAATTTTTATTTTATTTATTTATTTACTTTACAATATTATATTGGTTTTACCATACATCAACATGAATCTGCCGCGGGTGTACACGTGTTCCAAATCCTGAACCCCCCTCCCACCTCCCTCCCCATACCATCCCTCTGGGTCATCCCAGTGCACCAGCCCCAAGCATCCTGTATCCTGCATCAAACCTAGACTGGCAATTTGTTTCTTATATGATATTATACATGTTTCAATTCTATTCTCCCAAATCATCCCACCCTCTCCCTCTCCCACAGAGTCCAAAAGACTGTTCTATACATCTCTTTTGCTGTGTCGTGTACAGGGTTATTGTTACCATCTTTCTAAATTCCATATATATGTGTTAGTATACTGTATTGATG
This sequence comes from Neotragus pygmaeus, assembly GCA_006410875.1. NCBI lineage: Eukaryota > Metazoa > Chordata > Mammalia > Artiodactyla > Bovidae > Neotragus > Neotragus pygmaeus. The sequence goes on from SJYV01056139.1 coordinate 424,469, forward strand.
TTTTTCTTTCTGGCTTACTTCACTCTGTATAATCGGCTCCAGTTTAAACTTAATAATGGAAGATTGAATAGTTGCCCTAAGATTCATGCCACATTTTAGGATATTTTATTGTGTAACAAAAATGTAAAAAAAATTATTAATCATAATAATAATGTGACAACTATTTCTTTCAAAGTTCTTGACTAGTGACTATTAAGTGAACAGTAGTTTCAGGTTAGGGTTTCCCTGGTGGCTCAACTGATAAAGAATCTGCCTACAATGCAGGAGACCTGAATTTGACCCCTGGGTCGGGGAGATCCCCTGGAGAAGGAAACGGATACCCCGTCCAGTATTCTTGCCTGGAAGATTCTCTGGACAGAGGAGCCTGGCCAACTACATTCTATGGGATCACAAAGAGTAGGACACAACTGAGCGACTAACACTCAGATAGGGAGTTACAGAGAAGACATAGCTTACTGTTTCAGTTTTTGTTTATTTGTTTGCTTGTTTTAACTATATATTACATTGTTAGGATTTTTTAAAGTCTACTTTTACCAAGGACTTATAAATACACAACTGTTCAGTGATATCCAAAGGTTACTCTCAGAAACACTAGCTCCCTGTTTTTTTTTTTTTTCCTTCTTGTCTAAACAAAGAAATAATTTCTTGACACAAAAGTTCCATAATAACTGTAATAACTCTATCACTAAATTTGTCTTGTGTTATCAAAAATATGTCACCAAACAAACAAAAAAACAACAAACCTTATAATTACAAGGAGACAATTGGCTTTTGAAATCACTTGACTACTTCTTGGGAACCATTTCTGCTAAGAAAGGTTCCAAATGGCCAATTAAGCATCTTGGAAATTCTTTAAGCTGCTCAACTCTCTTAGTCATAGCATTTTTGTACTATCATATTTCTCTTTCATTTCTTTCTTAAATGAAGAACCATGTTGACTAACCATCACCAGCCTCGACACATAGTAATCATGTGGTTTGATTTCTTACATTATCACTACTTAGGAAGATTTAACTTGATCTGACAGGGAGCCTTGGGACTTTGCCACTTTTTCTCATTGCTCAAAGAAGACAATCAGAATCATATATCAAACACCAATTCAAATAAGTCAGTGGTGACCTCCTCTTCAGCTTTATTCTTTTGAGAACTATTTTGATTCATTCTTGTGATTAAATGTAAAGGCTGCTGTGACCAATGTGCAATGTCTGCTTTGCTGAAAAAAAGAATGTTAACAGATAAATGCTGCTACTGCTGCCAAGTCTCTGCAGTTATGTCCAACTCTTTGCAACCCTGTAGACTGTAGCCCTCCAGGCACCTCTGTCCTTGAGATTCTCCAGGCTAGAATATTGGAGTGGGTTGCCATGCCCTTATTCAGGAGATCTTCCGGACCCAAAGAACGAACCCACATCTTTTGTCTCCTGCATTGGCAGGCAAGTTCTTTACTACTCACACCACCTGGGAAGCCCTTAACACATATATATTTGCCCTCTGTTTACATCTCTGTTCCAAACCCTTAGCTTTGAGAGGCTCACACAATCCTCACTCACCTCCTTTGAGATTGGGAGAATCAGGTTGGATTGAGATTCTAGTTATCTTTCAGGTCTCAGAAGCTAACTTTTGCAGAGTATTATGTGTGTGTGTGTGTGTTCGCATACGTGTGTGTTCATGCATATATGATGGCCTGGAATATAACAATAAAATACAGCACTAATACCAGACATGTCAATAGCAGAACATAACTTTAATCTAGCTTGTTTACATTTTTTTAAATGCATATGCAATTTATATTGACATTTGGGATAAAGCAAAGAAAATTCTGGTGGAAAGCTGATGAACACTTAATGGAAATAAGAAACAAGACAGTTAAGTAAGTGAGAAGGAAAAAGGTTATACTTTTTGTTGTAACAGTTTTTTTTTAATTGTAAGATTACAAGTACATAGCTATCAATTATAAAGAAGAAATAATCATGTAGTGAATATGTACTTGATTTTCATTTTTTACCTAGAGGGAGAAATAATGGGAAGTTATTGAAAATTCTCATGGAAGACAGGAATGGAATGAATGAAATGTTTCTATCTCTCTAATTAACCAGGTGCTTAGAAAAACTTTATAATTAAATATCAATACAGGAAGAGATAGAAATGTTATATTTGTATGTCAAATCACTGCTTTCTAGCACTTAGGAGTTATACATAGTTGGAGTAACTCCATAGTTGGAGTAAATTCATCCCTTACATTTCTAACTATGAGAAAAATTCAGTATAGCTCTATCATATGCAGAGGTAAGTTGAGTATTTTAATACATCTTAAAGCATTTATACAGGTGTGTTTTAAGGGAAAATGTTATGATATGCCTTTATTTTAGTGTCCCCTTCATATTGACTCAAATAAATATATATTTGACTTGCTGAATAATATTTTATACTAGTTAATATATACATAATAAATATCATATTTTGATTATTGATATATATTAGATATACAATATACATATAATAGATAATACATATTTATATTTAGTATATGAATTAACCTTAATTAACCATATCTTTTAAATTTGTTTAATTATTCATGAAAAATAATGAGTATTAGCTATATTTACAGTTCATGACTCAGTTTAAGAAATAGAGGGGCTTCTCTGGTAGCTCAACTGGTAAAGAATCCACCTGCAAAGTAGGAGACCCTAGTTTGATTCCTGGATTGGGAAGAACTGCTAGAGAAGGGATAGGCTACCCACCCCAGTATTCTTAGGCTCAGGCTGGTGGCTCAGGCTGTCAAAAATCTTCCTGCAGTGTGGGAGACCTGGGTTCAATTCCTGGGTTGGGAAGATCCCCTGGAGGAGGGCATGGCAATCCACTCCAATATCCTGTCCTAGAGAATTCTGAGGACAGAGGAGCCTGGCAGGCTACAGTCCATGGGTTCAGAAAGAGTAGGACATGAATGAGTGACTTTCAGATAAGAAATGGAATANTCTCAGAAAAAAAGCACTTTTATCATCAACATCGTTCACACATACTAACAGCTTTCCTTAGAGTTTTCAACATGTTGGTCCTTTGAACCTTGAATTAGTTGCCAGGGAAGAAACTCATCCCTAGACCAGCTAGCAGTGATCAGTGTGGCTCGTGGCTCTCCAAGCAGTTCCCAGTGTTGTCAGCACAGCAGAAAGGCGCCTGTCCCTAGACAGCCACTTCCTGGAGCCAGCTCAACCCTGCCTAGTGGGCCAGACAAGGGGCAGCAACCAAGGCTTTTGAAAAAAACCTACAGGAAGCCTCTCAGAGGTGTGTTAGTTCTAGTGGGATGCTACAGGGAGAAAGTAAGAGCTATAAATCACTAGGTATAAAATATATAAGATATAAAAATGTAACATATAGCACAGGGAATATAGTCAGTATTTTACAGTAACTCTAAATGGAGTATGGCTTATAAAAACATTGAATCACTATGGTGTATGGCTGAAACTCATATAATGTTGTAAATCAACTATACTTTAATAAAAATAAATAGTAAATCAGAGAAAGACAAATACCATACAAAATCACTTATCTGGACAATTCTATGGATAGAGGAGCCTAGGGGGCTACCATGCATGGGATCACAAAAAGTCAGACACCTGGGTGGGGAAGATCCCCTGGAGAAGGAAATGATTACCCGCTCCAGTGTTCTTGCCTGGGGAATTCCATGGACAGATGAGCCTGGCAGGCTACAGTCCACTTGGTTGCAAAGATCCTGACCCAGGGATGGAACCACAGTCTCCTGCATTGCAGGCAGATTTTTACTATCTGAGCCACTAGAGAAGCACCCGCCCCGACCCACCCCCCCGCTCCCACACGCACATGTGTAGAATCTAAAAAAATGGTGCAAATAAACTTTATGAAACAGAGANCTATTATAGAGAGTGAAGTAAGCCAGAAAGAAAGACACTAATACAGTATACTAACGCATGTATATGGAATTTAGAAAGATGATAATGATAACCCTGTATGTGAGACAGCAAAAGAGACACAGATGTATAGAACAGTCTTTTGCACTCTGTGGGAGAGGGAGAGGGTGGGATGATTTGGGAGAATGGCCTTGAAACATGTATAATATCATATAAGAAACGAATCTCTAGTCCAGGTTTGATGCGTGATACTGGATGCTTGGGGCTGGTGCACTGAGACAACCCAGAGGGATGGTATGGGGAGAGAGGAGGGAGGGGGGTTCAGGATGGGAAACACGAGTATACCTGTGGCAGATTCATGTTGATGTATGGCAAAACCAGTAGAATATTGTAAAGTAATTAACCTCTAATTAAAATAAATAAATTTATGTTAAAAAATTTAAAAAAAAAGAAATAGAATAGCAATATTTTGAAGCTCTCTGTGCCCATTCTTTTACCTGTACCACCTGTACCACTCCCCAGGGCTGAGACTAATGTGAAGCAAGTAAGGCACCAATAAAAATCAGGAAGCAAGACAAATAATATTTTAAGACAATATTTTTTAATAAAAACTGATGAAAAAATCCTTGGCAAAATAGATACCAAGACTTTAAAAACAGTATCTAAAAAAGAAAAGGAAAAATTGTAAAACTAGTCTTTTATTTAAAAGTTTCCTTAAATTTGTATTAATTATGCTTTTCTTTAGAGGATTCTCAGTGATGTGGCTATTGATACTCTGGCTGGAAAATTCTCTGTGGGAGAGGCTTGTGCATTGCAAGATATTTAGCCACATTCCTGACCTCTCTTATGTTTTTGAATCTTACATAAATAGGACCGTAGTATATGTATGTGACTTCAAATGAAACTTTAAAAAATCATGCTGTTGATATATGCAGTATAAAACATATATACCTGCATTAAATGAGGTCCTCTAATATTGATGTATAGTTAGATTGTATCCAGTGTATACTGTAAACAAGGCTCCTTTGAATATTTTTACATAGCTCTTAATGCATGTATGCTAAACCTCTTTATGCTTTGTACCTAAGTGTATAATTCCTGGATAGCAGTATAAGTCCACATAGGAAATGATATCAAATTACTTTCCAAATTTGTCACTGCAGTTTTCATTCTTACCAACACTATATGAGTCATTTATTGTTCTTTATTCTTGGCTAAATGTTGTCCAACTTTTCAAAACTATGCCAAGGTGGATTTTAAAATGACTCTCAATGGGTTAAATGTACATTTCTATGATATCTAATGAAGTAGAATATATTTTCATATTTTTGAGCCCATCTCAGTTTCTTTACTGTGAGCTGTCTAATATTCTAAATGTTTAACTCTTTTATTGAGTTTGTTCTTTATTTTTTCATTACAGTTGATGGCTTTTTTTTTAAACACAAACTTGTCAAATTTTATGTTTGTTTGTTTTTTTTTCATGTATTCTGACTGATGTGCCTGCTTCTGTAGTTTTGTTTTTAGTTTTTGCCCTGACTTATATTTGTGGTACTCTATTTCCTCACTATTTTGTGATTTTTGATGATAATAGTAGCTCTCTTAGAGTTACTGTGAGGATTAGATGAAATGATTTATATATAAATGTTGATGCTATATTTAAATAGTAGATGTTCAATTAATGCCCCCTCCTCCCATCCAACTTCTTCAGTAGTATCTCAAAAACAAACTTTTTATCATGAATATTGTATATATACTTAAGACATACTATTTTTGTTGTTGTTCAGTCACTAAGTCCTGTCTGACTCTTTGTAACCTCATGGACTGCAGCATGCCAGACTGCCCTGTCCTTCAGTGTGTCCTAGTTTTCTCAAATTCGTTTCCATTGAGTCAGTGACGCCATTCAACCCTCTCATCCTCTGATGTCCCCTTCTCCTCTTGCCCTCAATCTTTCCCAGCATCAGTGAATTGGCTCTTTGGTTCAGGTGGCCAATCTATTGGAGCTTCAGCCTCAGCACCAGTCCTTTCAATGAATATTCAGGGTTAATATCCTTTAGGGTTGATTGGTTTGATCTCCTTGCTGTCCAAAGGACTCTCAAGCATCTTCTCCAATGCCACAGTTCGAAGGCATCAGTTCTTCAGTGCTAGAACAGGAAGGTCTGGCGTGCTGCAATTCATGGGGTTGCAAAGAGTTGGACACGACTGAGCGACTGAACTGAACTGAACTGAACTGAAGCCTTCTTTATCGTCCAGCTGTTACAGTCATATATAACTACTGGAAGACAATAGACTTGACTCTATGGAACTTTGTCAACAAAGTGATGTCTCTTCTGTTGAAGTTTGTCATAACTTTTCTTTCACAAACCAAGCATAACTTTGTGAACAAAGTGATGTCTCTGCTATTGAGATTTGTCATAAGTTTTCTTTCAGAGACCAAGCATCTTTTAATTAATAGCTGCCGTCACCATCTGCAGTGATTTTGGAGACCAAGAAAACGAAATCTGTCACTGTTTCTACTTTTTTCCCCATCTACTTGCCATAAAGTGATGGAATTGAATGCCATGATTTTCTTTTTTTGAATGTCGAGTTTTAAGCCAGTTTTTCCACTGTCCTCTTTCACCCTCATCAAGAGGCTCTTTAGTTCCTCTTCACTTTCTGCCATTAGAGTGGTATTATCTGCCTATCTGAGGTTTTTTATATTTCTCCAGCAAATCTTGATTCCAACTTGTGGTTCATTCAGCCCAGCATTCTGTATAATGTACTCTGCATAGAAGTTAAATAAGCAGGGTAACAACATGCAATGTTGATATAGTCCTCTCCCAGTTTTGAACCAATCTTTTCTCCATTACCAATTTTAACTGTAGCTTCTTGACCTGCATACAAGTTTCTCAGGAGATAGTTAAGGTGGTCTGGTATTCCCATCTCTTTAAGAATTTTCCACAGTATAGTATATATATTGTGCAGATTTCTAGAAATATCATTTGTATATTTTTATTGACCTTATTCAGTATATTAATGGACACACAAATTACATTTTATTTGCTTATATGACATTGAAAAATATATGATTAAATTTTTGGAACAAAAAATGAGAGATTAAAGTATAAACATTTTATGCATAAAGAATGTTTTAAGAAGTAATTATTATTTATGGTGCATGCATGGTTTCTATCTAAACCTTTAACACAGAGATATACTAAATTTTTGAGGAAGAAAAAAGTGTTATGTTTAGAGACAATAAACCATATGGGGAAAGGAGAGGAGATGATTTAACCTAAGAGCCTGAAATCGACTTCTTCTCACATTGTACAATGTAAGATTCCACCTGCCTATCCAAATATCTCATCCCAAACTTGACCATTTCCCTGTGGCCCAATGGATTCCCTGGTGGTTCAGATATTTAAAAAATCTTCCTAAGGCCAGGGTTTGATCCCTGGGTTGGAAGGATCCCCTGGAGAAGAGAATGGCTTTCTACTCCAGTATTCTTGCTTGGAAAACCCCATGGGCAGAGGAATCTGGCAGGCTACATTCCATGGGGTCACATAGAGTCGGACACGACTGAGATACTAACATTTCTCTCTGTGGCCCAAAGCTGAAACTCTCACAGACATTCCTGGGTTCAGTAACCAAATGGGAATCCTCCTAGGGGAAGTCCTCTGATCAGGGAACTTGCATGTTCAGTGTAAGAATATCTATTTGTCTTGTGCAAGCATCAAAAGTCTTAGTTTATGGTCTTATCTAATGTTGGCAAAGAGACTAATTGGAAAAGGATAATAAAGGAAGTCTTGGTGTACAGAAATGTTGCATTTAGGTAGCTACATCTGACTGGTGATTCTTTATAAAAGCTGCTTTGTTACAGTGGAACTGAAGGATTTTATATAGGCAGGCCTTATGTTAGGGAGCAAAGTGTTACTAGAGAACCACACCTACAGCCAATTTCCCTAAATTGAAGCCAATTTTCCAGTAAGAACTAACAATAAATGAAAGAAAGGTAGCAGGGTGTCATTGATATTTGTAGATGGGGCTTTTCATAGTTTTCTAAACGTTAACACTGTAATCAACTACTTCAGTTCAGTCACTCAGTCGTGTCCGACTCCTTGCGACCCCATGGACCCCAGCACGCCAGGCCTCCCTGTCCATCAACTACTTAAGTATAAAAATTATCTAAGTTAGAAGTAGAAGCAAAGTATACTTATAAAATTTCAGGTTAAAAACACTTGAGAATAAAATTTTGACTGTATGTATTTTAACAAAGACAAAATAAAGTTATACAAGATTATATGTATTGTTCCACTTTTATAAGTTCAGTTCAGTTCAGTTCAGTCACTCAGTCGTGCCCGACACTTTGCAACCCCATGAATTGCAGCACCCCAGGCCTCCCTGTTCATCACCATCTCTCAGAGTTCACTCAGACTCGCGTCCATCGAGTCCGTGATGCCATCCAGCCATCTCATCCTCGGTGTTCCCCTTCTCCTCCTGCCCCCAATCAGTGGAGATTAAATTTGAAGTCAGTAGACACTAAAGTCTGTTTTATCCCAAATTACTCAATTGAAGCCTCAAAAATACCTTAAATATTTTCTAAAGCATTACTTCCATCTTCCTAAGGCTCTCTATTCACACTCACCTCTCACTAAGCTACCTTAACCTGTTAGGAAAGAAACCGTTAGTGTCAGCAGCACTATTTTGAATCTCCCCTCTCTGCTGGTGATGTTAACCATATAAGATATACACATATAGCTTTGCTCATGGAAGGTGTATTTGAAATTATTTAAAAGATTGGTTTTAAATGCTGAAGAGCAAAAGAGTGACTATTTTTAAAGACACCATACTCTAGACTCAGGCTTTGCAGTTTCAGAAGCTAATTTGGGACATCTTGGTTGTTTCTATGACATTTTTAAAGTCTACTTTCAAGAGACAATTTTAGCGTTATGTACTTTTTAAGTACATAGAAACCTAAATTCTATTTTTTAATATCAGAATGTATTATTGAGAAGCTTATGGATTTAGAAGTACTTTGATAGTGCCATCTAGTGAGTACAATACAGAAATCCGAATGAAAATAAATCTGTTTCATTAAAATATATATATACAGTAGCATACTGCATGGCATAAAGAATTTACCTATGGCACCAAAAGTGTATCATAACTTGAAAACTCATATAACTTTAACATGTCTTTCTTTGTTATACATTTAATAGATTTTTAAAAGCCAAAACAACAATATAAAAGGCTCTGTTATAAAATGGTGGTTGAGCTTACACTTTGTGGAAAATTTTGATAATAGCTTCACTGCATTCCTGAGAGAGCTGTCTGAGATAAATAGCTCTGTCATACACATCTGCTGGCATGTTTAATATCCTCAGACGTGCAATCACTCAAGTCATGTGGGAAAGGAAGTGGAGGTTACAAAAGTATTCTTGTTGATCCTGTGGGTGAAGCCTCACAGGACTCTGGCAAATTCAGCTGTGAAAATGCTGTCTACCTCTTGACAAGAACAAGATTGTAAAATGCTTTGAACAGAGGCTATCAGTGGTGACCCAGATTATAGGGAAAAAATTACAGTACAAATCCAGAGAATGATTAAGGGATTACAAATACTTACTTTTCATTCAATAATGGATACTGGTATGTCTAATTATTATCTTTGATTAAAGATTTGAAGTGTTTAAGCTGAAGGAAGTTATTTTTATTATTATGAATAGTAAAATCCTCCTGGAGGAATCAGAGTCTATAAAAATAAATAGCATGATCAGTTTAAATTTTATTTTTATTATTATCTCAGCACTGGTCTGTTTATATGGACTGTATCAATATATATTTTGCTTTTTTGATCTAACAGTCATTTTTATCATCATTTACATCTCATATTAGACTTTGGCCACACATTTATGTTTAGTGGCTACCAACTGATAAATTAAGATACCTTGATATCAATTTCCATGTGTTCTGTTCTTTCATAGCCTCTTTCTCCAGCCTACTGTTGTACTTGTCTTGCAGAAAAGTTACTCCTATTTTACTCTACAAAGGTTACTTGATCAATTGCTTATGGCCATACTAAGTGAGTGTCAGGGCTGTCAAAAGCCTCTGAAGTTACCACTGAGAGAACAGTACCAGGCACCGATTGCACATAGGTTGCTAGATTGACTAGAAAGTCATTCCACTGGATAGTGTCCTTTAAATCATATTTAATCTTGCTTAGCAACATCTACTCCTTAAATTTTATCCTAAGATGCAAAAGTACATGACAGAAGTGGCCTGCTGTATCTTTAATGGATTGCTATGTTATGTTTTGCATTGATTCTATCAGCAGAGAAGGAGCAACTGAAAATCTGATGGAGTTTTTCCTTTCAGCATATTTATTGACATTTTTGACATTTGTCCGTGTGATACATCATTGCTTCATACAGGATCCTCTGCTTAAGAAATTCAGGCCCAGGTCAGCTATACATGACCAGCTGCACGTTTTGAATTTAGAAAATCATCTTTGAAAGACAGGTTTAGTCTAAGCCATGCATGAAATTTTTCATCATTATAGATTTGTCCTCAGATGCATTTGTCCTTGAAGATGCATTATTTTTCTTTTGGGGAAAGTTCAGTATTTTGCCTTTGAAGCACTTTTTAGGCATTTAATCAAATGGTGTTATTTCTGTTACCATGAACCTCTATTCTTCCACAGACAGCATTATAATAAAAATGAAAAAAAAATTACTTACCCCAGGGCATCAGTTTTTTCCTGATTTTACTTTTATTGTTCTCCCCTTTGCTTAGGTATATTAAGTATAAAGACAATTTTATTCATAAAGTAAATATAAATCATATTCTGTGTCTTTCCATAAATTGTATCATGAAATTTTGCTATGGTACTCTTCTTGTCATATTTCTATTTCCTGTTGACATAGAGATCAGTTTTATGGAATCATCTGCTTTGTTTAACATTTTCTCTGAACTTATAAATCTGGAAAAATGTGTCACAACAACAATTCAAAAGTTACATATATATATATATATATATACATATATACACACATATATATTGCAAATATATACACATACATGCGTAACTTTAGATTACTTGTTAAGATTCAGAGTGTCTAAATATCACCTTATCATTACATGAGTAGCTCCATTGATGTCTCTTAGATTTTGAAAATGAATGAAAAAATACAGTAAACCATCCTCGGCATTTTGTTCCTATTTCCCAAGAGCTGGGAAACACTGATTTTGTCTTCCAAATGATTGATGTAGTGTGTATAAGATGCTACCTTAATTACTAATTTACAGATTATCCGTAGTTTGTTTCCAGATATTCTGTCTTCTACCAAAATGTCTTGTCCATATTTGGTTTTTATCTTTCTGTTTCTTCTCAATTTTATCTGAGATGNTGATGTAGTGTGTATAAGATGCTACCTTAATTACTAATTTACAGATTATCCGTAGTTTGTTTCCAGATATTCTGTCTTCTACCAAAATGTCTTGTCCATATTTGTTTTTTATCTTTCTGTTTCTTCTCAATTTTATCTGAGATGTTCAACGAGTTTTTTTCTTCTCCATATATCGTTGGGAAGTAATCCATATAGGTGGGCTTTACCAATGGGTATTGCTTCCTTGTGCTGTGCTCAGTCACTTCATTTGTGTCCAACTCTTTGAGAACTATAGACTGTAGGTCGCCAGGCTCCTCGGTCATGGGGATTCTCCAGGCAAGAATCCTGGAGAGGGTAGCCATGCCCTCCTCCAGTGGATCTTCCCAACCTAGAAATAGAACCCACAGCTCCTGCATCTCCTACATTGCAGGCAGGGTCTTTACCCACTGAGCCACTGTAAATTATAAACAATATCCCATAGTATTCACAATTATATCAAATGGCTGATGTGATAATCATCTGAACTGGTAACTAATTTGAAATTTGTTTTGCTTTTTAGACATTGATACTGTTCCTTATTCTATACTCTAGGTTTTGCATAGACTCACTTTTTGTGATTTTTTTCTTTTATTACTCATTTACTGACTGAGGATTTGAATCGCAGGTTGATTCTTGATACTGATGGTGGCATTGCTCTCCAGAGAAATTGTACTCTATTTGTTCTAAAGAAAAAAGAAGTGCCAAACTTAACTCAGCATTTCTGATCTTTCATATTCTTTAATTTGAAANTTTTTTCTTTTATTACTCATTTACTGACTGAGGATTTGAATCGCAGGTTGATTCTTGATACTGATGGTGGCATTGCTCTCCAGAGAAATTGTACTCTATTTGTTCTAAAGAAAAAAGAAGTGCCAAACTTAACTCAGCATTTCTGATCTTTCATATTCTTTAATTTGAAAGGAACACATTTGCAGATCATAGTTTATTGATATTTTTTATCACTTAAGTAGAAAACTTTCTTTTTCATTTAGTTCCTAATTACATTTCTGAATCTTTTGTTGCTGTTCATTGCTTTTTGAAGGATTTTTGTTTTATTATTGTCTTTTAAATAAGTAAAATAATTGAGATACAATATCAGGTAGTCTGTATACTACTGCAAAATTAGATTCAAATAAAATCATACATGTAAAAAATAGAAACATTCTCATAACTTAAATAACAACAAAAACTAAGGGTCAACTGTCAATGTTACGGAATTCATTTCTCTGAGAGCAGGCAGGATCACAAGGGAAAAGATTCAACTGATTAGACCATCATAATGGCTCATTATCAAATTGCACAAATGAAGAAATTCGATTGCCACTAATCTCTGCAGACGTGGAAACTGAAAATGGAATTCATTGATCATCACAGTGTCTCACAAGAAGCCTTTTAAATTTTACTTTAAATAAAATTTAATTGTATGTAAATTGGGTAAAAACAGCTGATAATTGAGTCTGTGTTCATAGTTTTCTCTGTTTAGATCTTTTATTTTTTCCCCAATATTAGTTATTCTTATGGACTCTGTAAAAGTAGACTCCATTCTTAAAGCCTCTCTTCTTGGTATATTGATACAACAAAATGTCATAAAAAATAATTTAGTCATACAGCTTTTAATGGAAGAAAATAACATGAACTAGAGCATCCTTAAAACTTTTAAACATGAAAGTGAGATTATCCCTTAAACAAGTAGGTAGAATCAAGTAATGTTCAGAGTTTGGAAAGCTGAAATCTGAGCTTTTCATATCGTTTTGTTTTGACACCTTTTCTAGTGTATGAGGTGTCTGTTGCATAATAAATAAATGGTCTGGTAAGATAAAAGCTGTCTACATTCTTCACAGCTGGTGTGTTGTTCCGTGGAGCCTTGTCATCACTTTCCCACACTTAATTAATAAGCATCTGTTTCATTTTTATATTTACTCAAGATAGTGGCTTAATTTTGTGTTCTTGCTTTTTTACTTATTTCTGGTTATAAAGGAATATTTTCTTTTTTCCTATTCCTCCTCAAACAACTTATATTGATAGAAATTCAGGGCATGTTTGTTAAACCAATATGGGGAAGCAGACAATGCCGAAGAGATTTGCAGTTCTGCAAATTTTAAAAAGATGAAATAACTTGTAGATAAAATAAGTTGTTGGGGTTGCATTTAGCTGTGCACGATTTCTGTTCCTGTTCAAGTAAGAGGTTTATTTTTTTACTGCACTACCAGATGCAATATATATCTGTGATAAATTATTAGATAATACAGTTGTTTCTTAGCAGCAAAAGCCCCCATTAAATAGGTTTTGTGGTTTTTTTCTCCAGAGAACCAGAGACTTGACAGCCTAGAGCTATATTTAAGTTAATGATTGACAGCTTCTGATTCTCTATGTTGTGTATGTGCAGTTCCAATGGGGAAAATGTTAATAATACAAAGTGTCTCCAAGGAAACAATTCCAAATGTGTGGAGATTGATGTAGTGTTGATTATAGCACATTAGATAAATTATTATTTTTAAATGATTTTTTTGCCTTCATACAAGAAATTACATAACCTGCTTGTTAATGTTTCCTATCTTAGGAATACATTAAAATTTGTATCTACTCTCCTACAGTGGATACAAATAATTATAAATCATTAAATCAAGTACAGATTATTGTTATTACAGAGCAAAAAGAAAAAAGATATACGTGACAAGTTGGTTGCTGTTTATCCAAGATTGAATACATAAAATAGTATTTTAAACTACTACAAACATACTTTATCAAATAGTGTTTTAATTGAGCTAATATTTTATACTTAATTACAAAAGGAACTTCTGTAATGTTGCTTATAACTAAATCATATGAAAGTCTGATAAAATTTTACATTCTTAGAATGTAATATGTCCCAGTCAGAACTTGCAGGTGTTTCCTGGGTTTCTAGTCTATATTATCCTCAAACTGACCTACTTTTTCTATCTCCTTTATCTCATTCAACATCTTTACATGAACTAATGACTTCAGAGTCTCTGTATCCAACTGTAACTCTCTGCTGTAACCAGGATGTAAACACAGCAAGCAACATAGTAGATAATACTATCTGGATGTTCCACACAATATTTAAACCTGTGCACCTACAACTTGCAACATCAATTTTGCCTTAGATAATTTACTTTTGCCCTAGTAAATTAGTTTATAACTCTGCATGGCCCTGAATAAGAAAATTTAGAACTATTGCTATAGCTTCATTTCCTTACCTAACATATCCAATGGTTTTCCAAGTTCTAGTAAATTTTAACTTAAAAAATATCTTGTCTTCATTCTTTCTTTCCTATTCTGTTCATTCTCATGATAACTTAAGTAACCTCAAACCTAGATCTGGTCCTACTTCCCCCTAATCTGCTATATAGAAACCACTTACCAATATTATAGGTTTCTAAAACATAAGTCTACTGTGAAATGGATTTGCTTAATTGCAGATGACTACCCAGTGACTTCAGGAAAAAGAAGGCAGATTTTTTGACATGTGGAATGAGACCAACATTTCATGTCTGGCATTTTTTGTGCCCTGTTTTCTTACTTGGCTTCCATGAAAGTTGAACCTGGGAGTAGGGGGTGGTGCACAAAAACAACCTTCCAGTTTCGCAAACATGTTCTGATATTTCATTCCTCTTTGACTTTACATATGCTGTCTCCTCCCAGGAGCACTGCTTTCTCCTGTCTGCTTACAAATACCTACTTTCTCTTTAAGGCACAATCAAAGCTTTCGTATGCCCTCTGATGTCCTCCCTGGTTTCTTTAAGTCACTATAGCTCTTTTTTTTTAAAAAAAAACTTAAAATCTTAATGGAAGTGTTTTCTATACATATTACTTCCCTACTAAATTAGAAGCTCACCATGAGCAATTCAGTTCAGGTCAGTTCAGTCGCTCAGTCGTGTCCGACTCTTTGCAACCCCATGAATTGCAGCACGCCAGGCCTCCCTGTCCATCACCAACTCCCAGAGTTCACCCAAACCCATGTCCATCGAGTCGGTGATGTCATCCAGCCATCTCATCCTCTGTCGTCACCTTCTCCTCCTGCCCACAATCCTTCCCTAACCTCAGATATGCAGATGACTCCACAATGAGCAGGTCAATATCTAATTCATCTTTGTTTTCCCAGTACCTAGGACAGGAAAGGCTCACCTCTGTCTCTTATACACATCTGGCTGTNCTGAGCAACTTCACTTTCACTTTTCCCTTTCATGCATTGGAGAAGGAAATGGCAACCCACTGCAGTGTTCGTGCCTGGAGAATCCCAGGGACGGAGGAGCCTGGTCGTTGCCGTCTGTGGGGTCGCACAGAGTCGGACACAACTAAAGTGACTTAGCAGTAGCAGCAGCAGCAGTCACAGGTCTCATATCTACCCATCCACTATAGTTCAAAGGTGTATTGTGCACACATAATACTCTGAGTTATCTGTAACACGTGGAATATAGTAGGAACATATCTGTGATATCTCTTGGTGACATTTCACAGGTATTATTAGTACGGTTATGATGTCTTATCCATATTCATAATGAAAGGGAACGCTACCTTTCAGTTAGAAATCAGAGAAAATAAAGATGCAACTTTTGCCCATGCAGTTTCATCTTAGACCCCTTGCTCTAGAACCCCAAAGGAAGAATGACTCTGCTTAAAATCCAAAGTTAAAACCCCTTGTCTAAACCCTAAAATTTTTTTTCCACTTGATGAACCTGGCATACTGTGTTTTTCCATAATCACCTCCTTGTTTGCTCTTCGGCAGATATACACCCATTTTATGAAGTTTGTAAAGACATTGAGTCCAAGTCTTTGAAATCTTTAGGATATTTAAATTGCTCTTCATACCTGAACACAGGTTGATATAATTATTAGATCAATTATGATTTTAGCAGGTTGGACTATCTTGGTATTAATCCTGGAATTTAAATGTTAGTCAAATTTGAAGATAGATGCAAGAGAATTCATACCAGGCTATGACTATTTTAAGGAATGAAATGCTTTGAAAACAGTTATAAAACAAGGAGTACTTTACATCTTGGGAAACCTCATATTCAATTATTCAGGGTGAAAAAATTGAAGTAAACTTTGGACAAACATGCAGACTGTGGGCTACTTAATTCAACTTAAAACTTAAAAGATTTTTGACACTGGCCCATTGTCTTAGATAAATGTAATAATCTGTTTTTCTAGATAGGAAACAATTCTTCTTCTGTTGAGTTAAAAGCCTAGAGAATATGTAAGTATATACAGCTGGGTATACCAGAATCATTGGGACAGGCTGATGTGTATCTGTCATAAGGTAAATGCANAAAAAAAAAAACTTTTTTTGAAAGAAAAATGTTAAAGATAATTTCTAGGACATAGAGGAGCAAAATTTAATATTAAAATAGTGTAAACTTGATAAAATTTGTTGTTAGAGATATAAAAGAGGTATAAATATGTACCATAAAATATGACTAAATAAATATAGCATGTGGGTAATGGGCTTTGGTAAACAAGTACAAAAGTTCTTGAAATCAGTGCAAAGCTTTGCAGAGCTTCTTGGAAGAAACATATTATGTCATTTAAAGCAAAGCTTTACATGCAACTGTTGGTTATTAAAAACATCATCCTGTAAGTACTTCAAAAAATCTAGCTTTAGTAACAAATAATTTACTACATTAAATATAATTGAATAATTATTAAATTAATAATTTAAAAGTCTTGGACTTGTGAAGTAACTGTTTGCACTCACGACTCTGGGAAGAGAAAATATTTAACATCTTTAGAATTGCTTATCTGTTGGATCACTAAAAAAGCAAGAGAGTTCCAGAAAAACATCTATTTCTGCTTTATTGACTATGCCAAAACCTTTGACTGTGTGGATTGCAACAAACTATGGAAAATTCTTAAAGAGATGGGAATACCAGACCACTTGACCTGCCTCTTGAGAAATCTCTATGCAGGTCCAGAAGCAACAGTTCAAACTGGACATGGAACAACAGATTGGTCCCAAACAGGGAAAGGAGTATGTCAAGGCTATATATTGTCACCCTGCTTATTTAACTTCTATGCAGAGTACATCATGAAAAACACTGGGCTGGATGAACCACAAGCTGGAGGCAAGATTGCCAGGAGAAATATCCATAATCTCAGATATGCAGATGAAACCACCCTTCTGGCAAAAAGTGAAGAACTAAGGAGTCTTTTGATGAAAATGAAAGAGTGTGGAAAAAAGTTGGCTTAAAACTCAACATTCAGGAAACTAAGATCATGTCATCTAGTCCCATCACTTCATGGCAAATAGATGGGGAAACAATGGAAACAGTGACAGATTTTATTTTTGGGGGGGGCTCCAAAATCACTGCAGATGGTGGCTGCAGCCATGAAATTAAAAGACTCTTGCTCCTTGTAAGGAAAGTTCTGACCAACCTAGACAGCTTATTAAAAAGCATAGAGAGACATTACTTTGCTAACAAAGGTCTGTCTAGTCAAAGCTATGGTTTTTCCAGTAGTCATGTGTGGATGTGAGAGTTGGACTATAAAGAAAGCTGAGCACCAAAGAGTTGATGCTTTTGAACTATGGTGTTGGAGAAGACTCTTGAGAGTCCCTTGCATTGCAATCTAGCCAGTCCAACCAGTCCATCCTAAAGGAAATCAGTCCTGAATATTCATTGGAAGGACTGATGTTGAAGCTGAAACTGCAATACTTTGGCCACCTAATGTGAAGAACTGACTCATTGGAAAAGACCCTGATTCTGGAAATGATTGAGCGAAATATGCATTTTATTCTCTCTAAGGTTGCAAAAATTTTGCAACCAGTTCTTCCTGCACTAAGTCTTAAACAGTCATCTCTTTTAGATCATCATCAAACTTACTTTTGTCATAGTCATGTATACCATTATTTGGCTCAGAAAAAAAAAAAAAAAGAACCAGAACAAATAATGTAGTCTATTTATTATATCAAAATTCTCATCTCAATTTATCTACTTATTCAATAATACTTAATGTTAGCCAGCTAGATGACAGACTCCAGTTGAGGCACTAAAAACAGCAGGGGGATGAGATTCTTTCTATGATAGAACTTTGTAATATCTGGCTTCTTTTCTAGTATTTTAATGTGTCATGGTCATGTTGGGCTAATCTGAGACTGTGTTGTTTATGTAGAACATATACAATGGGACAAACAGATGTTTACATAGAAGGAGAAATTGATCTGTAGCTGTTGTACATACTGAAAAAGAAGGCAGATTCAGAAAAGCAGTTAAGAGCATCCCAGTGTCATAGAGATAAAATATTGCAAAATCAAGACATGGGAAGAGATTCAGCAGCAATGGCACAAGCTGGCCAATTGTAAATATGCTTCCCCTAACCTAGAAAATGTTTATTTTTCTTCACTATTTTATTGGAGGATGGGGAAGGAAGAGGATGTATTTGGTTTAAAGATAGGAATGAGGGGATTATTTTTCACTTGTTGTCTGTTGTTTAGTTGCTAAATCGTGTCGAACTGTTTGCAACTCCATGGACTGTAGCCCACCAGAATACTCTGTTCATAGGATTTCCTAGGCACGAATACTGAAGTGGGTTGCCATTTCCTTCTCTGGGGGTTCTACCCCACCCAGGGATCATCGAACCCAGGTATCCACCTTGGCAGACGATTCTTTACCACCAAGCCACCAGGGAAGCCCTTTCACTGACTAAGGCCCCTATAAATTTGTTTTCTATGCTGTTTATAATTTATGAGTTAGAAAAATAGCAGTGTGATCTAATAACTTATGGTGGACTCATCTATTTTAATTATATGTTATTAACAGTCTAAGCTAAGACATTTATAATATGGAATGTTTCTGGAATGTTTCTGTAATATCATAGACATAAACTGAAGCATTTTCTTTTTCCGTTTTAAGTATGCACATACTCTAAAGGTAATCTTGATTGTAAGAGGCAGAATATGTCCCCAAGTAGGGATATGTGTTTTTAACGTAGTGGAATAAATAATAGATTCCTGTATTCACAGAGCATGTCTTGCTTCATGTCCAGGAATAAATCGTTGTCAATAAAAGTGATTCTCAAATTGCAGGACTGTAAGAAATCATTGAGGAAGCATTTAAAAATATAGATGCTTCAATCTCTATGTTGTAGTTTCTGTTTCAGAGTGTAGTAGTGGCCTTTTCATCATTGGCACTTTACCGAAATCTTTATTAAGCATCTAGGTATATAGCCAAAGTTGACAGCCACAGCATGAAATACCTATAAAACAAGCATTAGCTGATGTTGAGTTCATTTCCTTGTGAATTTCAGGAAAGCTAATTACTTTTAAGCAGCTTTCAATTTTCTCATCAGGATCCATTGAGTGCTACCTTATGTGCTGGCCACCAAACTTTTAGTCAAAAGCTAACAGTACATAGACGCTTCTTTCCAAAGCTCAAAATCTAGATATAGAATAATGTAAGATTATGAATAGGAACTAGATTTCTTAGAAACTCATTTGGATTTAAATAAACAGTACCCCTCTACTTTGTTATATTAAGCAAAGTAAAAGTCATCATCTAAAACATGAAATATATATGTATAAATACATGTGTATATATATATATGTGTATATATATAGAGAGAGAGAGAGAAAGAGAGAAATGTATAGATTTCACTTCACAGAGGTTAGATTTCATTTCACAGAGGTTGAAAACTATTTTTCTCTCTCTTAGGTTTTAGGTTAGATTACCTATGGATAATTAAAATGCATCATATATTAACATATAATTAACATGTAACTCTTCACTGAAGTGCAAGTAGACACTCAGATGTTATAGGATTTGAAACACTCCACATTGTAGCCCCTTTCACTCACCAAATAACAAATAGAATCATGCAATCAAAAAGTATACAGGTTTTTAAAATAACCATATCATTTTGGGAACAAAATGAAAACATGCTAAATTATCTCTTCATTTTAAAATTGTTATTTAGCATCATTTCTAAGGTCAGTAGAAGAAGTTGAAAGAGGAGTTTAGAGGTTACCTAGATTCATCTCCCACCAAAAGCTGGAATCTGTTTAATAACATGACATATATAATCATTGGAGAAGGCAATGGCATTCTACTCCGTGGAAACTCCCATGGTTGGAGGAGCCTGGTAGGCTGCAGTCCGTGGGGTCGCTGAGTCAGACATGACTGAATGACTTCACTTTCACTTTTCACTTTCATGCATTGGAGAAGGAAATGGCAACCCACTCCAGTGTTCTTGCCTGGAGAATCACAGGGATGGTGGAGCCCAATGGGCTGCTGTCTGTGGGGTCGCACAGAGTTGGACACGACTGAAGTGACTTAGCAGCAGCAGTAGCAGCAGCAGCATATATAATCATCAGCATTTGTTATAAACTTCTGATGGTAAGAAGGCTCTTACTTTCTAAGAAAGTTGAAGTGTGTGTGCCTAGATTTTTAGAACATTTTTATAATAATCCAAAACTCTTGGTGTGAACTTTACATTTGGAGGCTGTGGCCTTTCTTTCCTCGGAAGAAATTCCTTTGCATATACAAAAAAAAAAAAAAAAAAAANGGGGTGGGGGTGGGGGGGGCTGGGAGTGGGTGAAATTGGTGAAGAAAATCAAAAGGTACATATTTCCAGATATAAAATAAAGAAGTTATGGGATGTAATGTACAGTGTGGTATATAGTCAGTAATGTTTTTGTACATATTTGAAAGCTTCTCAGTGTAAATATACAAAGTTTTCATCACAAGAAAGTACAATTTGTAACTTTGTATGACAGAAGATAACTAGGCTTGTTATCTTGTTAACTTGTATGTCAAATCATTATGCTGTACACTTTAAACTAATGTTGTATGTCAATTATACTTTGATTAAAAAATTAATATATTTCTATTTTCATTTAATCATATTAAAACATTTAATCTTTATTGAAATAATATTAAAACAATAATTTTAATATGATTAAATAAAAATTATGATCTATTCAACATGCTAAGTGAGTACAAAATGTCCTGCTGCAGGAATAAATACTTTCTACTTTGGAATTTACTAAGATTTTCTTTCAGACTGAGAATTTTTAAATGATCTGAAGACACTGGAAAATAAGATGCATTCTCTAGACTGCAAAAGTTAAATCTTTTATTCTGCTTTATTGTTTGTACTATTTAGATTTTGTGTATCCTAAATGCTTATATTTTTGCCACATTAGTTAGTCAAAGATCAAGGGAAATGTTAAAAATCTCTCCAGGTCTATGTTTTTACAAATGATGTCTTTTGTTATTCAGTGTNCAAAAGTTAAATCTTTTATTCTGCTTTATTGTTTGTACTATTTAGATTTTGTGTATCCTAAATGCTTATATTTTTGCCACATTAGTTAGTCAAAGATCAAGGGAAATGTTAAAAATCTCTCCAGGTCTATGTTTTTACAAATGATGTCTTTTGTTATTCAGTGTTTTTTTTTTTTCTTTATGTCTCGATGTGAAGTGTTCAGTCATTAATGTTCACAAAAATTTTACATCTATGTAATGATTTGGAATCTTGATCAACATAACAATTACTTCAATCCCATAACTGCCATTTTCATCCTGTATTAGTTATTTTTTGCCTTATATTAATAATTGCTTTCTTTTTATTTACCTACCATTTGATATTTAATTTTTTGATATCAGTTTTAGTATATTTCATAAGCTTGTCCTATCAGTGGATATTGTTTCTGACTCAGTATAAGTGATTTCCTTTTGTTTTTTGTTTCTTTGAAATATGTAACCCATTCACATTTTTCTTAAAACAAATATTAAAGCTTCTATCATTTATTTCTAAGCCATCTGGTTTGGTTTTTTAATTTTTTGTTTTTATTTCTAGAGAGTTCTTTATGGTTGTTCTTTTGATATATGAATTATTCTTTTTTGTTCCTTTGTTCTGATCTTTCCTACAGTTTTGAAAGCTGTATACTTTGATTTTCATTTGCTGACTTTTAAACGTGCATCTTGTAAAAGTAGATTTAACTTTTTTTTTCTGATTACTAGATACAAAAATGAATTGCTATCTTTTGAATACTTGAACCAAGTATGTTTAAGACATTTTTTCTCCTCCCTACATTTTGTATTTTCAGCATTTTTTAGTGTAATTATTTCAAATATAGGCTATTACCATTTCATTACTTTTATCTTACATTAGTAAATTCCTTTTAACGTTTACATTTAGTTTTTGACAGATGTTCCCCTCTCTTTTCTGTACTTTACAGTTTTTTTTACAGAGGAAGAGGCTCACATTTATTTGTATGGTTTATGAATTTTCTGCTGTTGGACTTAAGTTTGGTGTGAGGTCCTAATCAGTTGAAACACACCTTCAAGTTATTTTTAGGCTAAGAAGAGACCAGCAGTGCTCTCTCTGCTCCACAGCTTCTCTGAATACGTTCTTTGGATTCATGCAGGCATCAATGACAACTTGACTCTCTTCAAGTTCCTGGGACACAATCTTTTCCATCAAAAGCCTGGAAGCTTTGTATCATTGTCTTTGGCAGGTTACTATGATAGTAAATTCATCAGATGCTAACCTTGATTTCCTCTTATTTAATTACATCACCAATGTACTGCTAACCATCCATTTTATCTGGCTGTTTGCTTGAGGGTCAGGTTGAACTGGTAACACTTTGTAGCCCACCTCTGTCCCCCTAACATACACACACACACACTCACTCTAACTGGTAATCAATTCATTCATTATTTAATTATCCAACATGTTTTTTAAGTTAATACAAAATGTCCTGCCATAGGAATAAGGGTACAAAACAGGATGCTCTCTTCTCATGATCAGGAACATTGCAGAGAATCCCTGGGAGGCTTACCTTCCAGGCAGGGCAGGAGGTACATAGCACAGAGCAATGCCCGTGAGGATTCCTTATCTCTCCTGGGACTTCCTAAAGGCCTGTGAAGAAGGGTTCTGCCCTGTCTTTGCTTTCTAAGTCTGATCTTTGTTGTTACTGAAAATCTCTCTGTCCAAAGTTTTAACATGGTCAGTTATGTTTCTGCAGAGTCTTTAATTCCCCACTGCCAATGATCCTGTTTTCATTTTAAATTTTGATATCTTGTTTACCATGGATTTTCACACTTTTTAACTTGCTAAAAGAATGCATGAACATATTGTTTATCTTAATTACTGAATTTTTTTGTACCTCCTAATTTCTGCATCACTGATTCCATGGATATGAACTTGGGCAAACTCCGAGAGGTGGTGAAAGACAGGGAAGCCTGGAGTGCCACAGTCCATGGGGTCACAAAGAGTCAAACATGACTTGGAGAATGAACAATAACAAATTTCTGCATCCCCCTAATCCTGGCACACGTTACTACGCCTTTCAAAGCTGGCCCACCTTCACCTTTCCCGCACTCCTCTTTGACTCTTCCTTAATATCTACTGATGCTAAACAGTCATTCCTTTTATAAACTTATTTTTATCCAGGTATAATGAACATACCTGGAAATTAATACTTTAAAAGTATAAATCAGATTTTTAGTATGCTCACAAAAATTGTGCAACCATCACTGCTATATAATTCCAGGCCATTTTAAGCACCCAGAGAGAAATCCCAAAGCCATTCGCAGTCACTTTCCATGGCAATCACTTTCTGTCTCTTTGGATTTGCCTATTAAGCAGTTAAGATAAGTGTATCATTGCCTTCTCCTTTCACCTGGAATATTCTTCCCCTACAGATTTGTTTTCCCCTTCTCTGTGGCACAAAATCTTACTCATTTTTTAAAGACTTGTATTAAATCTTATTGACATTTCATCTACCCTTGCATGCACAGCCCTGTTTGTACATTGCTGCCACAACATCTCTCACACTGGGTTGCCACCATCTGTCTGTCCTTACTCACTGGTGAGTTCTTTGAAAGTAGACTTAAAAAATACGAACAATTTGTTCAATTTCATGTTTTACATGACCAGCATCCACTCTCCTATTAAAATATGCTCCTTCTATTTTCCTCCTTTGAAAAACTACTTCTCCCACTCAAATTATTTGCCTTCACAGAGCTGGCCTCTTACACAATTTCTGGCCACTCATATTGGATGTGTGAGGATCAAAATACCCTATGCTCTTGGTTTCTGTTATGGGTTCAAACTTTGGTTACACGACCCAATCAGGGCAAATCAGAACACTNAAAAAAAAAAAAAAAAAAAACCAGCAGAAATTTGAAGACATAATTATTTCCCCCACATACCTTCTGTTTCTAAGTCTAAAAAGTCTTCCTTTACGTGTAAAACAAAACATCTACTATCCACACTTTTTGGTTTCTCTTTGCTGGGGGCTTATCTTTTGATCAAAATCTGTCAGGAAGGATGTTGCCCAGAAAATGAATTTCGGTAGTGCTTTCTACTGGCTTCCTCACTTAAGGAACACTATCTCACTCTCCATGGTTAAGTATCAAATAGTATATTATCCATATCTGAAAAGAAAGGAGAATACCGTACATATCTTCCAAGGTGGTTGTGAGAATCAAATGAGATGACCTTTGCAGAGCTGTTATACTTGCCTGATACTTTGTGGGTTATCACTCTTTCTTTCCCCTTCATCCTGCCCTAGACTAAAAGATCAAATAGTAATGACTGATGATTAAAACTTCCCTGACAGAATAGAGAACAGAGGTGGGCAGGATCATGAGTGATGTAGACCTTCCATAAACATTCATCTGTCAATATATATATACACACACTCGGTCACTTCAGGTGTGTCCAACTCTTTGGAACCCCATGGAGTGTAGCCCTCCAGGCTCCTCTGTCCATGGGATTCTCCAGGCAAGAATACTGGAGTGGGTTGCCATGCCCTCTTCCAGTATACACACACACACGTAAACATACACAGTGTTAGATGCAACTAATTATATACTAAATACATAAATACATTATGGTAAGAAATAGAGTGCCTGAAACTGTATGTTGGGTTTTAACAAATATACAAGGAGATATGTATTTAATATCTATAAGACAAGCAAGAACCAGTTCAAATACAGCATACAGTGAGAAGTGCATCTGCTCTTAAGAAGTTCCAGAACCTAACCTTTGCTCTAAAATGAAAGAGGACTTGGAAGACTAAATGAAAAAAGAAAATAAGTTGAAAAATGGAAAAAAGGAAAAGTCTGTGTAAATGTTCTATTTCAATATAGTGGATTGTCTTCTCTTAACTGTGAACTTTATTTAGCTAAATTTGAACCAAACTTTAAACTGACAATTGTGAAGAATAGTGAACCTCAAGCCTCTGTAACATGCATCATTTTATTGCCAACTTATATATAATAATCAGTGAACATAAATCTCACATTGCATATTGCATTTACAATTATAACACCAAACCAATTATGGAAAGAGACATATTGTCATAGAATAGAAGAAATTGTCATTGGACATAATAAATTCATATAATTTACTTTAGCTATTTCAGCATCCATTTGTCTACTGTTGAGAAATAAAGAGGCATATTAATCCACTGGAGAATAGAAGCATTGTTAAGTAAACCTCTCCAGTTGTTTATCTTCTTCCAAAGTTTTGATTAAGCACCATCAGTGAAAATGAAATTTCATTTTATCCTTTCAGTGTTTCTTTTGTCCTTGCCTCTAACTGTCCTATAATGGATGCTGCCTCTTGTTTTTTTCCAATTATGCCCATAATGTTAATGCCTTTAAGTATTAAATGTCCTGTGAATCTCTTTTAACCTGCCTCTTCATACAATCATTACAACTTTCAGCTTCTGTTACTATACTCCATTTTTTAGAGCTGATCATACTTGGCCATGGCTTGTAACCATCTGCTTAACTCTGTTTTCTTTTCAGGCAATATCACTCATGCCTGACCACTTAACTCTTTGGTTCATCACATGTAATCTGATCAATCAGCATTACTATGCTCAAAATTATCATACTGTACCTATTCTTTTCCTCAACTTTATACTAATGCATCCCTAGAAGAAGCTTTCTTGCTTTCATTAGTTCTTTTTATTTATCATATTTGCATACAGTTAATGCTTCTAAATAACTTTATTTTTAAAGTAGGTATCAAGGCATTATGACAGTAAGTAACAATTTGAACCAAAGTTATTCATTAAAAGTAAGATCATGTCTTCAATTTAATAAACCAATTTTTAAAAGCATGCATAGAGGATACAAATAATTTCAAAAGATTTCTTGTCTGTAGGTGGGGAATAAAGAATTACAATCTTTACCTATTTTTTGAGGTATGAAGCTTGTCTTACATTTCACAGAAATGTTAAGTTCTAGTTTATTGATACTCTGAGATGTCTTTGGCCACCTCATGCAAAGAGTTGACTCATTGGAAAAGACTCTGATGCTGGGAGGGACTGGGGGCAGGAGGAGAAGAGGACGGCAGAGAATGAGCTGGCTGGATGGCATCACTGACTCGATGGACGTGAGTTTGGGTGAACTCCAGGAGTTGGTGATGGACAGGGAGGCCAGGTGTGCTGCAATTCATGGGGAGTCGGACACGACTGAGCGACTGAATTGAACTGGACTGAGATGTCTTAAAGTTTCTCTGTATGTTATTTTTTGGCCTTTGCTTATCTGGATTCTCCTCTCCTGTCTATTGCTTCTCTANAGGTGTGCTGCAATTCATGGGGAGTCGGACACGACTGAGCGACTGAATTGAACTGGACTGAGATGTCTTAAAGTTTCTCTGTATGTTATTTTTTGGCCTTTGCTTATCTGGATTCTCCTCTCCTGTCTATTGCTTCTCTATCTACTTTCTTTTCTAGGCCTTCTTTGCAGACCCATTCCTACTATCGCCCACTAGGCCTCTGATTAAAAGTTATTCTCCATGTTTCTCAGGTTACTATTTGGCCTACCCCTGCAAGCATTCAGAATTCTACTGTTCATGAAGCTTCTCCCAAAGCAAAAACTATCTACTGGTGAAATGCGTTCTTAGATCCTTGTATCTCCCTGTGTCTAAGTGTCATACAAAAAGGTGATTAACCCTTTCAAGGGGCTGATATATTCAGTTTAATAACAAGCCACAACATATCCCTTATTTCTTATAGAGATGATTGTCCCTTTAATAAGCAGAACATGAATGTGTCTAGAGGGAAAAACTATATTGACATTATGGAGAAAGTAATGCCTCCTATGAAAACAACTGTTCAATTGAAGTTTTTAATGTCCTTTAAGGGAGAAAAATGCAATTCTATTATAAGAAATAATCTCATGTTTCTTTTCTGCTAGAATCCTTTTCTGTACTCAATTTATATGGCTGCTATCTTATCGTAAACCTGATTTAATTCCCATTTAATTTTTTCAATGATTAGATTTGTGATTGTTGTTCAGTCGCGTCTGACTCTTTGTGACCCCATGGACTGTAGCACATCAGACTTTTCTGTCCTTCACTATCTCCTGGAGTTTGCTCAAACTCATGTCCATTGAGTTGATGATGCCTTCCAACTGTCTCATCCTCTCTCATCTCCTTTTCTTCCTGCCCTCAATCTTTACCAGCATCAGAGTCTTCTTCAACGAGTCAGTTCTTCACATCAGGTGGTCAAAGCATTGGAGCTTCAGCCTCAGCATCAGTTCTTCCAATGAATATTAAGGATTGATTTCCTTTAGGATGGACTGGTTGGATCTCCTTGAAGTCCAAGGAACTCTCAAGAGTCTTCTCCAACACCACAGCTCAAAAGCGTCAGTTCTTCAGCACTCGGTTTTCTTTATGGTCCAACTCTCACATCCATACATGACTACTGGAAAAACCATAGCTTTGACTAGATAGACTTGTGTTGGCAAAATAATGTCTCTGCTTTTTAATATGCTGTCTAGGTTGGCCATGGCTTCCTTGTTGGCTCAGATGATAGCGGGAGACCTGGGTCCAATCCCTGGGTTAAGAAGATCCCCTGGAGAAGGAAATGGCAACCCACTCCAGTACTCTTGCCTGGAAAATCCCATGGATGACAGAGCCTGGCAGGCTATAGTCCATGGGGTCACAAAGAGTCAGATATGACTCATTTCAGTATCAGGTTGGTCATAGATTTTCTATGATAGTAGTAGCAACTAAAATAATTCTTGCTTTTTGTTATGCATATTCCAAGCATTGTATATGTACTGACTAATTTAACTCTCAGCATAGAACTTCATGAATGAACTAACTGTTCTTATTAGTTCCTTTCCAGTGAGGTCGTTGCACAGATGAGTTAAGTGCCTTTTCAAGATTCCAGGTAGTAAATGAGAGAGCCAGGGTGAGTGACTGTTTTTAAATGAATGTTTTCTAGAATCCTGAATCAAAATACTTTGATTCTGATATCTGATTGTTTTTCTAAATTTTTAGGAAATACAATAAATAGCATACATTCTCTTCAGAAAGACTGAGTAAGGTATTAGCTTGTGTAAAAACAATTTAACAAAAAGTGGTACAAAGAAACAAAATGGTACTTGACAAAATTCATGTTGACAAGACCTAGTTGGCAAGAAGACCTGTGAATGGTCCTTGAATAGATTAGTTCATATGTATTTTCTTGTGAACTCAAAGGATGAAATTCTCGAGTTCTGAGTGCACCTAAGTATATAGTTTTAGATCTTGAATATTAATGAGTAACTACTCAGGCATGAATTAATCCTGCTTTTTATATCCATCTCATTGTGATCGCATGGACTATAACCCACCAGGCTCCTCTGACCACTGAATTTTCCAGGAAACAATGCTGGGATAGGGTGCCATTTCTTACCCCAACAGAATCTCCTGACCCAGGGATTGAGCCTGCATCTCTTTTGTCTCCTGAACTGGCAGGCAAATTCTTTACCACTATCACCACCTGGCGGAGAAGGCAATGGCATCCCACTCCAGTACTCTTGCCTGGAAACTCCCATGGATGGAGGAGCCTGGTAGGCTGCAGTCCATGGGGTCGCTGAGTCAGACATGACAGCGACTTCACTTTCACTTTTCACTTTCATGCATTGGAGAAGGAAATGGCAACCTACTCCAGTGTTCTTACCTGGAGAATCCCAGGAATGACGGAGCCCAATGGGCTGCCATCTGTGGGGTCACACAGAATCGGACACGACTGAAGCGACTTAGCAGCAGCAGCACCAAGGCGGGAGAGGTTGGATCCCTGGACCTGGAAGATCTCCAAGAGTAAGAAATGGCAACCTCGTCAGGTATTCTTGCCTGGAAAATTCTGTACACACAGGAGTCTGGAACACTAGAGTCCATGGGATCGCAAAGAATTGGACACACGAAGAGCTGGAAGCGCGCGCGCGCGCACACACACACCCAGAGAGCTAAGGTAGTCTATAAATCAAAAGGTTTTTCTTTATAGCTGAGGGCCGAGCAAGCAGGTTCCTTGTCTGGCACCCCAACCCAACTTCATTTCACCGCACCTCTCCTTTTCGCTCTCTCTCACTACACCAACCGCTGGCAGCTAGCTACGCCGAGCCTGGACAGAGCTTTGAAAATTTTGAGGGCAGAGGGAGGCGAAGCAGAAGTTAGGGGAACTGAAGAGCATTCTTGTAGCAGCATTCTCTGCCAACAAAAACTCTTTGCTCTCTGCCCTTAAGAAATATGACGTTGGGCAAGGACGCACTTCCGGTCATGGAGCCAAACAAAATCCGGGAGGGCAAGAGACCGGAAGTAACCGCCCTCGTGCCTCTCCTCCCGCCCCCTCTTGGTTTCCCAGCATGTTTTGGGAGAATGAGGCTGCTTGAGGGCTGTGGCTGAGGTTCGGTTACTGGGTGACAAGTCGGAGCCCGGACTGTGTGAGTGCCCGCTGTCTCGGCCGCGGATCGGTTCACTTTGTTCGGGTGACCTTCGTTCTGCTGGGGATAGGGGGCGGGGAGTCGTGCGCCGGGCGCTCTTTGAAGAGGCGCCGCCGCGGGTCTGCGGCAAAGGACCGAGCTGGAGGGGTTGCGACTGGGGCCGGCGCCCGGGTCGGGCCCGCAGAGCCCGCGAGGTCAGAGCCCAGGGAGTCGGGCGGCCGGGCCCGGGCAAGGGCTCGCGGGACGGGGGTGGGGTCTGGCCCCGAGCGCCGCAGGCGGGGCTCCCGCGCCTGGTGTGGAGGACGGGAAAGGCCTTTCTCCAAGGCAGGAGTTCACAACCGGCTGAACCGGCTGGTTATTCTCACCGTGCTTTCTCATGCAGCCCTTCGGCCAGTCATTTTCTGACCCCTTGGAAGTCTCAGCCTTCTTTATGGCTGCTCTGCTCCATTTTACACACTTGCACCCAAGGATTAGACAGGTGTATGATNAAAACCATAGCCTTGACTAGACGGACCTTTGTTGGCAAAGTAATATCTCTGCTTTTTAATATGTTATCTGGCTAAGCTTTTTTTCTGTCTACTGGGATCTATAGAAAATGGTTATCTCCCTACAGCTGGGCTATTCCTTCATAAGCATGTGTTTTCATGATTTTCAGGTGAAGGTTTGCAAACTGGTGAGAAGTAAAGAATACTAGGTTCAGTGCCTCAGGTTGTTTTATGTAAATCTTACCCAGTTTGAGAGCAAATGTCATTTAAATAATGCAAAACTATTTTGTTCTAAGCAGTATTACTTTCTTCCTATTGAAACCATTAAGTTGTTGACCTTTGCTCTAATGCTTTGAATCATTATATGGGGAAGAAATATATTGCTTATGTGACAATTTTCTTTTTTTTACCCCTAAATTGTGACCTTACCAATATTTTTATTTCATTCCGTGATGCTGATTTAAGTTCTGGCCTCTAGAACTGTGAAAGAATAAATCAGTGTTGTACTAAGCAACTGTAGGTTTTGGTAAATTGTTACAGCAGCCATCAGAGTGTTTATACAGTAACATTACAGCCACTTGCATGAGCTGTGATTATTCAGTGAGACATTCCACAGATCTTCAGTTTCTTTCAGAATACATACCTACCTATGAAAGACAAAAGTCGACTCACTCAACCTAAAAGTCATCATTACTCTTGATACTTTTTACAAAGCCTATCTTTAGCTGGATATTGTCATTCTCAAATTCAAAAAAGTTTCAATTATTTATAATGAAACGTGTATTACAAGATCTCACCTAGGTAAAATAAGGGTTTAAGTTGTTTAAAAAAATATTCTAACATTCGTTTTGTTACCCTCAAAATAATATATGTTAATTCAACAAAGAACTGATTGGCTAATCACCATCATCAGTACCATGGACACCTAATTTAGTGTATCTTGGTTGACTTGCAATTGAATATTTTTTATTAGAAGCCAGTTACAAGAAAGAATTCAATAGTGTTGAGGAAGTCACATTGAATGAAAAAGAAAAATAAGCAAATGTTTATAAACCAATGTAATAAACGTTACTACTATTGTGTATGAAAATCCTATGGATGGGTACAGCGAGGAAGCTGCTAAGAGCCTGGGGAAATCAGAAAAGGACTCTAAGAGGAAATGCCATTGGAGTTAGAATTGGAATGGTGGTTAGCATCAAGTAATCCTTATGGAGATTTCAGGGAGAGAGAGTGTCATGGATAAAGTACAAGAATATGTGAAAATTGACATTGTGGGTGGGGAGTTAGTTTCTCTTCTTAGAAAACTACATCTTAAAGTATGTAGCAGAAATGTAAGGAGGATTAGAAGTTGCAAGGATTTTTTATTTCTGTTTTTCATCTGTTTCACTGAGTTCAATTACCTTTATAACTACTTCTTACAATTTTTAAATGTATCAAATAGCAGTTGTTTCTCTAAGAACCATTTAAGTTCTACATGTTTATTAGTAGCTCCAGTTGTAGCCATTAAAACTTAAAATGATCTCTATTGTTTGTATCAAGGTATTATAAAAATTATTTTATAAAAATGGACAATAAGAAACATATTTTCTTTGTTTTTAAGACTGCATGTTTTCTAATATTAAGAGATTTATGAACGGGTAGTCATTGGATAAAAATCATACTTTATCCCACTTTCCTTTTGTCTCAATTTTCCAAATGAGTTAAGCATCTCCCACCTTCCAAATGAGCTAATAAAAAACAGTCATGTAAATCATCAGCCTAATGTTAATAATCTGAACCCTAAATTATCTTAATACTACCAGCACCCCCAAAATTTAGAAATCAATTATTATTCAAATGGTCCAGTCTCCTTTGACATATTTCTCTAACATGGATCTTCTCTTAACTTCTCTTTGTCAACTAAATACAGAAATTTGATACTATGTTACTGTTTTTCCTATTCCCAGTGATAAAAGTAAGCTGGTAACTTAATTAGACCAACAATTACACAGTGCCTACTCAATGACAGGCCGCTGGCCAGAGGTAAACCTATTCCCCTCTTCAGGACTTAACGGGTCTCCTTACCTGGCGACTAGATTCGTCAACCTCACTCTCTGCTCCATAATAAACCCAGAGTGGTTTTCCTAAACTGCTGAATGCCACTTTAATTTTTCTGGTCTGTTAGTAGCTTCTCATTATACTCAGAACTAAACTCTAACATAATTATCATTGGCATCCATATTCTGCTGCTCTCCATGTTTTGCCTACCTCCATTTTATGATCCTCCTCACAGTGACATTCTATTCTCTCCTCTACACTCTTTTGCTTCTAGGCCTTTCTGCGTGCCCTGATGTTTCTTTACTCAAAAATTTTTCACTCCATTTTTTTAAATCTAATAATCCCTACTCATTTAAGGAGTCTCAGCTTGCATTTTACATTTCTATTTACTTATTTTCCACTGGTCTAGAGAGGTAGATTGGCTATAGATTCCTACAGTGCCCTATAGTTGCCCCTTCTTAATTTTATTTTTTATAGCAGTTGCTTGCCTTTTTATCTCACTGATTTCTGTAAAAAACGGGATTCTGTTTGCTTTGTTGCTTGTTGTAGAAGACTGCAAAACATGCAACACATTTCTCCTGTGCAAACTCCTTTTTCAACTGATAGTGTACCTCTTTGCTTCAAGAGTTGAAATCTGTTTCTTTAACTCTATTAGTCTAGTCTGGACTAAAGACTTAATTTAACTTATAAAATACTACAGTGTTTATAGTCATAAGCATCAAGGGGTTTTATACGATCTGATCCTAACTCTGTTCTGACCCCCCCCCAAGTAAAAAATCCTGGGATATCTTCTTTGAGGATAAAAGACTAATGAAGAGAGAAACTCAGCCAGCATAAATTCCATACATGCAAATAAGAATGTGAATGAGACCCTCTAAGACTATTCAGCCACTATCAAACTACACAATAATTGCAACAGCCTGAGGGACACAGGCAAACTCAGTGACCAGCTCAAATTGCTGAATATGCATAAATACAATAATTGCTGTTTTAAGCCTCTAAATTGCTGAGTTATCTTGCAGCAATAGGTAACTGATACAACTGTTGTATTCATAGTGGTTGTCATAATTTCCTGGCTGTTTACTTACAATGTACTATCTTCATTCTCTGAATAAGCATACCAACAATGCCAAAGGCATTATATCTAGTGGGATATATTCTCTCCAAATCAACTATAACATTCTCATGTTTGTGAATGGCATTTTTACTTCTGAACCCTATAGCACAGACGGTAAAAAATCTGCCTGCAGTACAGAGGACCCAGGTTCGCTCCCTGGGTCAGGAAGATCTTCTAGCAAAGGGAATGGCAAACTACTCCAGTATTCTTGCCTGGAGAATCCCACAGACAGAGGAGCCTGGCAGGCTACAGTCCATGAGGTCACAGAGCCAGAAACGACTGAGCAACTAACACTTCTATATAGTATATCAAATGAAAAAAAAAAGTATGAAGAAAGTTCATTTTTTCTAAGAAAATTATGTTGAATGACTTGAAAAGTAAAACAAAAAAGGTGAAACATTTTAAAGATGCTATTGATCAGGTGTGGGCATGACAACTACAAAGTAAAGGGGGAAAATCACGAACATTTTTAAAAACCCTATATTCAAATTATTTACAGGTAATTCCACACTATTTTTCAAACAAGAAGGTACATTATTGGGTGGTGGTTATGTGATAAAACTAATCAAAAGCCTATTAAAAAAGAAGTCTTGGCCCTATAACAAAAGATTCTGAAGTGAATATAGATATATAGACTTTAAAATTAAACAATGTTTAAGTTAGGCTAATATCGTGGACTTATGAGTCTACTTTAATAAAGATTTCCAGTTAATTAACAATTATAATCCTAATCATATCATCTAAGACATTTGAGTTACTCCATACATATTCATAAAGTTCACGAACACAGGTAGAGATGATCAAGGAGGGAAAGGTCAACAGTTTTCCTGGTTGGTAAAAACTTCATAAATGAATGATTATTAACAGAAATCCCATGGAATTCCCAAGTGTTGGTAAATAAAGTGGTTGAGCACAACTTAGAAGATGAGACTGAAGAGAGTAATAAAGTATTGTTGGGAAGATATATTGGAACTCTACTATAGAGATCTCTCAAGGCCAAGCTAAGGAATTTTATATTGATTCCCTAAAAATGGAAAACCTTTACAAAGTTTTTAAAAGAAAACCAAAATGCTCCAAATACATTTTAGGAAGATAATTCTAGTGATAGTGTAAAAAACAAATAGAAGACTCACCAGAGACAAGTTGGGAAACTTTTGACACAATAGAAGAGAAAGATGATGAGGTCCTGGGGTCATTTACAAATAAGTGGCTTCACGAATGTGTCAGATGACCCATGACAGTGGAGGAGGATCTTTCTTTTTTTTTAATTAATTAATTTATTTTTTAAATTTTACTTTACAATACTCTATTGGCTTTGCCATACATCGACATGAATCCACCACAGGTGTACACAAGCTCCCAATCCTGAATCCCCCTCCCACCTCCCACCCCACAACGTCTCTCTGGATCATCCCCATACACCAGCCCCAAGCATCCTGCATCCTGCATCGAACATAGACCGGCGCCTCGTTTCTTACATAATAGTATATATGCTTCAATGCCATTCTCCCAAATCATCCCACCCTCTCCTATGCCCTCAGAGGCCAAAAGTCCGTTCTCTATGTCTGTGTCTCTTTTGTTGTCTCACATACAGGGTCATCATTACCATCTTTCTAAATTCCATATATATGTGTCAGTATACTGTATTGGTGTTTTTGTTTCTGGCTTACTTCACTCTGTATAATAGGCTCCAGTCTCATCCATCTCATTAGAACTGATTCAAATGTATTCTTTTTAATGGCAGAGTAATACTCCATTGTGTATATGTACCACAGCTTGCTTATCCATTCATCTGTTGATGGACATTTAGGTTGTTTCCATGTCCTGGCTATTATATAAAGGTCCCCCTGGCCCAACATCTTTACTCTAAAAGCATAGAAGGTACAGGAGCTTCAATACTGAAAAGAAGAATAACAGCTCCTCAAAATTTATCTTGGAAATCTGATGTTAGCAACTGTGCAGAATTAAAGACTTCAGTTCAGTCACTCAGTCATGTCTGACTCTTTGCGACACCATGGGCTGCAGCACACCAGGCCTCCCTTTCCATCACCAACTGCCAGAGTTTACTCAAACTCATGTCCATTGACTTGGAGATGCCATCCAACCATCTCATCCTCTGTTGTCCCCATCTCCTCCCACTTTCAATCTTTCCCAGCATCAGGGTCTTTTGAAATGAGTCAGTTCTTCACATCAGGTGGCCAAAAAATTGGAGTTTCAGCTTTAGCATCAGTCCTTCCAATGAATATTCAGGACTGATTTCCCCCAGGATGGACTAGTTGGATCTTCTTACAGTCCAAGGGACTCTCAAGAGTCTCTTCCAACACTATAGTTCAAAAGCATCAATTACTTGGCACTCAGCCTTCTTCACAGTCCAACTCTCACATCCATACATGACTACTGGAAAAACCATAGCTTTGACTAGACAGACCTTTGTTGGTAAAGTAATGTCTCTGCTTTTTAATATGCTGTCCAGATTGGTCATAACTTTCCTTCCAAAGAGTAAGCGACTTTTANAACTGAAATGAAACCCAATATTAGGGATGAAAATTATATAAAAAGATAAATTGAATACTCAATATTTCATATCAAAGGATTTTAAATTTTATGACACCAATTACAAAAAGTTAAGCATACCAGTAATTTATGGAAAATGGAAAAACTTTAGCAAAGAGGTCAACAGTCTTGAAAGATATTAATATCTAAAGACCTCAACTTGAGATGAATTTTAAATAAAACATAATTTGTCCTAATACTCTCTATGATTTACTAAAATTCTTCTCATTTCTAGGTATTAAACTTTCAGTGTATGTTTAGTTGCCCCTTTCAAAAGGCTGATGGGTGTACCTTTTTTGTTTTTTTTTACTCTTTTTCTTTTTGAGATGCAATAATGTATCAGCATTCTTAAGAAAGTAAATGAATGATTTTCCTGTAACAAAAATAGTATATAGTGATTCATAGATGGACCTGTATTTGTATGTCATTTAAAAGACACACTAGTTGCAAACCAATCAAAATTTATCATCACCTGCTTTAACCAGGCGCACTGCACACTCGCCAGGGGTCACGCTGTGCAAGTCTCCCTCTGGGCCGATGCACATAGTTGCTGCCACTGGTTTCCCTGATGCTTGCAAGGCTTCAACTGCCCATACAGCCTCTTCAACATGTTCAAAATACTGAAATAAGTTAAAGTCAAAGTACTTTTAATTTTGTTTTTCCCCAAATAATTTGAAAACTTATCCTATTGCATATTAACCTAATTATCCCCAGATGAGTGTTTCTTAAACTCTGAGTTGTGATTCATTAGCATTTAAAAAACAGAATAGAATGGTGATTTCTGTGAATTGCAGTCCAAAGGTTTGAAGAATGCTATATTACATCAACTGAATCACATTTAGTTGAAGCCCTAAATTGGAAGAAGTTTTTGAAAATGAATATTACCAGTACTTGTCATGACTGGTACCTAACCCCAAATGGTCCTCATGAAAGTAAAGGCAGATAAAATGTACAAAGTATACTCGTCTCATCTTTGATAGTATCTATTTACCTCTGCGATCAAGAAGTCCACGTTCTTCTTGATGAAGACCTCCAACTGTTGCTGAAAGACTTTTTTGACTTCAGTTTCACTCTTGCAGCTAAGGTACGAAGGTGTCTGGCTCACGCCCCCTGCTACCAAAGCATCTCCTTCATCAGCCACTTGCCGGGCAATGTCACAAGCGGCTTCATTGACTTTCTGCCCCTGAAAAGGGTGAATATACAGTATGGTTACATTTTCATGTGAAATTGAAGCAAAATTGTTATTCAAATGTGTACATCTCAGTTTTATGTTACAACAGTGATTTTATTTCAGAAAATGACAGTGATGGAGTAGTTCAATGCTTTATGGAGTTGAACAATTTGTAGTAACAACACTGCCAATAACAGTGATGAGAAACATAAATCTTACAATGGTATTCAGGGATATTAAATTACACCAAAGATCTGTGAGAGGGTAAACATCTTTCCGTAAAAGGATCTGGTATCTCCTGGGACTTCTCTGGTGGTCTAGTGGTTGACTTTGCACTTCCACTGCAGGGGCCCTGAGTTCAATCCCTGATCAAAGAACTAAAATCCCACATGCTGCAACGTGAGGCCAAAATAAGTAAATAAATAAAAGGATCTGATATCTTCCAATGCTTAAACTGCAGTTAGATGAATACCTAGCAAATAGTGGTGGTGATGATGATTTGCTTTTTTGATTAATAATAAACTCAATTAAAATGACTACAGAATTCATGACTTTTTGTTATTATATATTTTCTCAATTAACAGATAAATGTATCACAAGTAAGGTCTTTATGAAGTATTTAGACCTTAAAAGCTGACTCTTGCCCTCAAAAAATCACACAAACGCATGGATTTTAGAATTTCTTTTTCATTTTAGAGATGAAGTTGTTGATTTGATGGGATAGGTAAATGGTTTGCCCAACATCACACAGTTAATTGTAGCTCAGCTAGGAATATTCTAGATTCGATGCCATATATAACCTTTCTCCTATACTGTCACATTAAAAAACTATAAAGATCTAAGAGTTTGTAAGGACACTCACTCAAAAACATAGTCTAAAGACTTGGAAAATCATTAATAGTTAAATAGTTCTTTGATCTGCTTCATTAAATGCCTTTCTGTTAATCTGGGGGACTCTAGCTAAAACCCAAGAATATTATTCACACATACCTCATTTCTGCTTTGTTTAAAACAAAACGAAACTCTAACAAGGCTCAACATTTTTTTCTATGGGAGCTTTGCTGATGACGCACGTGCCTGAGACATAGTATGGTGCTACTCACGGATATTTTCTCTGCAACATAGTTCCCCCTGTTCTCCAGCTTGTCTTGACTGGCATAGAAGGTGAAGGTCTGCATGACATTCGAGCCAGCTCTGAGAAACTCTCGATGAAGTTGGCGAACTGGGAGATAGAAAGACATTCTTTGCTATCAGTTTATTAGCCTGTGATGTTTTCAGAAGGCACTTAGATAAACAATGAAAATATGTGCTTAAATTCCTGGTTGCCTGGCATTTGCTCATCCTGGGAGCTAATGAGAGGTGGATATGGAGTCTCTTGCTAAGAGCAAGCGATTGTCTCTGCCAGCGGTGTGGGGTGAAGGTAAGAGAGAGGTCCCACAGAGGAGGAATCATCTCAGCGATTGTGCTAGGCAAAGAACATGGGGAAGGGCATTCCCTAGAGAGGGAACAGCCCAAGCAAAAACAAGGAGGCAAGAACGGTCTTGGCCTCTGGGGGAATGACAAGCAACCTGAATAGCTGGGGCTGAGGATATGCTGGAGAAGTGGTGGGAGACAGACTTGGAGAGGTGGGTTGCCAGACAGAGTGCAAATGGCCTTGCACATCATCCCAGGGAGTCTAGGCTCCAGACCACAGATATTGGGGAAACATCAACAGTTTTAAAGCAATTGATTAACTGCAGCCATGAAATTAAAAGACATTCCTTGGAAGAAAAGTTATGACCAACCTAGATAGCATATTCAAAAGCAGAGACATTACTTTGCCGACTAAGGTCCATCTAGTCAAGGCTATGGTTTTTCCTGTGGTCATGTATGGATGTGAGAGTTGGACTGTGAAGAAGGCTGAGCACCGAAGAATGGATGCTTTTGAACTGTGGTGTTGGAGAAGACGCTTGAGAGTCCCTTGGACTGCAAGGAGATCCAACCAGTCCATTCTGAAGGAGATCAGCCCTGGGTGTTCTTTGGAAGGAATGATGCTAAAGCTGAAACTCCAGCGCTTTGGCCACCTCATGCGAAGGGTTGACTCATTGGAAAAGACTCTGATGCTGGGAAGGATTGGGGGCAGGAGGAGAAGGGGACGACTGAGGATGAGATAGCTGGATGGCATCACTGACTCGATGAACATGAGTCTGAGTGAACTCCGGGAGATGGTGATGGACAGAGAGGCCTGGCGTGCTGTGATTCATGGGGTCGCAAAGAGTTGGACACGACTGAGCGACTGAACTGAACTTTGAGAAATAATTCTGATAGCAGAGTTGGAGCAAGGTTACCAAGCTAGGTCCATAGATGAATACCACGTGGCAAAGCCTTCACAGCTGTGGGAAATATAGTGGGATGTTTTTGTTTTCCATTTAATCAAATGTATGCAATTTAAAGTTATCCATTATCCTTTGCTCTAAACTCTGGCTGCCCATTACATAGGCCTTCAAACTTTTAAAAAAATTATGAAGGTTAGGGTCAAATCCATGTATATTCTAATTTAATTGGTTCGGGGTAGGGTACAGGCAATTTTTTGGAAAGGTTTCCCAACTGATTCTTACTTTAAATTTTGTTGAGCACCACCATTCCAAGAGAGCAGAAGAATGTTCCTTTTATAAAACAATAGTGAGACTTGGTGTTTTGTTTTTGCCAAGAGAAATGACTGGGCAGAGTAAGAAATCAGCAGTTGTATTTTGGACACTAAAATTTATTTCTAAATTTCAGAGGCCTATAAAATCCACAGGTTTGGGACCAACCACATTAGCTTTTAAAAAATTACTAGGACACTGGTGTTCTTAGTCCTTCAGGGGCTAAGACTGGAGATTAGTCTAGCGGCTTTGCAGCCTAGATGCCTAGTTGAGTGCCAAGAACACAGGAAGCATTTTTGTTTGTTTGTTTATAAATGGACTTAAAGGTGAGGCAAAAAAAAAAAAAAAACACACACAAAAAAACACCCGTAATGTATTTCAGAAAATGGATTCCTAAGTTTGAAGCCAAATCTTTGCTTTTAAAATCGTGGAAACTTTAGTTCTCAATGGGAACTTGAAAACATAAATTAGGGAGTTTCAAAGTTGTTTTAATTCGCAACAGAACCAACTGAAAACCCTTACATAGAGTGATTGGTAAAACACAGTGGTGTGACTGGAGTAGGGGAGAAGGGACTAGAGACTAGGTTCCTGTTCTCCGTGACAGAATGGTTTATGAATAACAAGTCCACCCAGGTGGTCCTTTGATGGATTTCCAGAGACTGTACAACACAAAACGAAAACCCTAACATTTTATGATTCTCAGAGGGTCTATAAGTTTTATTAGATTTTTCCAGAGGGCAGTGATTCAGAAAGGTGAAGACAACTTTCACTTTTGATTGATTTGATTATTCCTTCATGCTTCTTAAAAAAGGAGAGC
This sequence comes from Neotragus pygmaeus, assembly GCA_006410875.1. NCBI lineage: Eukaryota > Metazoa > Chordata > Mammalia > Artiodactyla > Bovidae > Neotragus > Neotragus pygmaeus. The sequence continues at coordinate 465,240 of SJYV01056139.1, forward strand.
TTCTCCAAGTGTGACCTTACTAGGTTCACCTGGGAACAATTAAATATTTGGATTCCTCAAACCCTTCCAGACCCAAATTCATTTCCAAATACAATGCTAATTCCACTGAGTGCAAGAACCACAACTTTTGGCATAAACTTTAGTAGGAGAATTAGTCTGGTGATTTCTGGATATCCATTCAATATCTATTTTCTCTTTCCTCTCATCATAAAACTCTTGAGTCTTTATCCTGTAACCAGTAATATAGGATGTGACTGGTTTCAATAACAATGATACAACCTATACTAATTATATTCATTTTATAGCTTTAAACTCTCCATTATACTAGTCTCATTTTAGCATCATAAGTGAGAGTCACTCAGTCGTGTCCAACTCTTTGCAACCCCATGGACTATACAGTCCATGGATTTCTTCAGGCCAGAATACTGGAGTGGGTAGCCTTTCCCTTCTCCAGGGGATCTTCCCAACCCAGGGATCAAATCCAGGTCTCCGACATTACAGGCAGATTCTTTACCAGCTGAGCCACAAGGGAAGCCCAAATATTACAAAGTATGTATTATACTTGACATACAATGTAATATACAATAGTATATAAGTATATATGTGTGTATACATGTATATGCATATATATGATAAATATGTACATGATTCAGATATATATGTATAGAACATTGCTTTTACCTAGTAAATTTTCTTGAGAAAGGTGATTCTTTGGAATTCCACAGCTAACTCTAAAAAGTCAAAAAAAATTTTTGCAATATTTCTTCACTGGGATAATAAATTTGTAGCAAAATCACTTGGGAGCAAAGTGACTTGAACTAATGTGAGGATATTTATAATTGTATCCCATTTAGATTGAGTAATCATATATATTGATGCAAAAAGAGTATTAATGTGTTTGATGCAGGTTGGGGGAACACTTTAGACCCTAAAGAGAGTGTTACACAATATATAGCATATGTAATGTATTAACTGTCTAAAATCCCCTCAAATTCTGGCATTTGGCCCCACAATGGCTTGGATAAGAGATGGTAGATCTGTGGCATAACTTTCCTTTCCTCACTGCTTATAGCCACCAAAAGTCAAGCCCAGGCACCAATCCTTCAAAAATGTTTTGGGTGTGGTTCAGTTTGCAGGGAAACTTATCAGAATCTGTATGAATTCCAGCTATCATCCAGTGAAAATTAGAAAAGCACCTGCAAAAGACAAACTCGTTTGCATAAAACAGCATGACACAGGCATTCTCTCATTTAGAGCATGAGTGTGCGTGTGTTCTAAGTCGCCTCAGTTGTGTCTGATTCTTTGCAACCCCATGGACTGTAGCCTGCCAGGCACCTCTGTCCTGTGGGCTTCTCCAGGCAAGAATGCTGGAGTGGGTTGCCATGCCCTCCTCCAGGGGATCTTCCCAACCAAGGGATCAAACCCATGTCTCTTATTTCTTCTGCATTGGCAGGTGGGTTCTTTACCACTAGAGCCACCTGGTTTTAAACACCTTTCACCCCCTCCCCTCCTTGAACAGGTTAAATATATCTGCTGCTGCTGCTGCTGCTGTTAAGTTGCTTCAGTCGTGTCTGAGTCTGTGCGACCCCAATCTGAGGTCCTGTGAAATGTCTCTATGAGGATGCATTACAAGCAGGAGATTTGTTTTTTCTGATGCATCCTGGAGTTGCACTGGGGTTGACAGAGTTTGAACTGGGCATTGGCAGACTTGAATATATGGGATGTCAATCTGTAGCAGAAAGGATTAAATCTAATAACTCAGAACTATGGAGTTTTCATTAATTCTTGGAAAAGCAGGCAGCTCCCAGAAGAAAAAGTAGAGCAAACGCTCAATACATTTAAATAAGCTTAAAATATTCAAGACACAAATGGCCAAGAGATCAAACGTGCTGTTTCTGCATTAATAAAATCAAAGGAGATCAGAGCAATTTCTCTTGAGCTCCTCTAATGTGTAACTTTAAAAAAGAAAATGTGACTCACAAAATTGAAACTTACAGTTTAAACAAGAGTCTTATTTTGTTTTCAAGGCAGGGTTTGGGCAAAGGTAGTTTATTGTTAATGTCAGTTTGGCCCAAGAAATATTTCATTCTGAGTTTACCCCAGCACTCAAACCTTAAGAAACAAAACATGGATATATTATAAATCCTCCATCTGAGGTCTTAACTACTCCACTGTGTTTCTTACATCCCTTTAATTCAGTGCTTCTGAAAGTGGGGTTCACCTTGCCATTATTTGGGATCAGTCAGTTCAGTCGCTCAGTCGTGTCCGACTCTTTGTGACCCCATGAATCGTAGCACACCAGGCCTCCCTGTCCATCACCAACTCCCGAGTTCACTCAGACTCGGGGTCCATCGAGTCAGTGATGCCATCCAGCCATCTCATCCTCAGTCGTCCCCTTCTCCTCCTGCCCCCAATCCTTCCCAGCATCAGAGTCTTTTCCAGTGAGTCAACTCTTCACATGAGGTGGCCAAAGTACTGGAGTTTCAGCTTGAGCATCATTCCTTCCAAAGAAATCCCAAGGCTGATCTCCTTCAGAATGGACTGGTTGGATTTGGGGTCAGGTATAAATATGCAGGTTCCTGGACCCCCTCAAAACCTGATGAAACCAAATTTCTATAAATGGGGACTAGGAATCTATAATTTTTTTTTAACAAACTCCACTGGTGAATCTAAAATTTGAGATCTACTACTGGTTTAGCTTCCCAAGCCTCCTCATTTCACTTTTTTTTTTTTTAAATGGTAGAGTACACAGTATTATTTCTACATTTATTTGGACATATAAAAGTTGTGTACATTTGCTAGGTCTCATAGTGTGACTATAGCTCTTTTACTTTTGATACTTTTTAGGGACTGTGTGAACTGAACACACTTCTGTACTTCTCTAGCAGAAATAGATGAATACAACCAAGAAACAGACTGTTCAATCGCTAAGTCGTATCTGACTCTTTACGACCCCACAGACTGTAGCAAGCCTGTCCTTCACACTCTCCCAGCGTTTGCTCAAACTCATGTCCATTGAATCAGTGATACCACCCAAGCATCTCCAAGAAATACATTAATACAGCCAAAAATATTAACAAGATAATAAACAACTCGGTCAAGTGACTAATAACAATAGTTAATACTTGTCATGTATAACATGCACAGACACTATTTTAAATACTGCATAAAATTTATTTAATCCTCATAACAAATTCATGAGGTAGATGTCAGTATTATCTCAGTTTATACACAGGGAAGCTATGTAATTTCCCCGAGGCCATACAACCTAGTGGTTGTGTCAGGATTTGATCCAGTTAGTCTGGGTCTAGAGTCTGTACTGGATCTGAAAGCTGTACTGTCTCCAATTATGTTCTTCATTAGTTTCCACCCTTCATTTCTGAATTCACGGAAACATGCTCTCCTTTACCATAAAAAACCAACTGCTTATTTTACAATATTCACAAGAACTCTGGCTTCCTCTGAAAGATTCAGATTCTTTCCAAGTGTTGATTGCTGATGACTTACAACTGAGACCCTCCTTGCTGCTGCTAAGTCGCTTCAGTCGTGTCCAACTCTGTGCGACCCCATAGACGGCAGCCCACCAGGCTCCCCCGTCCCTGGGATTCTCCAGGCAAGATCACTGGAGTGGGTTGAGACCCTCCTTAGGAAGTGCCTTAGCCCAAAGCAGGAGGGGAGATCAAGCTTGTATGTAGGGCTTGGTCTACTCACAGGGGAAGAGCACAAACTAGCCCCCTTGCCTCCATCTGGGGCAACTCTGAGGGGCCTGTCCAACTCTGAAGCCCCCTGAGGGGTTGGCTGGGACCTCTGTTGTAACTCATCACAGTTGAGCTCTTTCTGCTGCTCAATCCTGCTTCCCTTGCTCCCTTAGAGGTACTGTTTCTTGAAAATACTTCCTAGTAGAAATCTTGAGCACAAATCTCTGCTTCATAATGTGTTTCCTGACTGGTCTGACTTGCAAGAGCTGAAGCTACAACCAGCCACAGGAAATTACTCTTCAAACATTGTTCTGGAGTCAGATCCCTTTCTGGCCAGCTAAAACACCCACCCATTTAGAGTTCTCAACCAGAAAAGTATTCGATTGCCAAAAGTTAAGATCTGATTAGGAAGAAATGGGACTTGACACCTGGAATAAAGACGTGGTTGGATTAACCCATCAACGTTGAAAGCCCCACATCCCCCTGAACTCTTGGGCCTGTAGAAGTGGCCCATTTCCTCCCCTTTTAATGACACCACCCTTATGGCAGAAACTGAAGAGGAACTAAAATGCCTCTTGATGAAAGTAAAAGAGGAGAGTGAAAAAGTTGGCTTAAAGCTCAACNGGACCTTTGTTGGCAAGGTAATATCTCTGCTTTTGAATATGCTATTTAAGTTGGTCATAACTTTCCTTTCAAAGAGTAAGCATCTTTTAATTTCATGGCTGCAGTCACCATCTGCAGTGATTTTGGAGCCAAAAAATATTAAGTCAGCCATGTTTCCACTGTTTCCCCATCTATTTCCCAGGAAGTGCTGGGAAACCATGATCTTGGTTTTCTGAATGTTGAGCTTTAAGCCAACTTTTTCACTCTCCTCTTCCCCTTTCATCAAGAGGCTTTTTAGTTCCCCTTCACTTTCTGCCATAACGGTGGTGTCATCTGCATATATGAGGTTATTGATATTTCTCCCGGCAATCTTGATTCCAGCTTGTGTCTCTTCCAGCCCAGCATTTCTCATGATGACTCTGTATATTATTTTAACCACTGCCATTATTTCCATTTATCAATTTTATTGGTACCTCAGCTAATATAGAATCCACCTACAAGGCAGGAGATGCCAGTTCAATTCCTGGTTGGGGAAGATCACCTGGAGAAGGGATAGGGTACCCAATCTTGTATTCTTGGGCTTCCCTTGTGGCTCAGATTGTAAAGAATCTGCCTGCAATGCAGGTGACCTGGGTTTGATCCCTGAATTGGGAAGTCCCCTGGAGGAAGGCATGGCAGCCCACTCCAGTATTCTTGCCTGAGAGTCTCCATGGGCAGAGGTGCCTGGCGGGCTACAGTTCATGAGGTTGCAAGAGTCTGACATGACTAAGCAGAGGCTCATGAATTTCGATATTGATACCAAGAGATTAAAAATCTTGGCCAAGTCCAAAACCTATTATTTGGAAAATTGCAGCATTCAAATCGAAACTGTGTGGTTGGGAGCCTGTGTTTCTAGTTATCATTATGTTGTGTTATCTAAGTGCTTTCTCCATATTTCATCATGTAGCATTCCCAAGAATCGCATTGCTGTATGATATACATATATACTGCCATGAAGTTTTACCAGGTTGCTTCTAGGATGGCTGTACCTTTATAGCCTGCTTATCGTATATGAGTCCTCACTGCATTCATACCCAGAACTTAGTATATTCCTGCTTGGCAATTTTTCTTTTTTTGGCCAAATTCATGTGTGTAAAGTAGAAATCAATAGTTTTAACTGCATTTATATATTTTCTAATTTATTTGAGTATATCTTCAAAATATGTATTGGTCACTGTGGTTTCCCTTTTCGTGAATTTTCTATTACTGTTATTAAGTAATTAAATAGAAAACACAGGCATTACTGATGAATACCAAGGTTTCAGCAACTGTTATTAAGTTTGATATTATCATATGATAGTATAATATATATTATCATATATACTAGTATATTTTCTATATGATTTTCTATATTTCTCAGGAAATTTGGAAGAGTTGCTAATCCCCTGTAATTCTAGGGATTAGTAATATAGTCTTCTAATCTTTTCCCATCCATTATTTTTTCCAATGATATTCTTTAATTGAAATATCTATAATTATGATGCAATAATTACCTATTTTTATCTTAAATATTTATGATATACAATCATTTTAGAAAGCTTTCCTGCCTCAGAGTTTAGGTACTATTCTCATATTATTTTCTATTGTTGTGTTTCTTTTCATATTTTGATATTTTACCCATTTAAAGTTAACTTTTATGTTTGACCTCTTTTTCCATGTAATGAGACTATTTTTCTGATAAAGTTAATTGAACAGCTCATCCTGTTTTTGTCTCATAGATTGTATGTTTCTAGGCCATCAGTTTTGTTTCTCTACTCTATTGTACAATAACTGTAAGACAGCAGTGTATTAATTGCTATGGCTTTTTAATATGCCTTAGTGTCAGTTTTCACTATTTTTGCTCTCCTTCGCAATTGAAGGAGGAAATTGCAACCCACTCTAGTATTCTTGCTTGGAAAAATCCATGAACAAAGGAGCCTGGCAAGCTGAAGTCCATGGGGTCACAAAAGAGTTGAACATGACACAGTAACTAAACGGTGAAGCAAATATGCATATGCAATATTAAAATTAATTTTAATTGATAATATTTGTGTTTTCCTAAAAATCCTTGAGGATTAGATTGAAATTGCTTTATATATAAATAAATATAGGAAGTACTGAGGTTTTTATAGTGTTAGATCATTTTATATATCAACATAGAATGTCTCTGTATTTGGTCACTTAATAGAATTTTAAACTTCCATATATACAAGTCATATTTTCCTTAGGTTAATGTATTTTTACAAAGATTAGTTGTAGTTTCTCTTTGTATTGTAAATGATATTTTACATTTTTTCATTGTTAATTGCTCACATAAAGAGTGATATTTGCACCCCACTCCAGTACTCTTGCCTGGAAAATCTCATTGATGGAGGAGCCTGGTAGGCTGCAGTCCATGCGGTCGCTGAGAGTTGGACACGACTCAGTGACTTCACTTTCACTTTTCACTTTCATGCATTGGAGAAGGAAATGGCAACCCACTCCAGTGTTCTTGCCTGGAGAATCCCAGCGATGGCAGAGCCTAGTGGGCTGCCATCTATGGGGTGGCACAGAGTCATACAAGACTGAAGCGACTTAGCAGCAGCAGCAGCAACAAAGAATGATATTTAAGTTGCTGCTGCTACTGCTGCTAAGTCGCTTCAGTCTTGTCTGATACTGTGTGATCCCCTACATGGCAGCCCACCAGGATCCCCTGTCCCTGGGATTCTCCAGGCAAGAACACTGGAGTGGGTTGCCATTTCCTTCTCCAATGCATGAAAGTGAAAAGTGAAAGTGAAGTTGCTCAGTTGTGCCTGACTCTTAGCAACCCCATGGACTGTAGCCCTCTATTTAAGTATAATGATTAGGTGATTATCTTGAATTGTCTATATAAATAAGTATAATAACTAGTGAAACTATATAGTTCTTTGTTCCCAAAATAGGGGCTGCATTAATTTCCTTGACTTATTCTGCATTATCTAGGATTTCCAGGTCTGTGTTAAACAGTAGTGATGATAGTGGACTATCCTTATCCTGTTGTTAATCTTAGAAGAAGCTCTCTAAATTTATCCATTCAATAAATTCATTGAATGTTATATTTACTAACCTTTTAAACAATGACCTTTACCAAGTTATCAAAGTCTAATTCTAATCCTTATTAATACTTTCCTTTTTATGTAATGAATACATTTCAGTTTCATAAAATCTTTTTACACAAAGAGATAATCTTGTGATTTTTTTTCGTTTGACTTCATTGATGTAAATGTTTGTACTTACAAATAAACTAAAGTTGAGTCATCCTTGTATTTCTGATATAAAATATACATCGCCACACTGTAGTTTTAAAAAATGCACTATAATATTCATTTATTCAGTCTTTCATTTAGAACTTTGTATATGTGTGTTTGTCAGTATTTTTTATTTCAGCTGTTCTGATAGATTTACAGTAATATTTTTTAATTGAAGTATAGTTGATCTACAATATTATATTAGTTTCAGTTTTATGGCATAACAATTCATTGTTTTTACAAATTATACTCCATTAAAAGTCATTTTAAAATAATAGTCATTATAATCCCCTTTGCTACAGAATATATCATTGTTGCTTATCTGTATTATAAAAGTAGTTTGCCTCTCCTTCCTTCTCCTCTCTGATAACCAGTATTCCATTTCTATACCTGTCAGTCTGTTTCTGTTTTGCTAAATATATTTATTTTTATTATTTTTAGATTTCCCATACAAGTAATACTTATAGTATTTGTTTTTTTTCCTCTGATTTATTTTATTAAGCATAGTATTCTTTACGTCCATCCGCATTGCTACAAATGACAGAATTTCATTCTTTTTATGGCTGAGTAATATTCCAGTGTGTGTGTGAGCGTGTGTATGTGTGTGTGTGCTATTAAACCGCTTCAGTTGTGTCCGACTCTGTGAGACCCCATAGACAGAAGCCTACCAGGCTCCCCCCTTCCCTGGGATTCTCCAGGCAAGAACACTGGAGTGGGTTGCCATTTCCTTCTAGAAGGCAGGAAACTGAAAAGTGAAAGTGAAGTCGTTTTCACTCTCTGACTCTTAGCGACCCCATGGACTGCAGCCCACCAGGCTCCTCCATCCATGGGATTTTCCAGGCAAGAGTGCTGGAGTGGGGTGCCATTGCCTTCTCCGATGCGTGTGTGTACACATGCATGGATATATGAGAACTAACACACTAGAATGGAAAGAAAAAGAGCTCTAGGAAGTCTAACGCTCTCCATTTCAGCTCACATTATCCACCTGTCTTTTCTTTCCAATTGCAGTAGAGACATTTCTGGTACATTAGATGTAAGAGAGACAATACTTTTCTTTTTATTTTATTTTACTTTATTTTACTTTACAATACTCTATTGGCTTTGCCGTACGTCGACATGAATCCACCACAGGTGTACACGAGCTCCCAATCCTGAATCCCCCTCCCACCTCCCACCCAACAACGTCTCTCTGGATCATCCCCATGCACCAGCCCCAAGCATCCTGCATCCTGCATTGAACATAGACCGGCATAAAAGAAACTGGATAGTAGATAACAACTACTTTCGAAATGTTCACCAATTAGATCTACTCACTTGAACCACATTTAAATTTGTCCCTCAGTAAAACAGGTAGACCTAAGGGAATAAAGAATCACGGCCAGAAAAATCACAGCACTATATTAAAACAAAGTGAACAATCAGTTATGAAGAACTGTTAATTCCAACCTTTAAAATATATCTACAATCTATTCACATATTTCCATTTTCCTTAGATTAATTTAGGCTACTATTCTATTTTACCTGAAATATCATGGCCTCCTAACTCATATATTTTTTTGCATTCTTCCTATTTATTTTCCACATATCTGCCAGTGAGATCTTTTAAAATCTGCAGGTTTCATCATAGCACTATGTTTTGTGAAAACTTTTAATAGCTTCTCTTTGTCCTGAAGTACAAGCTCATAATTCTACTGTGCAATGCCACTTGTTCTAGCCCTTTGGTTTTCTGCCACTGTTGTCTCTCTTTGCCCTCTTCACCTTTGTGAATCTGGATTTATTTGGTGTCTCAATTTTTTATTTTCTCCATTATTTTATTTTCCTTTAACACTCTACTCCTTACTCCCATGGTAATCTCTTACTTATCCCTCAGATTTTAGTTTAAATGCAGGAAGCACTCCATGATGAAAATCTTTATAATATTCTTCACAATATGAAACAACAACTATTTTCATTTTTCTCTGTCTCATCTTAGAATATACAAATTGCGACGACAGGGGCTCAAAGTCATTATATCCTAAACACCTAGCTTGGTGGCCACATATAGCTAGGTTATATGAATATCAGGGATAATGAAATGTCCCTCATTATCCCTCTGTAATTCTTATGGCTGGGATTATAATAAAATTGACACAAACAGATTAACAAGAGAAAAAAGAAAAAATAATAATTTGTGCATGTAGAGGTCTCATAGAAATGGAAGGGACATAAGAAGTGGCCAAAGCAGGCGACTTCTACACTTTTTAGACAAAGAAATAATAAACTTGTAAGGAACTGAAAGGACAAAGAAACTTAAGTGTTGGGTGTTCAGTTGGTGAAGAATCTAAAGAAAGTTTGAACTGTAGTAGTAAATTAAAGAAGTAACAAGGTAACTTATTACTCTGGGGGCTTTTTGGCTTAAATTCTTGATCTCTGACCATAGAGGTGCCCTTCTACTATCAGATTCAGGGAGTGCATAGTTCACGTAGGAGATTTTTTTTTCCCTTGCCTTCAGCTAAACATAAAGGAGGGTCAATATCCTTTATGCATTGGCCATTTCTTGAGTAACTGTATTCAAAATAATTATTATGCCATTGTGTCATATTTTGGGATGGCCTGCCTTGAGCCCCAACATGAATACATGAAAAAATGAAAGCAAAAACAAAACTTTAAAAGAGATATATTGTACAATAAACATTCTGTGCTTGCCTGCTTATTTTTATTTGTAAGAATGTACTTCAGTGAATAAATAAGAAAAAAAAAAAAAGAGGTCCCAAGCCATGTTTGAAAAAACTAGGCATTAAGTATTTATTTCATATCAATAAGATATTATATTAGCCTTTCTGTTCACAGTTCATTTCTTCTTTTGAATACTGCACTTGTATGGCTGACTCAACTAGAGAAACCCTTTTGTCTTTTATAGGAATAGTGGTGTGGCTCATAATTGGTTGAGGACCTCTGGAGGATTCTCCTAAAGTAGTTCACTTCCTAAGCCCCTGTCACCACACAGAGATAATTATTTCTATGATTTATGTGCTTCCAAGAAATCTTTGTTGAAGATAACCTTTTCCAGTCACATGTATTATATAGCTGTTACAGTTATCTTGAGATTTAGAATTTTTCTTTGCTTTCTTGGATCTTTTTTGGTTTATTTACAGGTGCGGAAATTGCCTTGATTTTCTTATATAGAGGTCAAATTGTTGCCTTTTTTTTCTTTTAGGTCTGAACAACTTTATGGATATTCTGACTGGTTTTGGTTGGGTTTTTGAAAGGTAAACTCCCTAGCTTTTTGGTTTTTAAAATGCCTAGGCTGTCACATTCTTAAAATATAGTTTAGACTTCTGCCAAATTGTCAATAGAAAGAAAAAAAAAAGTATTGGTAATCTTTTAAACTTGTGCTTAAAAATTTTTACATAAAATAGCTATTTATATGAACAAACAGTGTTTAAATAAAATATTGTGTTTACGTGTAATATTCAAAGCTTAAACTGTTTTGCTATCTCAAGTAAGTATTTAAAGTAATATAACAAATCATGTACCTCAAAGGAACCATCTTTGCTTTTATGGCCATTTTCCACAAAATAAAAGAAAATGTCCCTAGCAAATATTGTTTGTAATACACTGAAATTTGAAGGAGTAGTTGGAACAATAACAAGCCATTTGCAGTTTAGTGTTATGGGTATTACTGCTCTACTTTGTAGCCAAAAGAATAAAAAGATATTGCAAAGTGCAATTAAAAATAACCTTCTCTTTATGTTTCATAATATCCATGCTGAGATTTCTTTTATTTTATCTTTGCTACTTTTTTTTTCCATCTAATTACAGATGACGTTGTGTAAATGTGTTGAGTGTAACATCATTTAAGACAATTGCTTCATATCAAGGCCTTACAAAACTTATTTTGCCCCATACTTTAATTAATTCTATGGATTGCTTTTATAGAAAGTTTTACAAAAAAAAAACAAACCTGAAATTAAATGAACAAAAATTTCTTAAAGAGAAATTAGGAAAATTTGTGGAAAATTCTTAAAGAGATGAGAATACCAGTCCGCCTTACCCGCCTCCTGAGAAATCTATTTGCAGGTCAACAAGCAACAGTTAGAACTGGACATGAAACAACAGACTGGTTCCAAATTGGGAAAGGAGTACATCAAGGCTATATATTGTCACCCTGTTTCTTTAACTTATATGCAGAGTACATCATGAGACATGCTGGGCTGGGGGAAGCTCAAGCCTGAATCAGGATTTCTGCGAGAAATATCATTAATCTCAGATATGCAGATGATACCACTCTTTCTGCAGAAAGTGAGGAAGAACTAAAGAGCCTCTTGATGAAAGTGAAATAGTAGAGTGAAAAAGTTGGCTTAAAACTCAACATTCAGAAAACTAAGATCATGACATCTGGTCCCATCACTTCATGGCAAATAGATGGGGAAACACTGAAAACAGTGACAGACTTTATTTTGGGGGGCTCCAAAATCACTACAGATGTTAACTGAAGCCATGATATTCAAAAGATGCTTGCTCCTTGAAAGATAAAGCTATGACCAACCTAGACAGCATATTAAAAAGCAGAGACATTACTTTGCCAACAAAGGTCTTTCTAGTCAAAGCTATAATTTTTCCGGTAGTCGTGTATAGAAGTGAGAGTTGGAATAGAAAAAAAGCTGAGGGCCAAAGAATTGATGCTTTTGAACTGAGGTGTTTGAGAAGGCTCTTGAGAATCCCTTGGACTGCAAGGAGATCCAACCAGTCAATCCTAAAGGAAATCAATCCTGAATCTTCATTGGAAGGACTGACGCTGAAGCTGAAACTCTAATACTTTGGCAACCTGATGTGAAAAACTGACTCATTGGAGAAAACCTTCAAGATAGGAAAGATTGAAGGCAGGAGGAGAAGGGGACGACAGAGGATGAGATGGTTGGATGGCATTACCAACTCTATGGATACGAGTTTGAGTAAGCTCAAAGAATTGGTGATGGACAGGGAAGCCTGATGTTCTGCAGTCCGTGGGGTCACGGAGTCAGACACGAGTGAGTGAGTGACTCAACTGACTGAGACTGTATCCCACCAGGCTGCCTCTGACCATGGAGTTCTCTAGGCAAGAATACTGGAGTGGTACCCATTTCCTTCTCCAGGGGATCTTCCCAACCCAGGGATTGAACCTGGGTCTCCTGCATTGCAGGCAAACTCTACCATGTGCATTTATCTATAAACTTAACACAAATAACATGTATACATTAAATGTGTACAGCTATTTGTATATCAATCATACCTTGATAAAGTTGTTAAAAGTTTCTTAGTCATTACTACTTATGTTTCTATTCCTAGTATAGAAAGTGGTGTGGAGTTATAGATTGTTTTCTCTTAAGGTATTTGATGATAGATTAGGGTTCTTAGGTTTTTAATTTCAGATAAATAATATATTTCTTCTCTAATGCAATATGATCTTATATACTAAGGTCTACCATGCATTTAGAGCCATGGGTAGAACAGGTGGTTTATCCAACATAATTTCTAAATCTTACCTTTTTCTTCTGATAGTAGTAGAAGTATCTTTTTCCAAAGAAAAAGACTAAAATTTGGGTGAGGTTAAGTAACCATCTCAGATTAACACAGCTAATAAGTGATAATGGTTTGGCAGGGACAACATTTTGATCAGGATTTATTGTCAGAGAAGAGAAGCTGTCTTTTTTCACTAACTGAACAAATGAGTCTTATCTTAACTATTAGCTTGTTGATTTAAGAAACAATAATAAAGAAGATAATCTCAAAATATATAGTGTATATGTTCAAGTAATTTCAAAAATTAATTTTTACGGATCAAGATAATTTTTGACCATCACTAAGCATTCATGTATTTCAGAAAAGTTATATATTAACTCCTAAATTACAAGAAAGAGTAAAATAAATTTAACATGAAAGTTTAAAGGTAAATATATCTTTTAGTACTCATTTTATTGCTGGTTCTTGATAAATTATGTCTCAATTATATTTCAGTCAATATTTGTTGTTACCATGTATATCCTTATAAATGTGCATTTTTGATTAGTTGCATTGATGATTAGTTGCTTTTTTGGAAATTAATGTACTGTACTTCAACTAAAAAAGAAAATAACTTCCTAAATCTAAAGAAATATAAAAATAAAAGTTTTAAAATAATTTGTGTCTTTAAATTTCAAATTTCACTTAAAAGAAAGCTAGAAAAAAAAATATATGTAGTATAGCCAATATATGTATTATAACCAAAGTACCAAACTTTCTATTAGTAAAAAATTTAACCCTTTGTGCCACATTAGGAAAATTGTCTTAATTTAATAAAATGTGCCAAACAATAGCAAATTGCTGCTAAGACATATAGTTCTAAATAGAGTACTTAATTTTATATGCATACATGTATGGCTGACAGTTGTTTTTGCTACTGGTAGAAAAAAAATTTTTCCCCAAAATCAAGTACAGTAGTTGCTATTGACACTACTATAGTGCCAAATTGAACCTTAGCCATCTTAAAGTGAACATTCAATGTTTAACATTGTAAGGCTTGGGGCATGTAATTATTTGCAATTTTCTGGAACTCGGCATTTAACCTAGTGCTCTGAGAGAGTGTTAGGCACAAGTCAGGAATTTACCTAGAAGATGAGGAAGACAGCTGCATGGCACAAGCACAGGCATCTCTGAGTCTTCTTTTTACTTATCCCTAGGTGTGAGATATTCTCCTATGAAGAATTCAAAAAAAGTTTTTGTGTGTGAAGAAATGCCATGGAAAATTCTTAAAGCTGATCTTTATTTGGGAATTTTGAAATAAAAGAGAATGTTAACATTGTGCTTAGTTGCTCAATTGTGTCTGACTCTTTGCGACACCGTGGACTGTAGCCCATCAGGCTCTTGTCCATGAGGTTTCTCCAGGCAACTACCCTCCACCATGGGATCTTCCCAACCCAGGGATCAAACCCAGGTCTCCTGCATTGCAGGTGGATTCTCTACCATCTGAGTCACCATAAATGACAATGTTCATGAACTTAAGAATATGACAGAATCTGGGACTTTATCATTTTGGAATATTCATGGCTTCAATTTGATAAGATCATAAAAGTACTCTGTGTAATAACCTGTTGGGTATGTCTGACCCCGTATCTTACTAGCTTTGAGTAATCCTAGGTAAGTCACTTAAACTTTCCTTAACCCAATTCCTTGCTTTCTATTAAAAAAAAAAAATCCTTCCCTGTTTTACAAGTGTTTTGTAACTTTTAGTGATTTATAATATTTTGAAATTTAGTTTCAAGATTCCACTGCTGGTGTTAAGTCACTTCAGTCGTGTCTGACTCTGTGCGACCCCATAGACGGCAGCCTACTAGACGGCAGCTCACCAGGCTCCCCCGTCCCTGGGATTCTCCAAGCAAGAACACTGGAGTGGGTTGCCATTTCCTTCTCCAGTGAATGAAAGTGAAAAGTGAAAGTGAAGTCACTCAGTTGTGTCCAACTCTTAGTGACCCCATGGACTGCAGCCTACCAGGCTCCTCCGCCCATGAGATTTTCCAGGCAAGAGTACTGCAGTGGAGTGCCATTGCCTTCTCCTCAAGATCCCACACTTCACATTAAATTTTCCCAACATAAAGTTATCTAATCATAATAAAATGTTAATGTAAAACTCTGTCATCTGGAATCATATCTAATGGGATATTACAAATAAGATAGAAAACGTCCATATTCTGTCCTATAATGTGAATTGTCAGGTAATAAAGACTTACTGATCAGTGGATTTATATTTATAAGAGAAAAAATGTGACTCTAGTCATATTTATGTGATACTGGAAACTTGACCTTTTCCCATGTGTTTCAAATTTATATCTTTATTTATAAGTATGTACCAGTATCTCCTATCTAAGATATAGTAATTCCCTGCTACTTGATAAGGTTTGTCTTTGATCCTGTGAAAATATTAGTTTATTTCTTCTGACATATACCCCAGAATTCACCATTAAATGCTATTTGGCCCAGCACTCACTAGCAGGCCTGTTGCTGGAGTTATTTATGATGCAATTGCATCTCTTTGTTATGTGCTTTCTTGGAAAAAGATCAAACATTTGCCATAGCCAGTTTCTGCTCTCATCTCCTGAATTCAATTTAGCATTAAATGAGACCGAGGGAGAGAGCTAACAATAGGCTAACCAGTCCCATCAAAAGTGAGCAGAACTAGAATGTCAAGACCTGCCACTGTATGATTAGGTGACTGAGAATTATGGATGATGTTAGAAATGATTCAAGTAATAAGGTTATAATGCTTTCAAATAATCCAATATTTAAGATTTCAGCTATTGTATATTATATACATTTGTACTATTAATGACAATATAATATTTTAATTTTAACCACCTTTCAGAAGACTAAAACACTCTTACTTTTGGAGACATCTCTATGTGGTGATTTAAATATATGAACATTTAGGAAACTTGAGATTTTGACTTGTCCTTTAAGTTAGATTTTAAGCATTGATAGATTCAGTTCAGTTCAGTCACTCAGTTGCGTCTGACTCTTTGCGACCCCATGAATTACAGCACACCAGCCCTCCCTGTCCATCACCAACTTCTGGAATTCACTCAAACTCACGTACATCGAGCCGGTGATGCCATCCAGCCATCTCATCCTCTGTCATCCCTTTTTCCTCTTGCCCCCAATCTCTCCCAGCATCAGAGTCTTTTCCAATGAGTCAACTCTTCACATGAGGTGGCCAAAGTATTGGAGTTTCAACTTTAGCATCATTCCTTCCAAAGAACACCCAGGACTGATCTCCTTTAGGATGGACTGGTTGGATTTCCTTACAGTCCAAGGGACTCTCAAGAGTCTTCTCCAACACCACAGTTCAAAAGCATCAATTCTTCAGCGTTCAGCTTTCTTCACAGACCAACTCTCATATCCATACATGATCACTGGAGAAACCATAGCCTTGACTAGATGGACCTTTGTTGGCAAAGTAATGTCTCTGCTTTTCAATATGCTATCTAGGTTGGTCATAACTTTCCTTCCAAGGAGTAAGGGTCTTTTAATTTCATGGCTGCAGTCACCATCTGCAGTGATTTTGGAGCCCCCCAAAATAAAGTCTGACACTGTTTCCACTGTTTTCCCATCTATTTGCCATGAAATGATGGGACCAGATGCCATGATCTTGGTTTTCTGAATGTTGCGCTTTAAGCCAACTTTTTCACTCTCCTGTTTCACTTTCATCAAGAGCCTATTTAGTATCTCTTCACTTTCTGCCATAAGGGTGGTGTCATCTGCATATCTGAGGTTATTGATATTTCTCCTGGCAATCTTGATTCCAGTCTGTGCTTCTTCCAGTCCAGTGTTTCTCATGAGGTACTCTGAATATAAGGTAAATAAGCAGGGTGACAGTATACAGCCTTGACGTACTCCTTTTCCTATTTGCAACCAGTCTGTTGTTCCATGTCCTGTTCTAACTGTTGCATCCTGACCTGCATATAGGTTTCTCAAGAGGCAGGTCAGGTGGTCTGGTATTCCCGTCTCTTTCAGAATTTTCCACAGTTTATTGTGATCTATGCAATCACAGGCTTTGGCATAGTCAATAAAGCAGAAATAGATGTTTTTCTAGAACTCTCTTGCTTTTTTTGATGAGCCAGCAGATGTTGACAATTTGATCTCTAGTTCCTCTGCCTTTTCTAAAACCAGCTTGAACATTTGGAAGTTCACGGTTCACATATTGCTAAAACCTGGCTTGGAGAATTTCCAGCAGCTAAATACCACTCCTTATAAACAAAAATCTGCACTGGAGTTAAATAATTTTTTCAACATGCCATCTTTTGGACTTTGACTTGGTAAGAAGACCATCATATAAGTATTTGATGTTCAAGAGAATAATATTTTTACCACTACAGTGTTGAAATAATTTAGCAATTAGGCTTTGGAACTTGGAGCAAATCCTGACAAGATCAGAGTCATATTTGTCCCCTTGGAATATTGGTCAAGAAAAATATAACACACTGCCTTGTCACATCTCAGTAAAACAATGCCCCTGCCCTTTCTACTGTTTTGTGATCTGAGTTAGGAAAATATCTCGAGGTGTAAAATTCATATTTAAGAAGCAGAGTGATACATTTCTTAGGTATGGATAAAACAATCTAAAGACTTATCCACTTTTGTAGTTAAAGATTTATACGTTGTTTGAAGAACTTAACCCTATATTTGTTCAACAAATACTTATGGATTACATACTGTGTAGCAGGCACTGAGATGTAATGGTATTGGAGTATACAAGTATTACCTGCATCTCAGTGAAATCAAATAAGTGAATTATGGGGGGAATTTTTCTGTGTGAGGAGGTATCCTTGAGTTAGTGTCCAGTTCTAGTCTTTTTCTTTTTTTTTTTAATTTAAATTTTTATTTATTTATTTATTTTTGACTGTGCTGGGTCTTAGTTCCTGTGTGTGGGCTTCTCACTGAGGTGAGTTACCCTGTGGCAGAGCACAGGCTCTAAACATGCAGACTTCAGTAGTTGTGGCAGGTGAGCTTAGTTGCTCTGCATATGGGATCTTCCTGGATCAGGGATCAAACTCATGTCCCCTAATTTGGCAGGAGGATTCTTAACCACTGGATCACCATGGATGTCCAAGTCCTAGTATCTTTAAAGCTATTTTAATGGAGGTTTTCACATCCACAGTTTCTATTGATTTAAAGATACACCACTGATTTTGGAAAAGAAACATAGAAAGGAAACTTCAAGATAATATGGGGCTGAAAATGGTAGTGTTTGTATTTGTAGTAGTGTTTAGAATAGTAAATGTGTGGTTCTATCTATGTTGTTGAAAAAATACTATTTCCATTGTTTCCAAAGCATGGTTTTAGTTCTTCTCACAAAGAATAATTAACAGTAACTTAATTATAGGTGAGAATCCTCCAAAGTACCTGAATAGGTTTCACAGTAAAATATGTCAGTTTGAAGGCATCTCACCAATTGCTTTTAGTGACTGCTTTGAGAAGTACTTTGGCCACCTGATGTGAAGAACTGACTCATTTGATAAGACCCTGATGCTGGGAAAGATTGAAGGTGGGAGAAGGGGATGACAGAGGATAAGATGGATGACAGAGGACGAGATGGTTGGATGATATCACTGAGTCAATGGATATGAATTTGAGTAAACTCCAGGAGTTGGTGATGGACAGGGAGGCCTGGCGTGCGCAGTCCATGGAGTCGCAAAAAGTCAGACACAACCGAGCTACTGAACTGAACTTGAGAAGAGGTCTTTGCCTAAGGAGATAGTAACCTATGAACTCAATAAGCTTCCAACAGCAGCTAAGGATCTGTTTCTGGCAGCTATCACTGCCTCTCCTCAAATCTGTGACCACTGCTGCCTGATTAGAATAAATGCATTGGTACATAAGTTCCTCCAAGACTTCTCTGTTATTCTTTCAAACTCTTGACATACCAAAATCCCAACTGAACTCTGTGTTGCAGGCCAGATTTGAAGAATAACTCTCTTGTGTTTAGGATAGAAGAAAATAATTTGGATAACATATTTTTTTCTAACCCTTGACTTTTTTTTACTTATTTGAATGTATTTCTTGTAGATTCTTTAAATACTTTGTCATCTAAATATATTATCAGGATCAACTTTGAATCTCATTCTTTTGTATATTCTGAATATAGATTGTACTTTCTAATTTCTTTGTATATCTACTGAATTTTAGTTGAAATTGAGCGTTATAAATAATATCAATGCATTTCCAACTTGAAATCTGAATTGTGGCATATTTTACTGGCAAGTAAAATGTAATTTTATTCTGGTATTTTTTGAAGCTATAACTAGGAAGACTAGACAGTGCCCTTAGGCCAGAAAGATACTATCAAAATTAGAATTCCTCTGGTTTCCCTACACTTAGGACATTTCACAGAGCCTTTAAGTAATAGAATTGTTTTAATTTTTTAATTTGATTTATAATTGTTATTTGCAGAAATCACAGCCACTCACTATTCTGCCATTACAATAAGTATTCCTGCTCTTTCATTTATATTCATAAGGTTTTCATTATTAAGCCTCAGACATGAATGCATGAATTCATTGAATAGAATTAAAATATAAAAGGCAACTACTGGTTGCTACTATTTTCAGAATTGTCCCTGCATTCTGAAGGCTGTCTATATATTTGAATCAAGCCTGTTCCCACTATTCTTTTGATGAATTATTTCCCAGAAATCACCACTGTCCCTCTGCAATAAACTCCTGACAGGTTAGTTGGCTTCTTCCAGTCAGTTAGTAAGCCTTAAAGGAAAATATAATGTAGTAACTCTACTTTATTTTCATATCACCTAAGCCTAGATAAGGTAAGCTTTTTAGATTTAATTGCTAGGCCAGTAAAATCTTTCATCTTTCTTTCTTTTTTTTTCCTGAAAGAGGGTTGAAATTTCTAGGTTGTTTTACTTTTGTCTGATACTCATAGAAAAAATAACTTTTAAACTTATGTAGTTAGTCATTGAATGAGTGAGTGACAGAAATATTTCTTTTAATAAATAGCCTTTTGGCTAAAAACTTTATATTGGAAAATGAAAGATTAAAACATTTTTCTTTCTTTTTCAATATGGGAAGATACACTGCTGCTTTGGTATTTCCAGAGAGAGAGAAGCACAAAAGATGCTGTTCTTGTGATTTTTTTTCTGTTAGATCTCTTTAGAGATTTTAAAAAGCAAATGTTAGGGATAAGAGCCCATGCAGAGGCAAGGTATCATAAAGGACATGGCTGACTCCAGGCGTACACCAGCTGTGCAAACATCATTTCTGCTGCAGATAATAGTGTAGATCACTACAGATATTTTAAACTGCACTACCTATCATAATGAACATTGGATTTTTCAGAAACAATACATTAGTAACAAAAGATTTTTAAAATCTCATGATTCAGGAAATACACTTCAGGATTCAGTAAGTACTTGAATGTGAATTAAATTATTGAATAAAAATATGATTTTCAAACTGCAGATTTTATTACCTCTATTATATTACATATATATTATGTGACATCTATTATATCATTTTATTACATGTGAGAGTTAAATATATTTTAACAAATATGATGCTTCTTTTTGTACACTTTGTAATAATATTTTAGAAGACATTACCTCATATAAACACAAATGTTTCTTAAAACATCAAAGCATTCTACAAATCTTTAACAATACAGTTTCAAGGGAAAAAAAATGAATTTCCTCCTTCAGATCCTTTCCTTCACTTTCAAGGCTAATGGCTACTGAAGTGCTCTGCTCATTCAGATCAGATTGATGCTCAAGTCACAATGCACCTTCTGCAGGCTCTTCACAGTGTTATAGCTCTATGCATCCTGGGCTCCTCCATCACTTACACGGCAGCAACTCTTATAGCTGCCTTGGGAGAAGGTGAGCTTGTACTTTATATCTCTTTCCTTGAAGCAAAAATAATGTTTCAGAGGTAGGCTGAAGATAAGAACTAAATAGAAAGGTTCATTAATACATCTTTTTAAAACCCAGTGCATCCACTTCTAGTTATAGGATATCCCATATTATATGAATAATAATTCCTTAAATCTTAAAATTAACACAAAGAAGATTTCATTTCCAAATAGATAAACAGGTAATACCCTTGGAGAAGGAAATGGCAAACGACTATAGTATTCATGCCTGGGAAATACAACGGACAGAGGAGCCTGGTGGGCTACAGTTCATGGGGGCACCAAAGAATCAGACATGATTCTTAGTGACTAAACAACAACAAAGCAGATAATTAAACATTTGTCTTAGACTCTACCTTATAGACAAAATCTCTAACAGTATATTTATTATATTATTAATATCCTCAAATATTCTTTTTCTTTGTAATTGAACATACAGTCCACCTGTATATTTCATGGACTGTATAGTCCATGGGGTGGCAAAGAGTCAGACACTACTGAGAGGCTTTCACACTTCACTTATATATCCAGTTGAGGTTAAGAGTTGCTGCTTTCAGTGTGTGAGAAGATTCCATCCTTCTTTCAAGTCTTTTATTCTCATGATTCCTCTACTTTTGACCCTTAGTAGCCATGATTTTGGAATTAATATTTTGACTCATTGTGTGAAATGAAAAATGCTGCTTGGCATAAAATACTGCAAATATTCAAATACCTCTACTTAAAGATAATGATTCTGCCAATGCATTACTTGTGTTTGGTGGGCAACAGTTGAGTCCATGCTTCCATTGACTATTTCCTTTGTTGATGAAAGAGATACAGAGTCAAGATGTTTAAGAGCTGAGGATTGCCTGTAACATGTGGGTTTTTATATGCTAAATTAAAATATTTCTGAGTCATCAAGAAGAATAAGTAAAAGGGAATGTGAGCTTTCCCATTTCAATATATTCCTTTGCTTTTTAATTGACCAATGATTTATTTAGACAAGTATACATGGACCCATAGGGCTTCCCTGGTGGCTTGGTGGTAAAGAATCCACCTGCCAATAAAGGAGACACAGGAAATGTGGATTTGATCTCTGGGTTGGGAAGCTCTCAGGAGAGGTTTGGAGGAGAAAAATGGCAACCAACTCCAGTATTCTTGCTGGATAATCCCATGGCCAGAGAAATCTGACAGGATAAGTGTATGGGGTGGCAAAGAGTTGGACACAACTAAGAACACACTCACATGGACTGAAAACTCTCCAGTTATTATATTGGCATGGTATTCAAAAACAGATGAAATTTAGTTCCATTATTAGTAGAGTCTCTAAAGGACTGTCTCAGATCTTCTCTCAAATTCACATAAGCCCCAGTTCTATTCCATTGACCATAGTCATGTTATTATGAAAATGTCTAATTTTCTTTTCTTTTTTTCTTATCTATTTAAAGTGTACAATTTAATGGTTTTTATTACATTTATGGAGTTGTGTAATCATCNAAAAAAAAAACAACAGAGAATAAAACAGAGAGAAAAGACAAAAGAGACAATAATTTGAGGTGTTGAGAGCTGTCAGGCGTGTTGAAAGCTGTCAGTCATGTTGATGTCTGTAGGAACAGCAATGACATAGGAATCTCAGATTTGGAAACTAAGAGGTCATTGGAGACCTTAAGAAGGGCAATAATCATTAAAACATTTTAATGATTAAAAAAAGGATTCTTGGAGTTCTCTTGAATAATCTGTATATAGTTAGTATACATCGACTTTGCAAAGAGTGTAAACTATAATTAGGCCCTTTTGCAGTAGTACAACAAAAATACTCCATAAACAAAGCAAGATGAATGTCACCAAAAGAGTAACCTTTTAAATTCATGCAGAAACAGAAAAGCCCAATCATTTCTAATTCATATCAAGAGAGCTTAAATAGAATATTTACTAGGTTAGAACACATTTTCTGCATACTTGCTGATACTAATTATTTTTACATAACCTTTGTGTGTCTTCAAAGCCAATTTATACACTCTCAGTCACCACAGATGTTTGATGTTGACAATACTGGTCACAATAACACTCCAGTTGTGAAGCTTTTATTTTCAAGTAATAGTAAGGTAGAATATAATATTTTTCAAGAGAATAATCTTGGAAACAACCCTTCCTTTTTGCAAGCAATTCTTGTATCTTTACCAAGTTCTACTCCTCAACCCTCTCTTCCATCAAAAAGAGGCTCCTTGCTTCCTCAAGTGAGTAAATGGGGTTCAACTAAGTCTGACCACTTCCCTAAATGCAACCTGGGTGCATGTGTGTTTGTAGTAATTGTAGAACACAGACCTTCATTCTATAGAATTTCCACCATGCATTCAAATTTAGATAGCTCCACTCCCATGTTGTTTGATAAGTTCTTATTAAGAATACATGTTTGCTAGCAACATGGATATCATTTAAGTCTGCAAATATTCACCAGGTAGGTGTCATGGCCTTTGTACCAGATAGGTGCCATGTTATATACACAAAACACAACAGTGGCTATAATGCAGAAATGGACACCATGTGTATNTATTAAGAATACATGTTTGCTAGCAACATGGACATCATTTAAGTCTGCAAATATTCACCAGGTAGGTGTCATGGCCTTTGTACCAGATAGGTGCCATGTTATATACACAAAACACAACAGTGGCTATAATGCAGAAATGGACACCATGTGTATCAATTTTTGAGAGAAGATACATTCACTGTATTAGTCACTGAATCATGTCCAACTCTTTGCGACCCCATGGACTACAGCCCACCAGGCTCTTCAGTCCATGGAATTTTCCAGACAAGAATACCAGAATGGGTAGCCATTCCCTTCTCCAAGGGATCTTCCTGACCTAGGGATTGAACCCAGGTTTCCTGCATTGTAGGCAGATTCTTTACCATCTAAGCCACCAAGGAAGCTCATTCACTATTCCAACTTAGAGTGTCATGTGGTCATTTTTCTTCATCCCTGTTCTGCAAAATAACAGCATCCTTTTCTTGATCTGCCTTCATTATTCCTTCATCGTCTTAAAGTACGAATAAGTTGCTTAACAATGGTGCTATAACAAAATAGTGCATAAGTGACAGGGAGGAAGGTCACAAAGAGTAACTGGGAAAGGATATTTCGAACTCAATCCAGGGTCAACTTCCAGGACAGTCATTTCTGGTTTTCCAAAAGGAAAGTTAAATGAAATCAAATGCTATGTTTTGTAATTTGAGACTTCATAGAGATGATTATAGAACTCAATACTAAAGAAAGACTATGACAGTCTAGAAAATTTGGTTTCTTCACCTCACAAACGCATACATGTCAGCACACCACTCATTGATCATTTGATAGTTTTTATAATTAAAGTCTACTTAGTCTAAATACAGCTACTTCCCTAAGGCAAATTTAAAGTACAGAAGGGAGTCCTTGGGTAACTGCGATTCACAGTGTACCCTTTCTTCATATCTTTTTGCTCTGGGGTACTTGTACTCTAGGCAACAATATAGCCTACAGGATGTACTTCTGTTGTTTCCTTAAATATTCAGCTTTCTACTATCCTATCTTTACCTGGACATTTACTTTCATTCTTCTCCTGGGACCTAGGCAACTGTAGACAACCACATCAGCAAAAGTCTAACTTAAGCAAGTGTATCTGTAAACAAGAGAGCTGCTTAAAGATACCAACTTGATATCTACCACAGATTTTTGTAAATTGTTCTTTCCTGGCTGCATCCAACAAGGAAAGCCCTCTCCACCAGCAGGTTCTACAGTCCCTGTGGTTATGCAAGTGCCAGGTGATGGGTGGGTGTCAGTACGGAAGTGTTAGTGTGATTTAGGGTGTGAGTGTGGTTGAAGGCTATTTCTCTGACTCCTCTTTATCAGGAATTTACCTGACTTTAGTTCAGTCTTACTGTCTAGTGGCTCACTGTAGGTGTGGTTTAGATATAGACATTATAAAGATGATTGAAAGAACTGAAGTTTCTCATCAATGTTTAACTGAACTCAAAGGGTCCACTATGTTAACAAAGTTTAAATTGATATTCTGATGTTCATAATGGAACATAATTTCCAGGTTAGTGTAATATCTACCAAAATGATATATTTGGGTTGTTCTTTATAACCTTCCAACTTTTCTCAAGCAACCCACTGTCCTCACTCAGACTTAAAGTAATCTACGGTTTTCCTTGATCACCCTTTGATACTTGGTTTCAAATGTGTTGATATTTGAAATAAAGTCATTTTGATTGGATGCATTATTTTAATTGACTTGGTTAATGTGATATTGAAAATACTATAGTTGAGTAATTTAGAACCTTGAGCTTAAGTCCATAGCCTGGGGCTATTTTGAACCTCTGATTTTACTCAACCTTAGACACTAGTGGAGAAAGAAAACACCAAATAGAATTTATTTTCAATAAAACAGAGTACTGAAAAAGTTAATATATTTTTTAAACTTTATTTTTTATTGGGGTTATTGCCAATTAACAATGTTGTGATGGTTTCAGATGAACAGTGAAGAGACTCAACGTTACATATACATATATGTATACATATACATATACATATATCCATTCTCCCCCAAACTCCCCTCCCATGCAGGTTGCCACATAACATTGAGCAGAGTTCCATGTGCTGTACAGTAGGCCCTTGTTGGTTATCCATTTTAACTATCAGTTCAGTTCAGTCGCTCAGTTGTGTCCGACTCTTTGTGACCCCATGAATCACAGCACGCCAGGCCTCCCTGTCCATCACCAACTCCCGGAGTTCACTCAGACTCACGTCCATCAAGTCAGTGATGCCATCCAGCCATCTCATCCTCTGTTGTCCCCTTCTCCTCCTGCCCCCAATCCCTTCCAGCATCAGAGTCTTTTCCAATGGGTCAACTCTTCGCATGAGGTAGCCAAAGTACTGGAGTTTCAGCTTTAGCATCATTCGTTCCAAAGAAATCCCAGCACTGATCTCCTTCAGAATGGACTGGTTGGATTTCCTTGCAGTCCAAGGGACTCTCAAGAGTCTTCTCCAACACCACCGTTCAAAAGCATCAATTCTTCAGCACTCAGCCTTCTTCACAGTCCAACTCTCATGTCCATACATGACCACAGGAAAAACCATAGCCTTGACTAGATGGATCTTAGTCTATAGCAGTGTGTATATGTCCATCCCAAACTCTCTAACTATTCCTTCAACCCATCTTTCCCCTTAGCTACTATAAGTTTGTGAGTCTCTTTTTGTTTTGTAAGTAAATTCATTTGTATCCTTTATTTTTAGATTCCATATATAAGGGATGCCTTCTCTGTCTGTGTTACTTCACTCAATATGACATTCTCTAGGTCCATCCATGTTGCTGAAAATGGCATTATTTCATTATTTTTAATGGCTGAGTAATATTCCATTGTATATATGTACCAAATCTTCTTTATCTGTTCTTCTGTTGAGGGACATTTAGGTTGCTTCCACATCTTGGCTATGGCAAAAAGTGCTGCAATGAACATTGAGATACGTGTATTCTTTCAGATCATATTGGAAAAGATAATACTTTTTTTTTTTCCTGTGACAGAAACATCTTCCAGCCAGAGACAGATCCCACTTTTCTGGGGCCTGAAGCTTATACAAGTTATGTTCCTCTGTAAGAAGAAGCAAATACAATTATTAATGCAAATTTGACCCCAGTGTGTTAAAGAAACCCTTAGAGGCACTAATTCTTATTTCTTTAACTTCTTTATGCACTCACCTCTTGCTACCCTCTACTTATTCTCACCCTTATCTTTCAATTTCAGGGTTCCCCTTCCTCCCATAGAACCAGCAGTGAAGGGTCAACTCTAAGGTTTCCTTTTCTGTGCTTTAGAGAATTAACATCTTTGTCTCAAATTCACCCACTGAAACTAGTCCTTCCCTTTCATAAGACAAAGAGTTTTCCAGAAACAAAGCCCATCTATTCTGTAGGTACTTCCCCCATTCCCATCCCTGTAGTTAAATCATAAAATATAGAGATTCATTTTTCAAATTAACTTACAATTTTAAAAAGTTAATGTGAATTCATTAGCACACTGTCTGGCATATGAGTACATACATGGTAAGTAATAAATGCTGGAGTTGATCATGTTGTGTAGTTGTTAGAGCGGCTGTGGTCATCATTATTATTTAATAGAAATAGTAGTAATTAATATTCCATTTATAGGACAGAACTTAATTTCATTTTTCCCCCTGTACCTCTATTTCAGACCACAGCTATATCTGTTCTTTTGAGGTTTTTATTGTTTGGTAATAATGGGGAGACAGGAAGCAATACGAACTTTTGTAGCTCCATAAATTTTTCACTATTTTAACCCTAATTCAGAGAAGGCAATGGCATCCCACTCCAGTACTCTTGCCTGGAAACTCCCATGGACAGAGGAGCCTGGTAGGCTGTAGTCCATGGAGTCTCTGAGTCAGACACGACTGAGTGACCTCACTTTCACTTTCATGCATTGGAGAAGGAAATGGCAACCCACTCCAGTGTTCTTGCCTGGAGAATCCCAGGGATGGTGGAGCCCAATGGGCTGCCGTCTGTGGGGTCACACAGAGTCGGACACAACTGAAGCAATTTAGCAGCAGTAGCAGCAGCAACCCTAATTAAGAAAAGCCTATATTTTCAGCTACACAAACCACTAAAATAGCAAACTTAGACACTTCAGAAAGATACCCTGTCTAACATTTACCTTGAATGCTTGTTTTCAGTGTTGTTTTTCCATAAAGGTCATGGCCTGGAAATCAGTATCAGAATGAGATATGTTTGTGGAGGTGGCAGTAGAGATTCTTTGTGGTTGAAGAGAAAAAAAAAATCTTGGCGTTCCTAGAACATTTAGGTTTGGTCTACTTGAGTAGACTGAATGACATTGAATACTGAGGGACACAGAATATGGGACTTTAAGTATATGTTAAACTATTGCATACAAATGGATAAGTGAAAATAGAAGATTGTTACTGGAAGAAGCAACAGAAACAGGGTAGGAATTAAGGATAAGATAGAGTTAACTCTACAAGATGTTATAAATTCAAAGTTCTTGAATAGGCTCTGAGTTTCTTCCTTAAGTTTCTTTCATTGTTGATGTTTATTGTTTTCGGTAGTTGTCGTTAGGAGTACAATCTACATCCCAGTCTGTAATGTCCTTATCAAGTATAACATTTTGAATCATTCTACCTTCTTAATGAATAATATTGGCCTATTTTAATTTTAGTACAAGCAAGATAAATTAGGAAGCCAATCTGCTTCTAAATTAAAATGCATCCCAAAGCCAATTCTGAATGATTTTGGAATCATTCAGTATTTAGGATTATCCACATCACTACTTCCTTCCAATTGCATGGCTAAGCAGAGATAATTTAAAACACAGTCTCTGTGAATTTGGCATAATTAAGTCAGGAGCTGGATTATCATTGATAATCAAAACCATATATATATATATATACTACTGTACAAGCTAATCATTTAATAAGATTAATCAAGAATATTACAAATATTAAAAGGATGTTGTAAAATACAGCATCTCTTACAATGATCTATTTTGTATAAATCATAAGCAAAATTCTATATTCCTATGTAGTTAATAGAAATTACCAATATATTTTATGAAATGCAAGCAAATATTAACTGCTGGGAATGTATCTTATCACTTCTGTCACTATCTGTATTTTCCTTCCTTTTCTTAGAACTTACAGGAGTGTTATTTTTGAAGGGAATAGAGGAGTGGCAGGAGAGGGGCTAAGGTTTAATGTTTGGTATATAATTATTATTTATGATAAATTCAGCCGGAGAAGACCCTCTTGATTATTCACTGATTCTGAATGGATTTCTTGAAGAAGATATTCATATTTGATTATGAATTCTTATATTTTTATGCAAACTTTTTTTGAAATATATTTAATAATTCATGTTTTTTTTTTTACTTTATTTTACTTTACAATACTCTATTG
>SJYV01056139.1:494266-518795 GCA_006410875.1 Neotragus pygmaeus
TTTGGGTAGTATACTCATTTTCACTATATTGATTCTTCCAATCCATGAACATGGTATATTTATCCATCTATTAGTGTCCTCTTTGATTTCTTTCATCAGTGTTTTATAGTTTTCGATGTATAGGTCTTTAGTTTCTTTAGGTAGGTATATTCCTAAGTATTTTATTCTTTTTGTTGCTATGGTGAATGGAATTGTTTCCTTAATTTCTTTTTCTACTTTCTCATTATTAGTGTATAGGAATGCAAGAGATTTCTGAGTGTTGATTTTATACCCTGCAACTTTCAGTTTAATATAGTAGTAGAATAATTACAACCACCGATTTTGTATTCAAAGAGACCTAGGCTGGAATATTATTAGTTGTATGACTGTGGCAAAATGATCAACTTCTCTAATCTTCCTAGCCAGTAATATTATGATATTACTTAAAACAAAGAGTGGTTTTTAAGATTAAAATAGATACTATTTGGAACAAGTACTTGACTTTCAGTAACTGTTCAACTAAACTGAGACACCATTATTATTGTTTTTGTTATTGTTGCTGCTATTGTGTTATCATTATGACCTGTAAGAAAATTATACATAATGATGCACATAAATCAATTAACACGAAGGCTGGCATATAGAAAGCACTCAATAATTATTTGTTGTTGTTGCTGTTGTCATAAAAATATAAGGTGCTTAGCATTGAATGTGGTAGATATTCAATAGTGTCAGTTTCCTTATGCAACATACAAATATATCTGGGGAGGCTGTATGGCTTAATGCAGGCAGCTATTGTCTTTCATGCTAAACAGATCTATGTTTTTTAGTCACTCCTTTGCTACTTCCAGTCTATACAACTTGTACAACATAATTATAAGCACATGAAGCAAACATTGTAAAAGACTGAAATGGTTGCAAATGGGTGTCTTCAGTGAGATACTAGGTGATTTCTAAGCTTGTCCTCCTAGGTTATCTGATGCTGATGGATCTCTGCACCTCTAATTGTCTTAGAGCTATTTTACAACTTTGTAAATAACTTGATAGCAATGTAAATTATTTTCCCATGGGAAAGAAAGTAGTGCCCAGCCTAACATTTAGGTCTATAATCAATTTTAAGCTTATTTTTTATGTATGGTGTGTAAGTGTGCTCACTCAGTCATGTCTAACAGTTTGAAACACCATGGACTGTAGCCCACCAGGCTCCTATGCCCATGGAATTTTCCAGTCAAGAATACTGGAGTGTGTTGTCATTTCCTCCTCCAAGGGGTCTTCATGACGCAAGGATTGAAACTGCATCTGCATTGGTAGGCAGGTTCTTTACCACTGAATCACTGTTAGTGAATTTTCTAATTTCATTCTTTTACATGTAGCCAAATTTTGTTCTAACAGAATACAATTTATTTCCTTTCCTTTTCTCCCTACAGAATGCAGTTTTGTATGAATTTAAGTGTGTGTGTGTGGTTTTCAAAATTTTCCTTAGAATCATTTGGAATATCTCTCTGGTTCCCTGATTAGTTAATGAGTAAAAATCGCTGAGACATAGTCATTTTATATCTGTATCAGGATTATATGATATTATTATATGATAATTTCTATTCTAGGAATTATCCTTTTTCACACTCAATATATTTCAGCTAGTCTTACTACCAAAACTGTTCTAAACATTTTTTTTTCATGTATTAACTTTAGAAGTCAGACGTATCATACTATGTGTGCTTGAGATCCTTTTAAAAAACTCATAACAAATATGCTCAATTCAGTGTGCCATAGAAAACCAAGGCTGTAAATGTGGTTAAAACAGTATGTTTAGAATCTCTAGTTGTTTGGCTATGGTCAAATCATTTATATTTCCTCTTCTAGGAAATGGAAATAAGAATCTCTGCCTTATAGGATTGTAGTTCAGATTGATAGCAATAGTGGAGAAGGAGTTAGCTCAGTACCAAGCACTCAGTAGTCATTGTTTTGGAAATTCAGCATCTGCCCAGGAAGTCCGTTTTAGTGCTCAATAGTTCTCACACTTACATGCAACTCTCACTTTGCCTATTGGAACTTTCTTTTTGCTTATCTGTTTTGTTTGGTTTTATTATGTTTTACTACTTTCCACATGTCCATGGTTCGTTCTTTCTTTTTTTTTTTTTTTTTGATGCAAACACTGTTTCTATTCTGAGTATCTTCTCCAAGCTAAATATGCCCTCTTCCTTCATTTTTTCTTAATATGGCATATTTCCCAGACTCTTTATTTTTCTGGTTGTGCTGCAGTTTATAAAGGTCATCCTCCAAATATTATGCCCAGAATTCAACATGAAATCCTAGTTGTAATCTGAAGTAAAATTATAGTGCTGAACCACCACTGAGGCATCATATATTTCCAAAAAGTCCATTCAAAAATACTTTAGATTTATTGTGATACTATATTTTTCACTCATTTTGAGCTTATTTTCAACTAACATTTTAAACTTTTTTCTTTTTTTTTTTTTACTTTGATGTTTGACATTTTGAATTAAAAGTTAGAAATTTACCTATATCACTTTTGATAATAATGACAGTCAGTGATATTAGGTAACACATTAACACAAAAAAGCAACCCTTTAAAAGAAGGTATTCTTATGGACTTAGATATACTGTATGAAGCATACATTATTTTCTTTGGGCCATTAGGAGGTACTCAATAAAGAGTTAGACGTTTCTTTTAGCCATTGAACACTTAACCTCTAATGTAAAGCTTCTCTAATTGCTATTGTAAGTCTTACAGATAAGTGACCTGCTGCTGCTGCTGCTGAGTCGCTTCAGTCGTGTCTGGCTCTGTGTGACCCCAAGGATGGCAGCCCACCAGGCTCCGCCGTCCCTGGGATTCTCCAGGCGAGAACACTGGAGTGGGTTGCCATTTCCTTCTCCAGTGCATGAAAGTGAAAAGTGAAAGTGAAGTCTCTCAGTCGTGTCTGACTCAGCGACCCCATAGACTGCAGCTACCAGGCTCCTCTGTCCATGGGATTTTCCAGGCAAGAGCACTGGAGTGGGGTGCCATTGCCTTCTCCATAAGTGACCTGTGTTGCACTCAATCTCTTGCTGGCTGGCCACAATTGACCTATTATTGCACCTATAGAAAGAAGTGGCATACATTCTTTAGTCAGTTTCTATCTCCCCCACCCCTCGTCCACAGTGGGAAAAGTATCAAGTCATACTTTTTGGTCTGTAGATAGTTTACTTTCATCTTGGATGCTAAAGGTCAGTTTGATTTTAGTCAGTTTAACTATGTAGAGCCTTAGAGTCTTGCTTCACAATGCTACACTTTCTCCCATTTAAACTTTGGAAAGTGCTTTTATTAATAATAAACCCTTTTTGTTTTCCTCAAAATCAATTAGAAGAGCCTCTAAATATGATTCTACAAAAGTATTAAGAAGGCATCAATATTCTTCTCTGCAAACAAAATTAATTCTAAAAATCTGCTTTCTTTATCCAGAGATTTCTGGATAATTTCTTATCATCTATAGTGAATTGTATCTTCCAAAAAGATGTATATATACCCTTACCTCCAGTACCTGTACATGTAACCTCATTTGAACATAAGGACTTTTCAGATATAATTGATATAAGTATTTCAGATAAAATTATCCCTGATTTACAGTGGGTCCCCAAATCTCATGACTGGTGTCCTTATAAAAGAGAGAGAGATTTAATCAACAGGAAAGAAGACCTGTTAAGCTGGAAGCAGATTAGAGTTATGTTGCTATAAACCAAGGAACACCAAGGACAACAAACTCTGGATGAGTCAAGGAGAATTGCCCCCTCCAGCCTTCTCTCCCTCCAACAAGGTCCTGCCTAACCTTCATTTTGAACTTCTAGCCTCCAGAAATGTGAGACAATAAATTGTTGTTTTAAGTAACTTGGGACAGCTCCAAGAAATGAATACATTTTCTATAGATCCTTTTAGTTAACCAGTCTGATAAAGGAATAACATTAACTTTCTATCTTCTTAGGTCCTGCATTTATTAATAGCAATCATAAAAATGGGCTAATTTACATGGCAGAAGCATTTTATCCTATTTTCCAACCATACTTAAAATGTCATCTATCTTTACAAATTATTTTTTCGTGTCATAAGAGTTTATGGAGCACATCAAATACATTGTGATATTATGAGTAACAAAACAGAAAACCCAAACATATACATGAACATGCAAATCCCTTCTCCAAAGAAAGTGATATTGCAGATAGAAAACATATAGTAAATTATGTAGTGTAATTAGTACAGTGTGGAAAACAGAGATGTTAAGGAAGTGATGTGACTATAAATAAAATAGTGCAAACTTCAATGAGACAGCATTTAGGAACAAAAAAAGCCTAGAAAGAGGTGAGTGGAACATGATTAAATCTGAAGGGAAATGATTCTAGGCAGAAGGAACAGTGAATACAAAGGCTCTGAGTTGGGAGTATGCTTAATAATTTGAGAAATAGAATGATGAAGCCATGACTAGTGGTGGTGGGAGTCAGAGGACCACAAAGACTTTATTCCCAGTGAAATGCATAGCCATTGGACAATTTCCAAGGGAACAACAACATGAACTGACTCATATTTTAAAATCAGGTGTTTTTAATCATTTTGTTACATGAATTTCTCTGTTGAAATCTATGGACTTCTTAGAAGAATGTTTTCATATTAATAACACCAAATGTGTGGACATTGCCAAGTAAACAGTTGCACAAATTTGTAATAGAGTAGCATATGGATTTTGGCAACCCACTCCAGTACTCTTGCCTGGAGAATCCCATGGAGGGAGGAGCCTGGTAGGCTACAGTCCATGGGGTCGCAAAGAGTCGGACACAACTGAGCGACAAACTACTACTACTATGGATTTCACTAAAAATCTAGCAGTGTGTGTATTAAATGCTATAATTTTGAAACAATGCATGTAGATGATATTCCAGGTACCTGTGGAAACTTAAATATGATATGAAAATACCTGTAACTTCTTTGGTGACCAAAACATGTGTGCATGTGAGCTCAGTTGTGTGGGCTGCAGTCCATGGTGGGCTGCAGTCCATGGAGTCGCAAAGAGTCGGGCACGACTGCACAACTAACAGTTACTTACTTACTAATCTATAGATGGGGCCTCCCAGGTGGCACTAGTGGTAAAGAACCTGACTGCCAGTGCAGGAGACATAAGAGGTGCAGGTTCAATCCCTGGGTCAGGAAGATCTAGATCAAAAAATTCACTGACTAAATATTATTACTAACTCTTGTTGTGTTACATTATTCCAGTAATAATCCAAGCCTAACATTAGATTTCAAAAGAAAATAAACAAATTTACAATAAATTTTTCTCCTTAGGGATACAGGAAAACATGAAATTTTTACAAATATCCTTTCATTTTAAATGCCTTGCTCTAATATAGATGTTAACACATCAAAGTTGAAAGTAAGCATAATTCTGGACCTTATAACAAATAAAGGTTTGGGTTAATTATCCATGTTTCCTGGCTGAATTGTGAAGAAGCAAAGAGATCTGTTTTTGAAATTTCACAATGCAATGAATAATTCAAAATTATTTTAGTCACCTACTTATCTTTAGACAATATAATTTTACAGACTTCATTCAAATGATTCACCCCTTCAGAATGTACTAGAACAACCTATACCTTATACTTCACATTATGACCCTATGCAATTCAATAAATGCATATCACACTAAAAAATAGTCACAAAACAAAGCTCTATGTTAAATGTGTGGCATTAGACATATATAAAGTATGTTTGCTTGATTGTGATTTTCATGTTTGCACTGTCTGTGCACATCTAATCCATATTTTTAAATTTCTAGATACAACAAAGATAATACAGTGTATTTTTTTCCTTTTTAATCCACATATTTTTGCTGCTTCTGAAATAGGCATCGACCTAAGCCTTGTCCTTGCCACAGGCGGTGAATGATAGTACTTTGAAGGTTGCCTTTTTTTTTTTTCCTTTTAATCCAATAAAACATGGTCTGAGAAAGAAGCTGAAGACCCTCTCCCTCTAAAAAAAGTAATAAAGTTTCAAGCAGGGTTAAGACACACTCATAATAGTAGACAACTATGATTCATTAGAAATTTCTGTAATAAAATTCTGTACTTTCCATATTCCTTTTGATATTCTAAGTAGAACTTGAGTTTAATAGTTGGGAATATAATGTATCAATCAGCTTAACATTTAAGAAGATGCATTATTAAAAAGGTGTTGTTAAAATGTCATTGTAGCAACTACATTAGCACTGTTTTAAAGGTTAGCTATATTGCATGTCTTAGAATCTCAAGAAATCTATAAAATTTAACCATATATGTTATATCTTTGTTGCTTATCTGCAAGCATATATATTTTATATATACAGCTGTGGATATGGATATACGTAGATAGGTATGGATATACATATGTGTGTGCCTCTACTTGTGGACATGAAATATATATTGAGAGAGAGAACCACTATCATTTTATAATAACGGACAGGAATTAGTCCTGCTTAGCTAGTAAATGGATAGAGTGAATGTGGCGATTTTATAAATTGCCTTTATAGCCTCAGAATCAAGAAAATATAGGAAGGCTTTTCTGCTGTTTGGTCAAAAGTGGTTCCCTGGATCCATATCCTATTTCCGTTGACCCCTTGAATAGGGTGGCTCAGCTGTTCTTTGCTTTCATGTCTTATCTCATTTTATCCTAACAACTCTATAAAGGCACGTATTATTCTCTCCAGGTTATGGGTGATAAAACCGAGGGATTGAATGACTTCTATAATAGCACACTGCTATTCCTTCCACCTTTAGAGTGCTTTGATTCCTATGGCATTTTCAGTGTTTGTCAATGGAAAATAGGGTTGAGGACTACCTGCAGCAGAATCAAATAACTTGATATTATTGGTTTTAAAAGTCAATTTCTGATAACCAACCATGTCTGTTAAATCAGAGTCTATAAGAGGGAACACTGGAATTTGCGTTTTGTACAAACAACCCAGGTGATGGCTTTGCTTATTAAAAGGCTAAGATTATGGCTAACAGTAAATGAGCCACAGATCTTAGACTGCTGAGTCATTAGCTAGAGCCTTGCTTTTCAAAATCTGGTTGATATACCAGTAGCACTGGCATAACCTAGGAGTTTTTGGTAAATGCAGAAACACGGACCCCACAGCTGAACTTTGACGTGATCTCTAGGTGATTTGTGTTCACATTCAAGTGAGAAGTACTGCCTTAAAGACTTTTTCATTATTCATCCTATTTGGTGTTTCCCAGGCTTTCTTTATAATAAAATCATCAGCTGGGGGCACTTGACTTCTCCCTGGAGATTGTTTCTCTAGGTCTAGGGATGTTTGGAGAAGGCAATGGCACCCCACTCCAGTACTCTTGCCTTGAAAATCCCATGGACAGAGAAGTCTGGTAGGCTGCAGTCCATGGGGTTGCTAAGAGTCGAATACGACTGAGCGACTTCTCTTTCTCTTTTCACTTTCATGCATTGGAGAAGGAAATGGCAACCCACTCCATTGTTCTCGCCTGGAGAATCCCAGGGACAGGGGAGCCTGGTGGGCTGCCGTCCATGGGGTTGCACAGAGTCGGACACGACTAAAGCAACTTAGCAGCAGCAGGGATGTTTAGCGGAGAAGGCAATGGCAACCCACTCCAGTACTCTTGCCTAGAAAATCCTATGGGCGGAGGAGCCTGATAGGCTGCAGTCCGTGGGGGTCACTGAGGGTTGGACATGACTGAAGTGACTTAGCAGCAGCAGCAGGGATGTTTAGAGAGCACCTCAAGTGATCATTATCAGTAGATACTTTTGAAAAATATCACTTCCATTATCTTTAATACAAAGTCTCTGGTGTGTGTCCTTTGATTTCAGGAGTTTGGGGTCCATGTTTGAGTTACTGATCTGCAGTTGTAGCCCATTATCTATATGAGTGCAGAGGCAGTGTGGTGTAGGGATGATGAGCAAATGTAAACGGGAGGCAGATGGCCTGAGAGTGAACCTGGGAAAGGTACTTCACTTTTCTGTTCCTCAGTCTCCTCACTTGTAAATAGGAGCAACAGTTGTATATACTTTGTAAGGTGAGAAATAAATGAACTTTTATGAAAAGCTGAAAAAATTTCCATTTACCTGTTATTATTAATATGTAGCTTCCCTCTCAAAAGCCCTTTTTATAATGGAATCCTTAATTTTGCACATGTACCCTTTCTAAATGCTGCAGAGTGCCTCTTTGCCATATCCCCTTCCTGAGAGAAAAATGAGATTTCTGAATTCCTGTGCTCTGACTTCATTTCCCTTTCTTCTTTTCCTCCTGCTGCCGCTAAGTTGCTTCAGTTGTGGTAGGTCAAAAAATATAGGCTTGAAATTTTGGATTTGAAAGTCTCATGAGTTCAGCCTTTAGCCTGAAGCCCAAAATCACCACAGATGTTCTAACTCTAACTATCCCAGGCTAGTGGGCATTGCTGTTCCCACCACGTGACTGCAAGAAACAGCAACAACACAAAAAAGTGAGATACACAAAGAAGCAGTGGAAGGAACTACCAAATATTGAGCAACGCCATATGAATGATTTCATTTAGTCTGTACAATGGCCTGCAAAGACAGTTTAAAGATAATTGACAGAAAGGTTATATATTTTCTCCAAGGCTACAGAGAATAGGGGATCCCAATTCTAGAGCCACATCTACTGGTCTCAGAAGCTAGTCCTTTCCATTAGAGTTATATATTTTCCATATTTCAGAATAGAATTGAGGATATATAGAGAATGAAATAAAGTGTGATATAAAACACTTTAAGGAAAGGAGAGAGGTGATAAAGTTGTTAATATAATAGCTAACACTTTTGAGTGCTGACAGTGAGTCAGGCTTTATGAATTTTTGTGTATTCACCCATCCAATCTCTGATGTAGGTATCATAATCATTATAGTCCTCATTCTACCGATGAAGAAATTGAGGACGAGGCATGCTAACTATCCCAAGGGCGCACACACACAAAAAAAAACTAGAAAGGCATTGGAAAGCAGCCAAGTCTGAGAACTCCAAGTCAGAGTTGGTAACACTGCACTATACAGTTTTCCCATTTCTGAGCTTCCAATGGCATTTTTAGCACATCATCTGAGCAGCTAGAGGCAAAAGGAAATCCATTAGAAATTTAGCTTTTGATTTTTTGTAAAAAGATGTATCAGGTCATCTGCAGAAACATTTTTTCCAGAGGTTCATTTAAATAAGAACTTTTGATGTGTTTAATTCTGCTTCCTATCACTATCACTCATCTCAATTAGACCTCCAAGGTTCTAGAAAGGAGGGGCGATGTACAAAGTACTGACACTCATTGACAATCATCTTTTAAAGCAGTGAAATAGATTTTCTAAACGTTAGGCATTGTATAGGACTTCTGTTTCTGCAGGTTTAGCTTAACAAAAATGGATAGTGAGACTAAGGGAACTTTGAGTATGTCACAGTCTCTTTACACCTCCAAATGACTATTGGCAAGGGTAGAGTCAACCTTTCCAGTGTTTTGGAAGGATGGATTGTGAACACCTTTGGCAAGCATCTTTTACACCTTCTTTCTAGATTTTAAAATGTCTTGTGGCTTCAGCTCTAATATAGCGATTCTAGTTCCAGTTCAGTCACTCAGTCGTGTCTGACTCTTTGTAACACCATGAACCACGGCATGCCAGCCCTCCTCGTCCATCACCAACTCCCGGAGTCTACCTAAACCCATGTCCATTGAGTCAGTGATGACATCCAGTCATCTCATCCTCTGTCATTGCCTTCTCCTCCTGCCCTCAATCTTTCCCAGCTTCAGGGTCTTTTCAAATGAGTCAGCTCTTCGCATCAGGTGGCCAAAGTATTGGAGTTTCAGCTTCAACATCAGTCCTACCAATGAACACTCAGGACTGATCTCCTTTAGGATGGACTGGTTGGATCTTCTTGCAGTCCATGTACTTTGCAGTCTAATATACCAGAGAAGTGATCTATTTTGATCATACATTGGTAGAAGATAGTTTTAAGAGATTGTGTTTCCACTGGAAACATTTTCCAAATTCTTGGAAATTCAAGAAGAGACAAGGGGAAAAATATTTGGGAATCATTGTTCTGTGAAGCAAATTATCTTCTAGCTCATGAGAATTTTGAAATCTAGCCTATTTGTGTTTTGTTTAATTTTAGCTTTCCTGTTCCCTTACTGTGACTTTTAGAAGTTGCATCCAACAAAATTAACTTTATGTGAGAAGGCTGCCTCCTCCACAACGTGGGTAGGGTTAATCATACCCTATTATGCATCTAAGATTTCTCATAGTTGTAAAATAGTCAATTATGTAGCTGCTCCTCCTTCATTCTACATTTGATATTCTTGGAAAGCAGTGACCTTGATTTACTCATCCAAAAAAAAAAAAAAAAGAAAGAAGAAGAAGAAGTTAGTGCCAAGTACAGGGCTTAACACAAAATTGATAGGTAGTTGTTGGTTGAATAGGTATATCATTGAGTAAATCTGTTAAAATAATATACCCATTGTGTTTGGCAAGGTACACAAGCAGTATCTGTCACTAATGAGTCTCATTAACTCCATGCATAAGATAATAAGAAATTAGGCTGCTGTGCCAAATACATGCTCTAAGTCAACCTGAGAGCTCAGCTGTGTCCTGTTATTATCCTGATTATTCTGCTTCTAGCTGCATTTAGCAAGCTAAGCCCACACAGCTGATCATTCTGAAAAGGAACTTGCTGCTTTTCAATTTCAGAAACACCAAAGAGCATGTAGGACAAAGGGGGAATCTGGCATGTTCCTCCCCTTCAAGGAACAATCAATCAGGCCTGAATATCACAATTACATAGGTGAAAGTAAATCTGCTGGATTTATAGCTGAAATGCAAAACTTCTAGGGATAAAGGGAAAGATGGTGCTCTAAAATGAATAAATCATTGTATATGCATGATCTTTCTTTATCTCCTGTTTCTGTTCTATAAATGAAGAAAAAAATATACTTTGGAGAGGCTGAATGACTTGTCCAAGATCACACACTTAAGCAGTAATAGAAATAAAGACTTACTTGCAGATTTTTAAATTCTAAAATTTAGAATCAATTTTCTGAAAAATAAATTGATTTTTCTATTATAATAAATTCAGAATGAAAAGTAGAAATGCCACAAACCGCTATCCATTCCACTGTCAAATTATACCTGAGAAAGGATGAAAACTTGAAAAAAATCACTGAAGTGAACAGTAATTGTTACAATAATAAATTTGAATTTTCAACTAGTCTGAGAAGCCAATTGGAAGTACACAGGTTATAATTACCATCTTATTTGCATAAAATTATTCACAAAATGCTATGACCTTTATTATCTAATTCCATCCTCACAAAAGTTTTAAAACATAGATTTTCTCCAATTTATAGGTAATTGAAAAGAGTTACAGGAACTCAAGGAATGTGTATAAGGCCATATGGGAAGTAAGAGGTATTAGAAATCAGGACTTATCTGTGAGTTGAGTCCAGAATGACACTTTCTGCTCCGAAAGAAAATTTTTATACATAAAATACAAATAAGTAGCAGTGCAGTTCATGAGGATCTGTTTACAAAATTTCACTAAGGTTTTGGTTGGTTAAGCTTTAGTTGGGTTAAAAATCAGCTATATGGGACATTTAACACTATGTTTTCAGGATTGGGAGCTCGTGTACACCTGTGGTAGATTCATGTCGATGTATGGCAAATCCAATAGAGTATTGTAAAGTAAATAAAGTAAATAAAGAATTAAAAATAAATAAATAAATAAAGCCATAAAAAATAAAGAAAGGAGGTAGTCAATAACTTCTGACTACTGTTTTAAAAAATTAGCTAGGGATTTTTCCACATTAAGTGACTTTCCCTCTTTAATTCTTGCCAATCTTATCCTGACTAAATTGCCCAATGGCTACTCAGTAGAATTTCTTTTGACAAGATTTAGTCTCTAATCAACCTTGATTAATTTGGCAAGTTGAGACACAGTTATTCATCCTTATTCTCCCTTTAAAAAAAAATCACAGGCAAGCAATCTTTCTCATGGCTTTTCTTACTTTCTCTGCTTTAAGATTCTTTTCTTTCTGTCTTGGATTTACTCTTCCATATATCAGTTTGGATTTTTTGTTGTTGTTAGTTTAGTGCAGAGAAGGAGGCAGCATCATTATGATGGAAAGCACATACATTTTAGAGTCAGGTAGACCCAGATATAAAAGCACTATGACACCACTACATAGTCATGCAATATTGAACAAGGGACTGAAACTCTGAGATAGTTTTCTCATCCTTCAGAATGTCAACAGTAATAACAATTTCACAGAGTGGTTGTGGCACACTAAATTCCAAATTCTGTACAAATAGAGCACAGAGCCTGGCAAATAAAAAATATCAATGATTGGGCTTAATGTTGACTGTGGGTCCGTAATTGCTTAGAAGAAAGTTTGTGACAAGGTTTTCTGACTCTCTTACGTAGAAATTAGATCTGTCCTTAAAGACAAACAATAAAAATATCACCTGTATTATTCCTTAGCCAGTGCACCAGATATGTAGACATCATCTTTCAGAAAAGAAAGTTTTCTTCCTTTTTTTTTCTTTTTGGCATAAGTCATTGGCATATATCAGGAAAGAAGCTGAAAGAATGCTAGGATTCTGACAGTTTGGGGCTGATGTCCTTGTCTTTTTATTCCTGTCACAATCATTCTCGAAAATAGTCTCCTTGCAACAATGAGAAAAATATATATAACCAAGTGGTTCACTTTCCAGCTCTTATTTTTCCCTGTGGGTTTCAGAAAATTGGACCCTTGAGAANGACAGTTTGGGGCTGATGTCCTTGTCTTTTTATTCCTGTCACAATCATTCTCGAAAATAGTCTCCTTGCAACAATGAGAAAAATATATATAACCAAGTGGTTCACTTTCCAGCTCTTATTTTTCCCTGTGGGTTTCAGAAAATTGGACCCTTGAGAACTGGCTTTATCAACCACTAGAAACCACTAGTAATTTCCATTAATTGCCATGGTAATACTATCAGAGACACCGTCACTCAAACTTTCACCAGGTACCAATAACAGCAGGGAACACATTCGCTTAAATATGACCTGGGTCAAAGAAGATACTCATGATAATAGTTAGGTACAAAGTCACTGCAGATGGTGACTGAAGCCATGAAATTAAAAGATGCTTACTCCTTGGAAGGAAAGTTATGACCAACCTAGACAGCATATTAAAAAGCAGAGACGTTACTTTACCAACAAAAGTCCGTCTAGTCAATGCTATGGTTTTTCTAGTAGTCATGTATGGATGTNAGGATGAGATGGCTGGATGGCATCACTGACTCAATGGATGTGGGTTTGGGTGAACTCCAGGAGTTGGTGATGGACAGGGAGGCCTGGCATGCTGCAATTTATGGGATCACAAAGAGTCAGACACCACTGAGCAACTGAACTGAACTGAACTGAGCTAAGTAGAAAATCTGATCTTGTGTGACCTAAGTAAATATAGAATATATCTGCCCTGGTTTACGCTTTTCAAATTTGGTAAAGAATTTTTTCAGAAGGAGTTAATTTAGAATAATAAGGAGCTGATAGAGAATATTTACTGAATTCAATGTAATTTTATAATTATATTAACACATGTATTTGTATTCCATCTCTTATACTGAAAAACTTAATAAATTTTATTTGAAAAGCTTAGTCTTCCAAAAAAAAAAAAAAAAAAGGAAGAAGTACATCAAGGCTGCGTGTTGTCACCCTGCTTTAATTTATATTCAGACTATATCATGTGCAGTGCCTGGCTAGATGAAGCGTAAGCTGGAATCAAGATTGCCAAGAGAAATATCAATAACCTCAGATATGGAAATAATACCACCCTTATGGCAGAAAGTGAAGAGGAACTAAAAAGCCTCTTGATGAAAGTGAGAGAGGAGAGTGAAAAAGCTGGCTTAAAACTCAACATTCAGAAAACAAAGATCATGATATCTGTTTCCATCACTTCATGGCAAATCAATGGAAACAGTGACAGACTTTATTTTCTTGGGCTCCAAAATCACTGCAGATTCTGAATGCAACCATGAAATTAAAAAACACTTGCTCCTTGGAAGAAAAGCTATGACAAACCTAGACAGCACGTTAAAAAGCTGAGATGTTACTTTGCTGACAAAGGTCTATGTAATCAAAGCTGTGGTTTTTACAGTGAGTCATGTATGGATGTGAGAGTCGCACCATAAAGAAAGCTGAGCACTGAAGCACTGATGCTTTTGAACTTTGGTGTTGGAGAAGACTCTTGAGAGTCCTTTGGACTGCAAGGAAATCAAACCAGTCAATCCTAAAGGAAATCTGTCCTGAACATTTATTGGAAGGACTGATGCTGAAGCTGAAACTCCAATACTTTGGCCACATGACACAAAGAACTGATTCACTGGAAAAGACCCTGATGCTGGGAATGATTGAATGCAGGAGGAGAAGGGGACAACAGAGGATGAGATGGCTGGATGGCATCATTGACTCCATGGACATTAGTTTGCACAAGCTCTGGGAATTGGTGATGGACAGGGAAGCCTGGTGTGCTGCAGTCCATGGGGTCACAAAGAATCCGGCACGACTAAGCAACTGAACTGAGTCTTCCAAAATATCTATTAGCCAGTCAATTTAACATTATCTTTATCCTTAATTACCATAAAATCAGCTTATCATCAGCTTGCTTACCCTCTTTCTCTATCCCAATAAGGATACAATTGTCTTTTGTCAGTAACAGAACTTTCCAGAGGCAAGAAATCAAAATGCAGTAACAGAAAGAAGTTGCTTGGAGAAAATCTCTGTTTATCCTCCTTTTTATTTTCTTAAGGGATCAGCTTTGCAGTTTCTAAATGAATATAGCAGCATATTTATGTCTCCCTATATTTGTTTTTATACTAGTTGGATTCTGATACATCAGACCTTAGCCTA
The DNA here is from genome assembly GCA_006410875.1 of Neotragus pygmaeus. NCBI lineage: Eukaryota > Metazoa > Chordata > Mammalia > Artiodactyla > Bovidae > Neotragus > Neotragus pygmaeus. Next base: position 509,172 of record SJYV01056139.1, read on the forward strand.
ATCAGAAGCAGAAGTAGATGTTTTTCTGGAATTCTCTGTGAGTGTCCAAGAGTCTCCAGTGAGGGCCTAGGTCTACAGTGGCCCACCATGGGGTCAGGGGATCTGACTACAACAGTCCTGGGACCAGCAGCGTGCTGGCACAAGTCCTTTTGAAGGAGGTGTCATACTATAGGGAGGGAAAACAGCCCCACCCATCAGCAGAAAATTAAAGATTTACTGAGCATGGCCTTGCCCACCAAAGCAAGACCCAATTTTCCCCACAGCCAGTCCCTCCCATCAGGAAGCTTCCACAAGCCTCTTATCCTCATCCATCAGAGGACAGAAAGAATGAAAACCACAATCACAGAAAACTAACCAAACTGATCACATGGATCACAGCCTCATCTAACTCAATGAAACTATGAGCCATGCCATGTAGAGCCACCCAAGATTGATGGGTCATGATGGAGAGTTCTAACAAAATGTGGTCCACTGGAGAAGGGAATGGCAAACCACTTCAACATTTTTGCCTTGAGAATCCCATGAACAGTATGATAGTACATTTAGGTAATTTAAAAAATGTCTTCTGGGATAATTCTGAATGAATAATGACCTTAACCTTTTGCAATTGACTTTCTAGTCCCAAAGATTATCTTTTCCCAGTTCTAAATGGAACAAATATTTATTGAGCACATTGCTACATGTAAGTCATTTAGCAGATATTATGTAGATAAATAGATTAAAACACCCTGTATCTAGATTCAATTTATGATTATATCAAAGCTTTATTTTATTAGGAATGTGCCAGGTATTACAATATTATACTATAGTAATCTATATATTATATATATTATTCTATATTTATGTAATATTATGTGCATTATCATATGTATCCTCACAGCAAATAAAGTTGATATTATCTCTTGTTGGAGAAATGAGGACACTGGTTAAGAAAGGAACATAAACATGTCTTAATTTTTACTGCTAGTAAATAGCAGAGTTAATACATCCTGGTCATTCTTACAGCAAGTCCAGCTCTCCTTCTAGAACATATCTGTCAACAACAAGAAATGGTCTTTGTGAAAACAGACTAATCCAAATAGTTGCCTACTCATGCCGAAGGATCTATATAACTAATATTTTTCATACTCAGAATTGGCAGTTTTCCACATTTGTTTTCTCTTCCTCTTCCTCATATTCTCCATTTGTGGGCCTTCATCAGCCCTCTTTTGTTATGCCAATATACTTTTTCCTTTACAGAGCGTCATCCATTTATATAATTCATCTCTTATATTTTTAGATGTGAGAGCTAAATTATATCTATCTATCTATATATATATATAATTTGTCCTGGTTATGTTTTTCAAAATTGGTCAGGAACTTGCATACATATGTGTGTGTGTGTGTGTGTATGTGTGTGTGTGTGTGTGTATGTGTGTGTATCTTGCAAGTATTCTCTTTTCCATTTCCATCTGCCAAGTCTACTTTTAGTTCCATTATCATATTAATCTTAAGGTTTAAAGATAAAATTATATGTTCTCACTAAAACCCACATCTTCCTAATTTATATTTTAATGAATCCTTTGAATACTTTCTCGTTCCCCAGACTCAATCTTTTGGTCCATCTGTGATTTTTTTTCTCTCATCCCTACATTCAGTCAGTTAAAAACTTATCCTTCACAGGGGCTTTTGCCTTTTTTTCCATTCTCTGTCAACCTCATTACTGTCCCTTATGATATCAATTCCAGACTTTTGTTGTAGCTTTCATTCTTTGCTTTCTGCATGACATTGCTTACATTTTTGATTGAATATATAGACATTTCATATATAACAAGTGACATGAACATTCCTCTATATTCTTAACATTACTATTCCTGCTTATTTCCTGCTATGTCTTAAAGCAGTAAAAAACAAAAGCACTAATCCTACATCAAATGTTCAATTACTCTTCTAAATATCCCTCAAATTCCCATTCTCCCTTTGAGCATATTATTTTATCATCTATATTGTCCTTACGTACCCGTTGAATGTCCACCTATTTTGTTAGAATAAGATAAAATTTGAAAAGACTCTAATGCTGGGAAAGATTGAGGGCAGGAGCAGAAGGGGATGACAGAGGATGAGATGGTTGAATGACATCACTGACTCAGTGGATGTGCTGCTGCTGCTGCTAAGTCACTTCAGTTGTGTCCAACTCTGTGAGACCCCATAGATGGCAGCCCACTAGGCTCCCCCATCCCTGGGATTCTCCAGGCAAGAACACTGGAGTGGGTTTCCACTTCCTTCTCCAGTACATGAAAGTGAAAAGTGAAAGTGAACTTTCTCAGTAGTGTCTGACTCTTAGNCCCATAGATGGCAGCCCACTAGGCTCCCCCATCCCTGGGATTCTCCAGGCAAGAACACTGGAGTGGGTTTCCACTTCCTTCTCCAGTACATGAAAGTGAAAAGTGAAAGTGAACTTTCTCAGTAGTGTCTGACTCTTAGCGACCCCATGGACTGCAGCCTAACAAGCTTCTCCGTCCATGGGATTTTCCAGGCAAGAGCACTTATGGGTTGCTATTGCGTTCTCCGCAATGGACATGAGATTGAGTAAACTCCACGAGTTGGTGATGATCAGGGAAGCCCGATATGCTGCAGTCCACTGAGCCACTGAACTGAACTGAAGATAAAATTTAATGATTTTACTTACTAGTTTTTAACATTCTTTATCAGTTTCAGAGCTCAGTAATCTTTTTTGTCTTGTGTTACTGTTCTCACTCCATGAACTAATCAGCAAGCCTACCATATTCTGCCTGGGACCCACACTTCTGGACTTTTTAGACTGGCTTCTCATATACAGTAGGTAGACTATAAATATCAGTATGGTTAATAAACTTTTAACTTGATGACTTTCTGGAGGCCAATAGAACAATACAATGGATTATCTTACACATCAAAATTGTATTTCAGGGAGCCCTTAGAGCATTGTATTATGTTATTGAAAAATAGGAACCAACCTAGTATTCTACATGAAGTAGTGGTAGAGGAAAAGTCTTGTTAGAACATTTTTGATCTACTCATACATTCAAATTCAAATTAATTGGGAACACTGTAGAATTACATTTAATACCATGGGATAATATGCATAAATTAGAATGGAGGAAGAGGAATATGTTACAAGAAAGTAGGCTTTTTTGTTTGTTTTAAGATTCTATGTTAGATCACAATTCCTGTTTATCCTTCTGGGAACTCACCCCCTTTTAATTATTTTTGGCTTTGAGAATTAATTTGGCTGATAAAATGTGAGGGAAGGTGATGTGTGTCATTCCCAGGTAAAAGTATTTAAAATGTAAGAGGGTTTTTCTGTGTGTGTGTGTGTGTGTGTGTGTGCTCTTCTGTACCCAGGAGTCCTGAAGATTTGTGTTTACATGGTGGCATCGTTAAATAGTGGTGCATCTATCAGATTAGGATTCTGAATGATTACACTTTGCTTTTTGTTGTACTGTTCAGTTATGAAAATATGGGCAGGTATTTCAGGAACTGCTCATGTGAGATATAATTATACAACAAATACGTTAATAATTCAGACTTTTTTATATTAAGAACATTAAATTTTAAAAAGCAGCAAACAGGCCAAGTACATGTTGGCAGAAGTAGTGAGGGATGGGCAAATCACCAGTTGTTAGAATCACAGAGTTGCAATATATTTAGGAAGACATCTAGCTCAACTGCTTTCAAATGAAGAAATAGAAAATCATATAAAGTGTGGGTAAAAGCAGAGACAAGATCTTATTTTCTTGCCTTCTAACCCTGTGTACTTCCTGCCACCAAAGGAATCACATTTCCTCTCAATTTAACTTTTGTCTAGCATTTTAGCCAGTCTAATTAAAATTGTGTTGTGATAGTCATCACAAGAGTAGACTAAATGCATTAGGTAATTAGCAGCATACTTCAATAATAGGTACTAACTTTCGCTTCATGGTTAATTGTAGCATAGTTTTCAAAACAGAGACCATTGACTATTATTAACTGTCAAGACTATTTGAGTACATAATGTGCTAGGCATTGGGATGGGGGAGGAACCTAAATAAACAAATACCCTCCCCCTCAAGGCATCCTCAGTCTAATGGAGAATAGAAGAAACATCCGTAATAAAGTGCTATATGTAATGCTCTTTCAGAGTATATTTCAACATTTGGGGACACAGAGGAGAGGCTGGTTCTAAAAAGATGTTTTAAAGGAGACAATGATTGAACAGATATTTGAAGTATGATTAAGCGGAGTTTTCCAGGTATACAAGGGGAAGAAATGTGTTTTGAGGGCCCAAAGTATGCAGGGGCATTGAAAAGTTGGAATGTATGGTAAGGACCTAACAGAAACAGAAGAGATTGAGAAGAGGTGGCAAGAATACACAGAAGAACTATACAAAAAAGGCCTTTATGACCCAGATAATGACAAAGGTGAGGTCACTCACCTAGGGCCAGACATCCTGGAGTGTGAAGTCAAGTGGCCCTTAAGAAGCATTACTAGAAACAAAGCCAATAGAAGAAATAGAATTCCAGTTGAGCTATTTCAAATCCAAAGGATGATGGTGTTAAAGTGCTGTATTCAATATGCCAGCAAATTTGGAAAGTTCAGCAGTGGCCACAGGACTGGAAAAGGTCAGCTTCGTTCCAATCCCAAAGAAAGACAATGTCAAATAGTGTTCAAATTACCATTAAATTGTGCTTATTTCACATGCTAGCAAGGTTATGCTCAAAATCCTTCAAGTTAGGCTTCAACCGTACGTGAACTGAGAACTTCCAGATGTTCAAGCTGGATTTAGAAAAGGCAGAAGAGTGACAAATCAAATTACCAACATGCACTGGATCATGGAGAAAGCAAGGGAATTCCAGAAAAACACCTATTCTCTTCATTGACTATTCTAAAGCCTTCCACTGTGTGGATCACAACAAACTGGAAAATTCTTAAAGAAATGGGAATACTGGACCATCTTACCTGCCTCTTGAAAAACCTGTATGCAAGTCAAGAAGCAACAGTTAGCACTGGACATGGAACAAGGGCCTGGTTCAAAATTGGGAAAGGAGTACATCAAGGCTGTATATTGTCACCCTTTTTATTATTTAACTTATATGCAGAAGACATTATGCAAAATGCCAGGCTAGGTGAGTCACAAGCTGGAATCACAAGCAAGATTGCCAAGAGAAGTATCAACAACTTTAGACATACAGATGATACCATTCTAATGACAGAAAGGACGAAGAGCTAAAGAGCCTCTTCATGAGGATGAAAGAGGAGAATGAGTAAAAAATTAGCTTAAGACTCAACATTCAAAAAATTAAGATCATGGCAACTGGCCCCATCACTTCATGGCAAATAGAAGGGGAAAAATTGGAAGCAGTGACAGCTTTTAATTTCTTGGACTCAAAAATTACTGTGGATGGTGACTGTAGCCATGAAATTAAAAGATGGTTGCTCCTTGGAAGAAAAGCTATGACAAAACTAGACAGCTTATTAAAAAAAACAGGCATCAGTTTGCCAACAAAGTCCATCTAGTCAAAGCTATGGTTTTTCCAGTACTCCTGTGTGGATGTAAGAGCTGAACCATAAAGAAGTCAGAGCACGGAAGAAAATGATGCTTTTAAATTGTAGTGCTAGATAAGACTTTTGAGAGTCCCTTGAACTGAAAGGAGGTCAAAGAAGTCAATCCTAAAGGAAATCAACCCTGAATATTCATTCAAAGGACCGATTCTGAAGCTGAAGCTCCAATACTTTGGCACTGATGTGAAGAGCTGACTTATTGGAAAAGACCTTGATGCTGGGAAAGCTTGATGGTAAAAGGAGAAGTGGACAGCAGAGGATGAGATGAGGTTAGATAGCATCACCACCCCAATGGACATGAATCTGAACAAACTCCACACATTATTGGAGGACAGAGGATGCTGGCATGCTACAGTCCATGGGGTTGCACAGAGCCAGACACAACTTGGGGACTAAACAACAACAACAGTAGTATACCTGTCAAGAAACAAGTATGGCAGAAAATGAGACAAAGAATTAAAGCAGGATCATAGTCTATACTAAAATTCAGGATAAACCTTTGGTTTCTTAAAGGGTGAATCACCCCAACTACAAGTCAGATTTAAAAACATTTTATTAGCTTTGTAGTTTATGTTAGAGTATAGCCAATTAACCATGTTTTGACAGTTTCAGGTAGATAGCAAAGGAACTCAGCCATACATATACATGTATCCATTCTTCCCCAAACTGCTCTCCCATCCAGGCTGCCACATACCAATGAGCAGAGCTTCCTGTTAAATAAAGAATTTTGAATATTTTACTGCATTGATACTGGACATTGATTTTAAAAATAATGGTATTTTTGGATAAATGGACAAATTGGCAGATGAGTATCAAAAATTTTGTCATAAAACAGTAACATTTAATGCCATACATGAACAAGAGTAGATCTTAACTGTTCTTATTACACATAAAAAGTGGTAACTATGTGAAGTGATTTGTGTGTTAATTAACTTGATTGTGGTAATAATTTTGTAATGTGACACATGTTAAATCATCGTGCTATTATCAGTTAGTCACTAAGTCATGTCTGACTCATCCTGTAGACCTTAAAAAATCTTGTTGTATAACTTAAACGTATACTTTAAAAATAAACAACAAAAAAAATGACAGACATAAGAACAAAGAATATCAGTGAAATTTGCATTTTAAAAAATTGCATATTATGTAAATAACTGCTATGACAAACTGATTTCATTATAGTTCTTTTAATAATTTTGGCTCTGATGAACTGCATAAATGGCATTGCATAAGATTTATAATTCTCATGTACCAGATAAAATTTGTAACATCTACTATTGTAGACCTTTACTGTATGTGTGTGTGTGTGTGTGTGTGTGTGTGTGTGTAGGAAGCTGAAATCAATTATTTTAAGTATCTAGCCATTAAAATATGTAATTCCATTTTTAATTTATCTGAATTCTTGAGAGTACCAAGCAAGAACATGATAAGCTTCCATCTGAAATAGGAGCTGACCAATCTTGATTCTTTGCTTCAAGTAAGGATCAGCTTCCCTATGACCTCAGAGCCACATTAGAGAGGAGGAAAAACAGATCCATTAGAACTTAGTGTGGGGAAGGAATCAGGGAGGGAGACAGTGAACCCTTACTCCTTCCTTTTAGATGTCTCAGAATGATGCCTTAGACAAAAATACAACGATATAAGCACAAAGAGCTTTAAGGAGATTTAATTGTGTTATTCCCTTTCTCTAATGAGGCACTTGGGTAGTTTCCATTTTGCTTTAGATGTCTGGGGAAACTTTTGTTACTATTTTTTGCTAATTATACATAATAAAATGGTTTTTCCCCCCATTTATTTGTTTTTACCCTTTTCTCACTACAATGCTCTTAAATATTTATACATAATATAATTCAGCTTAAAGTCATCATCATGATACAACACAATAATCTTGACAATGTATATCCTACTCCTGGTTTTAGGGAAGTAAGTCAGAAACAATCAGGTACAGTAGAGATATTTATGGAGAAGCAGTTCTAGCTTTGCTTAAATTAAAAAAAAAAACAAGCTATAAAAAGTATCTAAAAGCATGAGCAGATATGAGTGCTGGGTAAGTAAAAATTATTTGAAAACCATGCCAAGATATGTGCTTCTTGCTCAGCCTTTCCCTTCTTCCTCAGCTACAATAGCTCTGTACATTCCCTCAGCACTTTGTGATCCCTTTATCATGGTGTTTGCATTATTGAATTTTAATTTGTTATTAATTGGCTTCTAGAAATCAGGTCCTACTCTTATTCTTCTTAACATTTGACACAAAGTGAGTGTTTTGCAAAAGACTGTTGAAGGAATTTAATGAAGAGATGCATGTGCAGTCATTATAAACCAGGTACATTGTTTGAGTGAATTATCTGAAAAAGATGATTTACTTTATGAGTTATTTCTCTTTTATATGATTTGGACTGGAATGCAGGTATTATATTTTTTCTCTGATCTTTTGTAAGTATAATTTTGAAAACTCCTTTTTACAAAAGAAATTTTTGAAGCTCTTATGAAATAAACTGGGCACATGCCAGATTGAACTGGTAACTGTTAAAAGATGCTACTAATACCATGATAGTATAGAGCTCATATATATCTGTGAGAACACTTCGAATCCTGATTATAAAATTGTACTTAAATTTTGGACTTTATTAGTTTATTATTAACATTTCATTATTTAAGCATTTTATTAGTATAAGTAATTATGGCAAAAATCATCAAAGAACATAGCTACTATGACCTGTTTTGTCCCTCTGATTTTTGTTTAATAACTGAAAATTTCTACTTCTCATTCCTTTTCTTTTTAAAAAAAATAAATTTATTTATTTTAATTGGAAGTTAATTACAATATTGTATTGGTTTTGCCATACATCAACATGAATCTGCCGCAGGTATACACGTGTTCCCCATCCTGAACCCCCCTCCCACCTCCCTCCCCATACTATCCCTCTGGGTCATCCCAGTGCACTAGCCCCAAACATCCTGTATCATGCATCGAACCTGGACTGGCAATTCATTTCATATATGATATTATACATGTTTCAATGACATTCTCCCAAATCATCACACCCTCTCCCTCTCCCATAGAGTCCAAAAGACTGTTCTATGCATCTGTGTCTCTTTTGCTGTCTCACATACAGGGTTATCATGCCATCTTTCTAAATTCCATATATATGCGTTAGTATACTGTATTGGTGTTTTTCTTTCTGGCTTACTTCACTCTGTATAATACACCTGTTTCACCCACCCCCTCCTCTCTGTAACCACCAGACAAATTTTGTATCTGAATAAATAAGCATTATAATAATATTAATACTAGTTCTAGGAATTTTTATTAATAATAAAATGTGTTCTTTTTATATCAACACCCTTCTAGCAATAATCTGATTTTTTTTTACAATTGTTTTTGTTTTCTACTCACGAGGAATGTTTCTTCAAATTCAGTACTCCAGGGAGCAGAATATATTGAAGGATCTATGGCAAATTTTAGATGAAATAGCTTGATCCAGTGCAAGTTTCAGAAAATAATAGGGATTGTAAAAATGAAAAAGGAGGAGAGAGACTGAGTGAAGATTTTATAAGGCATAAAAAATAAACTTGTCATGTCATTAGGCTGGAGGAAGTGTCTGGTTTTTAAATGGTCTCAACATATATTGTTACATGCACTTGTGTTTATTAATATATTATCAATTAATATTTTGATAAAATTAAGTAGAAATGTGATTAATTTGCATTGAGATATACCTTTAAAAGTGTTCTTTTTAGGATATCTATAAAATTTGGCAGATGGGTGGCCAGCTAAGTGATATGTGACCTGCCTTCCTTGGAACTAAGGCATTGGCAGGGTTTCTTTAACCATGTATGTTCCAAAGCTATCTCTTATAGCACCTAAAACTATCCCAAAAGTAGATTTGTAATTGTAGATATAATGTGAAGTCACTAAAACACTGCTACTGTGGTTAAAATTTAGGATTTTATGTAATACTTACTGAGTGTACTTGAGATCATTTTTTCATTGCACATAAGTTCTCTGATATAAAATTTATTTTAATGTAACTGTTTTCAGCCTTGAAATGTATGGCATAAGAG
>SJYV01056139.1:518869-544655 GCA_006410875.1 Neotragus pygmaeus
GGCTGAGCGCCAAAGAACGGATGCTTTTGAACTGTGGTGTTGGAGAAGACTCTTGAGAGTCCCTTGGACTACAAGAAGATCCAACCAGTCCATTCTGAAGGAGATCAGCCCTGGGATTTCTTTGGAAGGAATGATGCTGAAGCTGAAACTCCAGTACTTTGGCCACCTCATGCGAAAAGTTGACTCATTGGAAAAGACTCTGATGCTGGGAGGGATTGGGGGCAGGAGGAGTAGGGGACGATCGAGGATGAGATGGCTGGATGGCATCACGGACTCGATGGACATGAGTCTGAGTGAACTCCGAGAGATGGTGGTGAACAGCGAGGCCTGGCGTGCTGCAATTCATGGGGTCGCAAAGAGTCGGACATGACTGAGCGACTGAACTGAACTGAAGTTTAAATGTTAAAATTTGCTTTTCTCTAAATCTCTCCTATGACCAAAGTTTTTCAAGTTATTACAAAATGCTGCTTTTGGTTGCATTATATCCTAATGGTTGCTTGAGGTGTTTAATTAATGAATACACAGCTATATTTGTGACTAAATAAAAGACTGGATAAAAATGGCTGAGCTAGAGATTCCATACAAAAAACCCCCAAAACCTCTAATCATATGGGATTTCCATAATGTATTTAGCAACTAAAAATAAAAGTCAAAGTCACTAACATCTCCTTATAGCAAAAATACTCTAAAACTTTCATTTTACTTTATAATTGGTATGAATTTAAAGGAAAACCATCAATATTTAGGCAACAGTTCATCAATTGATGTGTATTCAAATCCTGAACAAGTGTGGTATAGTAATGGTAGAATTTAAATGGCTATTTACTTTGTAATTTTTAATACATTTTATAAAAAGGAATTAATATTTCTTTTAAAAGAATCTCTAGAACCATGCTTACTTATATGTACTCTTTCCTTACCTGGAAAAGGGAGTTATTAATAGCAGTTAAATAAATAAACAAAGTAAAAGATTTTAGTGGATATTTCATACATTATGTGGATATTTTAATTTAAGAAATATTATAATTTACTTGACCAATATAACTATATTATCTTAAGAGATAGTGGTTCCTATTTTTAAAAATATATATATTGTTATAATTTTAAAATTATTAGCATATCCATTTTTGCTATATATGTGCATTTTTTAGAATATTCATACTAATAACAGTATGTGTAACTCAACAGGAAATTAATATTCAAGATGAGAGTCTCATAATTACCTAAAGTATAAATGGTAAATTTATCTTCTATCTTTGTCTCTGTTGGAAATAGGGGAAATTCTGCCCCAATCCCTCACCCCAACACTTCTTGAATATTTTTGGTTATTAAATTAACACAAAGTTGATTAAAGAGAAAAAAAAAAACAGATTTAATTTGAAAGCATGGAGGTCTCATAGAAACAAGACCTAAAATATAGCTAAAGCAGGCAGCTTTTATACTTTTTAGACAGAGAAACAAATTTGTGATGAACTGACAAGACAAATTAAGCTTGGGTGCATAATTAGTGCAGAATCCAAACAGAGTGTGAGTGGGTGCATAATTAGTGCAGAATCCAAACAGATTGTGGGTTTGGGGTAGTAAATCAGTAAAGATATAACAAGATTTCTTTATACAACCTTCTCTGCCCTGAATTCCTTATCTCTGGTGACAAGAATGTCTCTAGACTTGATACAGGCAGAGTGTGTTTTCAGTTAGAGATTTATTTCCTGCTTTCAGAGAGACAGAGAAGAGGGTCAGAACATCCTTCTTGCACCAGCTGTTTCTCAAGTAACTTTAATTCAAAATAATCAATATGCCAGTTTGACAAATTTGGGGGCAGCCTGCCCTAAGTCCTGACACATCCCTAATTAAGGAACAAAGCCTCTGTAAATAAATAGTGTTATGATCACTTTTAAAAACTGTTTATAATGTGTGGGATAGTAGATTTCATCTATCATTATGTACTGAGATAGGCAAAGCCCTTTACTATGACTAGTCTATTATTTATATATAAAACATGTTTCCTCAGTGGTTTCACACAGATGAATGTAAGTCTTTTGCAAGGGGAGGGCTAGGAGTATAAGCAGTTTAAGCTTGTCACCCTTTCCATTCCCAATTCTTCCTGTTTTTTCTAATACATCCCTAATTCTTCTCCTTTGTGTCATGATCAAATGAAAGAATGGTGTTGACAAGAGGTTTGAATGCCAATGCCTCACTATTGCATCTAACATTGCAGAAGCAGTGTTAACATTCAAGTTCAGTCTAGTAAGGAGATGTAGCATTTTGTCCTCTAGTAAAATTGTCATTATTTCTATTTCTAGTTTGGGTTTTCCTACTCCTGCCTCATTTCCCTTTACTGGGAACTGTTTTGCACCTCTGTGCTACCAGCTCTAATGGTGATGATTTGAAACTAATTTCCTTTAGAGAATATGCTGCCAGGCAGTTGCAGAAAGCTTCCTTAACTTACTATTTAAATGTATGCTGTTTCCTTTGCTTTTTGGTTTTACTTAGATCATCAATGGTGTTTTCTCCTTCTCTGTTTGTTTGGTGTCTCCACAGTACTGCTCTCTTCTGTCACACAATTCCTTGTTTGTTCTGCCCACACCTTTGGCAGTGTCATCTGTCAGAATGGAGTTGTGCACACCAAGCAAACGAAGAAACTGGGGATTGAATTACCTTGCATGCTCTGAAATTTATTCATATACTCCCCTAGAGTTATTCATAACAAATGACTAAGTGTGTGCTATCCATCTAGGGGTCATTGTAAACACGACCTTTTAGCAGTTGGTTTCAGAATGACTGCATTTGCCAAGTACACATCATGAAAGTGAGAAAAACCAGCGTTAAGTCACAAAATGATTAAGACAGACACAGAGATTTATAGCTAGAAAGATCTTTGCATTTTACAGATAATGCAGTTGAGGCAAGGGAGAGATTGGTTGGTGGCAAGGCACTGTATTTAATCCAAATCGCATAATTAGTAGTAAGGCCAGAATTAAAATTCTAATCTTCAGTCTCAATGTATACACTCAAGCATGTGGCAATGTTGTGGCACTGTAGAAAAGAGAGATTCTGGAGTGTCTCCCACCTGGATGCTCTGAAAAAAAGAGAAAGAAAAAGCCCCAGAGGGTGGCCTCAGGGTTTCATTCCTGCCAATGCACATTTGGATTCCAGAGGAGTATTACCATGTATTACCATTTCTTTTAGGGCAGTCCCTCTGTACCAGGCCAAGAGTGAATTCGCCATCTGGATGAGTAAAGCCATCAGAGTAGCTGCAGTGGCATGTCTACTTAGATCAGATTAATCCATATCAGATAGTCAGACATAGCCTTAAGCTGGAAACCAGCAGGAGCTTGCCAGCACCATTTTTCCTTTCCAGGACTGGCACTGGAAATTGGCTTGGAGGGAAGGATAACAGTAAAATAGGATGGCCCGCTAAGAGAACATTTTAAGCCTTAAAACACGGGTAAGCCCAGGAGCAAGGAACAAAGATCTGAAACTTATCTGCACACAGTTATTTAAATTTCAACAACACAAAAATCTCCACTCACATTGGTGATTTGAAATAGATTTAAGCTGGATAATATTCAAACAGAACAAATTTAGAAAAAAGCAGCCAGATGGCAAGGATCTTATATTTAATGTTGTTCAAAGGAGAAGTATAAAATAAAATACTGAAACTATCTCTAAAATATTTCCAGACATATCAACTGGAAAAGGGTATTTTACAGAAAAAAGAAAAAAAGAAACAATGGATTAAAAATTCCTAAGAGACACATATTAAGAAAGTAACTGGAAGCAAATTATACAAATTAGAGCTGTTACACAGATTATTTCATGAAGTTAAATAATGATTAACTCATAATCTAAAAAGTTAATTAGAGCATAAATGATGAATCTCTTGATCAGGACTTTTAATGACAGCAATAAGTAGAAGATTTGGTAGTGTTACACGGAGAGATTCTTTCTAAATCTAAACTTTTATGACTTTACATAATGATCACTGTATGATTGTATTTAGACTGATTCTTCATGTTTATTACTCTGGAGTCATTCGTAAGGGGTTTCCTGATATTCTTCAGGGTTCGTTGAATTTTCCATCCCAAGGTATTCCTCTGTGGGTAATTCATTCCCATAAAAAATCGAGAACTCAAAGTATGTCAAGTACTGGATGTAAGGGATAAAGGAGTTACAAAATGTATGAGATTTTGATTCTCTCCACAAGTTTCTTGGACTCTATATTGATTCTCAGATTATAATACATTTTACTTTCAGATACAGACATTGGGATTAGATTTGTAGAGGAAAGGGAAAGTTGTTGTCTGGTTAGATGTAGTATACGCAAGGCTATATGGCTAGACAATGAGAGAAATGTTGATGCTGCAACATCTATCCTACAAATTGACCGGCGACCTTGATCTTTCAAATTGACCTTTTTAGGGCACAACTGACTTGAACCTGTACCAGATTTATGTAACTTCCAGGAAGAAAGGGAAAGAGAATCTATAGGCCTAACTTCATTACATAAGTTTCCTCAGAGTTCTTACCAGAGTCCAGGCACTGCTTTCCAAACCCCACAAGAGGCAGTTGGTGGAAAGGGTTGAGTCCACATGAGTGGGTGCAGCCACCTTGACACAGGCAATGCTCCTAAGTCACCACCTCCAAGAGTCGTGGACGGGCCAGCTCAAGGGCCAAGCTTTTTAACAACAAACATCACACAGGAAAGACAAGCCTTGTATTTCCCAGCAGGTTTTTGTATAACTTTTGTCTCGTGGATCTTTAGGATCTATATGTTCTTGCAGAGTCCTCCCAGTAAAGATATAGTTTGCCAACTAGTGAACAACAATTGAATCTACTAATACTGTTCCCTGTTGATGTATTTTCAAATAAACAGAGCTGAAGAAGTTACACTTAAAAACATCTTCCCATGGAAAAAAGGGGTAGCCTGCTGTTAATCCTTTCTCCCCAGGTGGTCTGTGGGCAGAAGAGGGTTATGATGAGTACTGTGGTTCAAGAAATTAGCTTGTCACAGATGCATGGGGATGTAGTGGCTGTGAAACTGGGGGTGGAAGAGACAGAGGTGGGGGCAGTGCATTACATACAATAGACACTTAGATATGCACTCAAGAAATCAGAGGACCACTTATATTGGTTTAAATGAAAAATAATGAGTATACAATGAAGATGCTGACAAAGAAAATGGGAAGAGAATATAGATCAGAGAACTCTTATAGAGGCCAGAATTGAACCCTTTGTCAGGAGCCAGTAATAGATTACCACATAGTCTGACCCAAAGAGATAATATGAGTAGACCATGAAGGTGAACTTCTTTCCTGTTTCACAGGTATAGGAACTTCTTTCTTTTTTCACAGAAAGAAAAAAAAAGAACATAAATTTGAAGATTTTAAAGTACTTATGCAGAAGATAATTAATAAAGTACAGGTTATGAAAGATATCTTTGGTAGATGATTCTAGAAATGACAAGACCCCAAATTCTTGGTCATTTTCCATTTGTTAGATAAGTGTAATTAAGTTTAATGCATACTGCAAAACTTTAATTTTACAAAGACCCTAGAAACAGTATGTGTGTAATATCTCACCTTTATCATAAACACAACCACCCATAATTGAAACATACATGAAAGAAATAATTCATTCATTGAGCAAATATTTATTGGATGATTTCTAAGCATGAAGCAGTGTTTAGGCACATGTGAATATCAGTGAAAAAAACTGGTAAAAATCCACTTTAATCATAATGATAAATATTAAATTTATATGGTATAATGTGAGTGCTGTGGAAAATGTGTGAGTTCTGTTACATGAGTAAGCATGTAACAGAGGCCAAAAGTTTTAATAAGTTCTCGTCATGAGTTAACATTCATTTTTGATCATTTTAAAATATATTTTTCTAGAGATTATTAAAAATGAGAAAAACACATATTTCAAATTACTGGATTTTTAGTTTTATAGTTAGTAACTATATCTAACTTCAGGGATGCTCTTCTTCAACAAATACATTTACAGTAATAAAAATACATGTAAGGTATTGAAATTACTCTGAAAAGAAGCAAATCTGGTTTTTCTGTGTTTTTTTTCCCTTGGTAGAAATGAAAGTATATTATTGATACACTAGAAATATTAATTTTATTTCCATATCAATATTTGAATCAATGGCTTATTGCTTCATTAAATCCACTGAGTATATATCTACAGAATGAATTTACACACTTGGGGTTTATTCAATTTTGTTTTTTTTTTTCTCTCTTATTTCTGGAAAGGAATGAAAGTGAAACTTGAATTGTTTGACTATATAAAGTTTCTCCAAAGTCCTGGGAAAAAAGAAGTATTCCATACAGTGGTTAAGGGAAGCAGTGCTCCCATGTTATGGGAGGTCTTAAATGGTGGATATATTGTAACATTTCAGATGGATTCAGATTAATGCTATATATATACCATGTGCATTTTAGCACAGCTCATCAAATTCCTCCTGCTACTTTTTTCAGAAACATTCACTGGATGCACATGGTATGTAAGCAACCCACAAGAGCCNTTCCTGTGGTCATGTATGGATGTGAGAGTGGACTGTGAAGAAAGCTGAGTGCCAAAGAATTGATGCTTTTGAACTGTGGTGTTGGAGAAGACTCTTGAGAGTCCCTTAGACTGCAAGGAGATCCAACCAGTCCTTTCTGAAGGAGATCAACCCTAGGATTTCTTTGGAAGGAATGATGCTAAAGCTGAAACTCAAGGACTTTGGCCACCTCATGTGAAGAGTTGACTCACTGGAAAAGACTCTGATGCTGGGAGGGATTTGCGACAGGAAGAAGAGGGAACGACAGAGGATGAGATGGCTGGATGGCATTACTGACTCGATGGACATGAATCTGAGTGAACTCTGGGAGCTGGTGATGGACAGGGAGGCCTGGCGTGCTGCGATTCATGGGGTCACAAAAAGTCGGACATGACTGAGTGACTGAACTGAACTGAAGCAACTTAACACACACATAGGCTCTCTTGGTTGTAACCCTTCTTCAGACTTTATTTTTGATGACCTTTACAGTTTTGAGGAATATTAGTCACATGTCTTGTTAAAGGTCCCTCAGTTGGTATTTGTCTAATGCTTTTCTCATGTTAGACTAGCTTCATGAGATTGGGAAGAAAGTAAAGCACCATTTTTATCACATCATATCAAGAGCACATTCTATCAATATAAGTTATAACTGTTGGCGTTCATCTTCATCACCTGGCTGAAGTAGTGTTTGTCAAATTTCTCCGCTATAAAATCATTTCATTTTCCTTCTTTCTACTGTACTCTTTGTAAGGATGTATCACCCCAACTTAATGAGTGGAAATCGATCTTCTATTACCTCAAGAATGGAATATATGAGCAAATTTCTTGACTTTCTTCTGCATGAATAATTTGTCTCTTTTCCTTTATTTATTTACTCATTTACTCATATTAGTGTGAATGCTGCTGCTGCTGCTGCTAAGTTGCTTCAGTCATGTCTGACTCTGTGTGACCCCAGAGACGGCAGCCCACCAGGCTCCCCCATCCCTGGATTCTCCAGGCAAGAATACTGGAGTGGGTTGCCATTTCCTTCTCCATTGCGTAAAAGTGAAAGTGAAGTCGCTCAGTCATGTCCGACTTGTAGTGACCCCATTGACTGCAGCCTACCAGGCTCCTCTATCCATGGGATTTTCCAGGCAAGAATACTGGAGTGGGTTGCCATTGCCTTCTCCGATTAATGTGAATACATAGATATTTATTTTGTGGCTCAGAATATGTCAGCTGTGAAAGTTTTTTTTTCAGTTGGATTCTGTGTCCCTTTGATATATTCCCATCATTGTGGATCTTTTTGAACACTTTCTTCCTCTCTGGCACTAAAGCATTCTCTTGGATCATCTTTTATACTTCCTTGCTCAGTCTTACAATCAGTAAATTCTCTAAGCAGTCCTGGTTCCTTTTACTGGAGAATGACATTTGAAACCGAGATTTGGGTGCTACATTTATATACTGACTCAATGGACATGAGTTTGGGTGAACGCTAGGAGTTGATGATGGACAGGGAGGCCTGGCGTGCTGCGATTCATGGGGTCACAAAGAGTTGGAAACAACTGGGTGACTGAACTGAACTGAACAGATAGATATATATATACATCCCCCCCCCCCACCGAATCTATCTTTGTTAAGCTAACACGAATTCACATGGATACCTCTGCTTCTAATACATTACCACACAGATCATTTCACTTAGACTCTTGCCCTTCCTTATCTACAAAGTTCTACCCCAACAGTGAGTGATGTGGCTGCCACTATTCTCCATCCAATTGATTGCTCAGTTCTATTAAACAAGTATTGTAGTTTCTAAATTTCTAACCCATACACCTGTAGAAACCAAAATTATAATATAGTGTTTATATGCAGTTTCTTCTTCTGCCTTTAGTCTAATAGACTACGTTCATTTCTGAAGTTAGTTTGGTAAACTTCCCTTACCCCCCACTCCCTCCAACACTGTTGTTTCATAATTTGTAAGGCAGTTTCTTTTGTCAGTCATACTCCTTTCTGGTATCCTATGACCACCTAAATATATATTGTCTATAGATGATTTATGATAATTGACATCTTGGCAATACTGAGTCTTCCAATCCATCAATTTGGAAAATCTCTTTAGTTATTTAAATTTTATTTGGTTTATTTCATCAGTTTTATAATTTTCCATGTACAGATTCTATACATCTCTTGTTGTATTTATGGCTGTGCATTTTGTGTCTTGTGCTATTGTAGAGTTTTGTTTTGTTTTTTACATTTGATGTTCCATTTGTTTATTGCTGCTTTGTAGGGAAGCACCAAATTTTTACATATTGACCGTATATCCTATGGCTCACTCATTAGTTCCAGGAATTTTTTTTTAATCGATTCTTGACTTTTTTTCCTGATCCACAAAATTAGAGTAATTACAATTCTTGCCTGTTAGTTCAGCTTAAAAATCAACTACAGTGAGCAACACAGAACCTCATAAGTATTAAGAATTTACTACATAGGAACTAAAAATTTAATTTCAACAAGAAACTTTGACATAGAAACTGTCCTTTTAATTTGTTTGAAAACATCCTAAATATTTTTTTTTCTTTTCCTAACTATTTTTGTTATTAATGAAAAAGTAATCAAGCAGGTATGTAGCAGTGTGGTTTTATGGTCTCTGTAACTGTTTTTTTTTTTTTTTGAGACAAAGATAATATCATTAATACATGTGTTTTTTTTTTAATTGTTCTTGGTATTTCTATAACAGAATTTCTTATGTAAAAAAAATGAAACTCTTTCATACATATCTGCACTACTATACTAGATTTTATCTATAATACTACAGAGATGCTGAATCCAACTCAAATAAATTGCAGTCTTTAATTTTATTAAATGATAAATTTTTTTTAAATTACATTTCTTTCTTTGACCTTTTTATTTGTTTGACTCACAACTTAAACAAATAATATATTCAGCAATGAGGGAATAGAAGCACTTTAAAACTGTATTGAGACAAAAATGATACAATAGAAAAAACTGTTGAATGAAGAGATAGAATGATAAAGAGTCAGCATGATGTCTGAGCCAGAAGGATAAATGCACAAGCTCTTCTCTGGACTCAACTGGCCTGTATATTACTCCTGTAATAGCAATTTCCATTTTTATTGAGCAAAATAATCATTTTTTGTTTTTATTAATATTTCATATTCCCAAACTTGACAATGGAAATTTTCATTCAATATGTCTTGATTTCCATCCAGCAGTCTGAATTTGAACAATAATCTAAGTATCTTTAAAACATATTTTGAGAAAGTTCCCATTATAAACTGAACTGTGTTTCCCCCAAATTCATATGTTAATGCTACACCCAGTGTAGCTATCATCAGAGTTAGGCCTTTAAAAAGATGTGTGCCAGGCTTCCCCGGTGGCTCAGATGGTAAAGAAACCGCCTGCAATGCAGGAGACCTAGGTTCCATCCCCAGGTTGGGAAGATCCCCTGGAGGATGGCATAGCAACCCACTCTAGTATTCTTACCTGGAGAACCCCCATGGAGGTTGGCAGGTTGACACTGCATGCATGCACCAAGGCTGGGATATTTTGCTATTGCTGTCCTAGTAAACTAATACAATATGCTAGAGATCTAGTTATACTATGTGTCTATTATATGCAAGGTATTTTTAGTATGCATGCTGAGCACTAAATATACAGGATTTCTTCCTGTAATAACACATAATTTATTGGACATTATTTTTCAAAACTAGGAGAAACGTTTAAGCCAACAAGGTAAAGAAACAGCTTGTTAATTTCACAAGAGATGCCATAATTTTCATGGTATATGTTTTCTGATTTTTTATTATACTGTTCCCTTATTTTTCCCCTGAAATAATGAACAGGAGTCATTATCTCTTTGGACATATCACAATTTAAAATTAATTAGGTAATTGGGATCTTCTTTTATGAGGTCAAAAGCAAAGTCCCAGTGGATGATTAGTTTGAGTGCTAAGCCAGGCACCTAATCAAACACTTGCCAGACTTCTACAGTCTAAGTATGGTAACTGCTTCTGGTTTTGTGAGAGAGGGGAAAACTCTCTCAAGAGAAATCCTGGAAGCATCTACTAGAATTAATCACAACTAACAATGGTCAAGGAACTTGGAGTTAGTGTGTGGAGGAAAAAATCCAACTTCACTAGGGAGCCAGACATAATACAGCATCAGAATTCAGAAAGGGGCTAATGTTCATGGCATAATTTTTGCAGGTGTTCACAACCTTAGAATTGCACTTGAGTATCATAGAGGGAATGTCTTGCTCACACCCTGTTGGTAACAAGCCTCAATGATCTTGTTCCTTTCTCATTGTCTGGGGTTCTTCCCATTGGGTTACTATGTTCAGCCTGCCCATGTTCAGAAGTTCAAGTCAGATGTCTTGTGTCCCTTCTGGGACAGATAAGTGAAAGTTGTACAGTGTGCATAGGGCTAGGCAATGAAAACCATCTTATAAAAAGATGAAGAGTCTAAACTTGGGGTAAATAGAACAGAACCAGGCTGCCAAATCCAAATGACTGAGTGGGAACTGGCAGCCAAAACAGGATAAACGTACGCACACACACACANTATATGAAGGTATATATGTATACACATACACACACATATACACACATACACACAGGCATACATTATATGCTTTAATCACAGTTCCAGTTCATTTCTGAAGTCAGCTGGGCTTTGGACTATCTAATAGTCAAATTCAGGAAGAATTTATTTTGCAATTAATTATGGTTCAAGTATGCTGCTGGGCACAGAAGTGATAAGTTAATACAGTGTGATCCTGCCTCCTGAAAGGCTCACAATAGTCAGCAATAAATATTTAAATAGCTCACTGTTCTACAAGGCAGATTTAAATAAAAACCACTTGAAATATAAGAAAATTTTAACAGAAACAAAAAGCGAGGACTAATTCTGATAAAGATGAGCAATAGACAAAGAAAACTTCAAAAAAGTAATGTCTTTTAAGTTATACATTGAAGTCTGAAAAAGATCTTACTAAGTGAAAAGTAAAGGAAGGATATTCACTACCAGCTGAAAAAAATCCCCAGAGAAATACCCAGAAACCTTATGAGGTTTTAGAGAATAGATGTGGTGTATTTTTATTATCATTGCTATTAACAGAAAGAATGTTTTAATCGTAAGACTGGCTAATGGTTGATCTTTTTGAACTTTTCAAGTTGAGGACTATTCAATAGAAGGTAGAGATTCTGAGCTTTTGAAGTACTGTTTTCTGTGATAGATATTATTGGCAGTCTGATTTTCTCTCAACTAGATGGTACTGATAGATTGCAAGAAGTATAGGTTAGTTTACATCCACCTTCACACATCAGAATCAATATCTGAAAATTATGGCACTTTGTTGACACACACAACAAAAAGACCACAAATGAGACATGAGTTAGTTTGGGTTCTTAAGAATTGCAATTCTGAAGACATAAACAGTAAAACTGAAAGAGTGTTGCAGGGAGGAGAAAGGGTCAGGGGCTGATAAAAGCAAAAGCTAGCTTCAAGGTTGTTAAAGTTGCCGGGTGAGAATGTGATTCACTCTGATTCAAATCAGGAAGTATTTGTGCTTAAGGAATTACATGTTATTTTCGGGTAGTGGTCCAGTAAGTACACTGAGTTTCTGGCAGATATCTAGATGTTTTTGTTAGGACACAATAAGTGGTCAAGAGATCAAATTCCATCTAGCCTGAAACCTGAATAAGCCATACTTCCTTAGGGGCCTCTTGGTTCCAATTTAGAGAACTCTGTTAGCAACACTGACTCCATTTTTATTTTTCTTCCACATCTATCAGACCACAATTTGTCAAGTGTTAAATATTTATAATCGAATGTGATGGAATTTGGAAGCACCTTGGCATATGAAATATTTTTAATTAAAGGAATGTCAGAAATGGCAAGTGAAGGAAGACAGTGGCTTCCCACTTTGCCCCTGAAGCAGGCCATAGGAACCACTTGTGAGAGATGGGCTCCCTATAACCTGAAGGAAAGGAGAATCTTTATCTCCAAAGACAGAGGTAGGCCAGTAGGAATCCAAATGAACAGGCCTTGCTAAGTTTCTGCCAGTTTAATATCATTAGCTTCTATTCTTTTATCCTATCACATTTTTTCTATGACTTTCCATTCTTCACTAAGCATAATATAAAAGAGTTAAGGTCAAACTGTTTCTTTAGGTCTTCATTTCCTTATGAAGGCTCCAGTGTCATAAAAATGTCCATTAAACAAATGTGTATGCATTTCTCTTGTTAACTAGCTCAGTTTATAGGACCTTAGCTAGAGAACATAGTAGGATAGTAGGAAAACTAAACTTTTCCTCTCCTACACGTGCATTTGATATTCACATGTTTGACATTAGAATCATTTTTTTAAAGTATGCAGTATTCTGCCATATGATAAAGTTCTTCTCAATTCAAAGACATGAGAACTAAGGCTGAAACACCAAAATATTTGTCAAAGTTCACTCAACTAGTTAGTGAAAGATCTAGATTTGGATCTAAATCCCCCCAATTCCTGCCTTTTTGTTTTTGTTTTTTTTGCTACTTACACTTCAGGAAGAAAAACAATTGTCCCTCTAGTCTTCTGGATTCTTGGCTGAGACTCTATAATAAAATATTAACAGGAGAAAAACAAGCAGAAGTTTAATGACACATATACCTTCTGGATACATGGGAGATACCCAGGAAAACTTAACTTCTGAGAGGTCCAAGCTACCATCTTAACTATCATCTCCAGCTAGAGACAACAGAAAATGTTATGGGATAGAGGAGTCAATTGTGGGAGGTTTTCGAGCAAAGCACAATAAAAACAGGGTAAGGTTGTTATGGAAACTTAAGTTTTTGTTTCGCCTTTTTCTGGTCTTGTTTTGCAGATTTTAGTTTTGCCTTCTCCACTGGTAAGAGCTTCTAGAGAATTAGTCTTCTTCCACTTCATGGTACAGAGAAGGAGACTTCTCTTTTAATTGTAAATATCTCTTACAAAAGGATAACTTCTGCTTGGTTTTAAAAGCTTATCCTTGGATGTTTCTTAAAAATAACCAGCCTGAAATAATCCTTATGCCAGAGACATACTTTTGAGTGGCAAATTCTGCTTCCAGCACTACTGTATTGCACTAGTCTTTCCTCTTCAGTAGATGCTTTGAAGACAGTTAAACCCAGTTTGGTATTGATGACTATAAAATGGAACACATTTCTTAAGAGAAATGATGATATATATATTTTTTATGCTGTTGACAACTTCAGTTTAATAACTTGAGTACTTTTGTCAGGGAGAGAGGTGGGAGGGGGGGGTTCAGGATTGGGAACACATGTACACCCGTGGCAGATTCATGTTGAGGTATGGCAAAACCAATACGGTATTGTAAAGTAAAATAAATAAATAAATAAAAATAAAACAATAATTAAAAAAAACTTTGACAGAAGTGGAGCAGTTGAAATTTGTTGAATTTACACAATTCTTCTTTTTAGACCTTGACCTTATTATGTACAACAATATACTAGGGCACTCACTTTGTTACAACTGTCTTTGCATGGTATATTCCTGCTGTTCATTTAGCAGAATTTCTCTGCCCTTCAGAAGGCCTGCCAGTCATATTCATTTAGTTCCTATACTAAAATTTCAAGATACTGCTTGGAATTACAGGTGGCACAGTAAAGAGCCTGCCTGCCAATGCAGGAGACAGGTCCCTGGGTTGGGAATATCCCCTGGAGGAGGAAATGACAACCCACTCCAGTATTCATAGCTGGTGAATCCCATAGGTAGAGGAGCCTGGCAGGTTTTAGTCCATGGCGTTGCAAAGTATCAGACACAACTAAAGTGACTTAGCAAGCATGCACCATTTACAGTTTTTTCTTGACATAGTCATTCTTAAGACAATATAATGTTTAAATGGTGCCTACAAAAAAGATTATTTCATTGTTTTCATTCCCATATTCTCTAAGAGTTAACTTATTAAATGAGGTATATTAAAAACAGATTTGTGACTAGGATTTGAGGCATAAAAATGGGCATTTTGAAATGAGCTGACTCAGAAATCCCAATTAAACATGTTTAACCATACTTAATTTTAAGAGAGCTTATGTGGACTAAATGTCAGGAGGAGTATATATATGTATGTATGTATATACACATACATATAGAGACTTTGAAATGAACAAAAGGAAAAAATACCATCTTGAGTAGGGTAACTTTCCCTGATTGTGGCTAATTTATAACCTGGTGTAGAAAACTGGCAATAAGAAATCGAAAATAATACAAATGATTCATAGAAGTGCAAACGGATCATGCCTGGTAGGGGAATACAGTTGATTATTGACCAGTGGATAGAGTGCTCATACATCTTTTGTATATTTATTTTATCATTTGTCATTTATTAGGTACGTGTAACTATTCGAATTCTTTTTTGAACTGGTTATAGCATTTTACCTCTCATTAATGAGTTAAGTAAATGACATATGATTATTTAAACTTATATGACATGAGTCCTCATTTTACCTTCTTTTTTTTTTTTTGCAAAAACTATTTTAACACTATAAGTCAGTGTTTTTTCAAATTCTGGTGTGCTTTACAATCCCCTGGAGGGCTTGTTAAGACTAAGATCACTGGGACTCATTTTTAGAATTTCTGAATCGGTATTCCTGGGTGGGGCCTGATGATTTGCATTTCTGGCAAGTGCAGGTGATATTGATGCCTCTTTGGCCCAGAAGCTATACTGTCAGAAGCACTGGTATAAAACATAGTCACCAAGATGATGATTACAATTCCCTGAAACATTTATTTTATCTAACAGAAAGATATTCATTTTAAAACCTAATCTGCAGCCCTAAACTATTTTCAGCTCCCTATGTGAAAAGAATGTTTCTAGTCCTTTCATTTTTTTTCACCCTATGGCTGGATAAATCAGCCTCTTAAATCTCCTGATTTAGGCATTAGGGATAGTGGCAGCTTCTATTAAATGATGTGATGGGGGATAGGAAGGTATCTTGGAAGACAATATAAGATTCACTCTAGACCAATTATGTAGTTAATTACTCTAGCGTGTGAACTTAGCCTTCACAGCAATCTCATTTGGGCTGAGGAAAAAAAGCTACTACAGACAATTATGGGATGTGTATGATGTTAGAAAGGGGAAGATAGAGCTATTGTTGGAGGAAGAGTATAAATGCTAAGTAGTGTAATCTGAAATAAACATAAGTGGAATTGTATTTTCCCTGAGCTGTAGTCTTCATTGCATAATAACTTCTTTCCATTCTAATTTTTATGATTCATTTGCTCATTGGGACAAGTTATCTATTTTTCTTCTTTTCCCTTTCCTGTTGCAGGATATGCATTATCCTTCTATATTGTGGCTATAGAATTCAATATGGATTTTCATTGTCAGACAGGAGGGTAGCAAAGGAGAGTAATTTAAATGAGCAAACATCTTTTTTTCCCATTTAAATCAAAAGGAAAGCCTGATACCCATGGGTGAATACCATATACCTGACCTAGTTGTGGCTGTTTTCCTTTTTATGTTCTCACAGTTCTTAAAAAAAGAGAAAGAGTAAAAGTAACCCTTGTCATTGGTATGCTGATAATAGGAAAAATACAAGCAGAATTTTCAAATACTTGGAGGTGGCTTTTTAAAAGGCTGTTGTGAACCTATAAAACATAAGGTAAATTAAATCTAATTTGCATGCAATTTGTCATTTATTGAGAGGTTGGTGGCAATTAAGAAAGTGCAATTTGGTCTTTAAAACTATTTCTCTTTTATGTACATTAAAAAATACATCAACACATTTCTGTTAGTCATGAGATTACAATGGTGCACTCTAGTGGACAAACTGAACACTTGAAATTATGCATTAAATTTTGGTAAGGTTTTCATAATTTTATAGACATAAGCTGATCTGTATTTAATTCAAATAGAAACTCAGTAATGGCACTAGGACTAGGTAGAACACAGTACATCATTTTAGACAAAGAGAATTTGTGGATGGGACAATGTCTTAGAGTCAATTTCAGTGTTAGAAAGGAGGTTTCTTTTCCCTTTGTCCTTTCTTTCCTCCTGCTAACTCCTTCTTTTATTTTCTTTTAACCAATAAATCCTCAGTTCAACATAATAAAGAAAATATAAAATTGGGACTTGAAATCTGAATCCTCATCTTTAACTGGTTGATACTCAACACTAATATTATAGGGAGTAAAAATATTTATGCACTAATGTGAATGTAATGATATTTTGAAATTAAGATTTTTACTTTTGTTATCCTGAAACTATCTAGAAATGATGCTTGCCTTTATGTGAATTTTCTTTTCTTTTCTTTTTTTTTTTACTTTATTTTACTTTACAATACTCTATTGGCTTTGCCATACATCGACATGAATCCACCACAGGTGTACACGAGCTCCCAATCCTGAATCCCCCTCCCACCTCCCACCCGACAGCGTCCCTCTGGATCATCCCCGTGCACCAGCCCCAAGCATCCTGCATTGAACATAGACCGGCGCCTCATTTCTTACATGATAGTATACATGCTTCAATGCCATTCTCCCAANCAGTATTATAAACCTGTGGACCTTGGTTTTGAAGGTTCCATTGGTGAACTCAGCATAAGAAGATAAAATAAAGTAAAAAAAAAAAAAGAAGAAGAAGAAGAAGAAGATGATTTGGTCTCTGGAAAAGTTTTAAATTTCCCAAAGGAAGAATCACATCAGGCCGTATTTGGTCAAACACTAACCCCTTTAGTCAAGTCTCTACGACTCAGGTGACATTAGGATCTATGATGTTCAGCTTCATGGGAATCACTTAAAAGAATGAACAGGGATAATGTCTGCAGGAGAGAAAGATGATGAGTAGGCAAAACAACTGAATGGTCTTTACATTCCAACTCCTGTCTTCTTAAGTACTACATATATACCCATCTACTGAATTTCCAGAGAAGTCTCTTTTTAGCTCGTGTACACCTGTGGTGGATTCATGTCGATGTATGGCAAAGCCAATAGAATATTGTAAAGTAAAATAAAGTTAAAAAAATAAAAATAAAAATGCAATTATCTTATGCATTACCCAAAACAAATACACCCTTTCTCAAGGAAAAATATACTGAAGTCATTCTTACTTTGCATCCTGATCACTGGCATGGAGCAGAGGTAAACTTCTTCAGGTCCTAAATTATTCTTCTACGAGTACTAGAATTTCTTATAGCTATTCTGCAACTTATAAATACAACTCTAAATATTTAGGGACTGATTGGTATGAGGATTAATTCTTAAATAGCGTTGTCTAGTCCATAGTCCCACAATTATAGGGCAACTCTACTATGGAGTATCTATTAGGAGTGTATTCTTTTTCTAAAATAGCTTTTGGAGAATTTCCTGACAATCCAGTGGTTAAGACAATGCACTTCTCCTGCAGGGGCATAGGTTCAATTCCTGTTGAGAAAATAAGATCCTGGATGTCGCACAGTGTGGCAAAAAAAGGAAAGAAGTATCTTTGGGTTAATATTTTCTTTTTTGTTACTCCATGTGGTGCTCCACCCTCATCCCAAAGTTGGATTTGAGAATAACAATAGAATATGTAACTTTGCACAAGTTTTTGATCCTAGATGAAGACACAAACAGGGACAAATGGAGTTGCCTGTGTTGAGGAGGAAAGATAATTTTTCCTCTGCTCTTCTAGGTTCTTGACTGAGACCCCCTATGATAAAAGAAAGATTATCAGGAGAAAAACAAACAGAAGTTTAATAACCTGTCTACCTCCTATATACATGGAGGATATCCAAGAAAACAGTAATTCCTTGAAATGGCCCAAGCTAACACCTTAAATGCCATCTCCAGCTAAACATAAAAGAAGGTATTGGGGGTTGGGGAAGCCAGTTATGGAAGGTTATCAGAAAAGACATTTTAAACCAATGTATGATTATTACACAGATTTAAGTCTTGCCTTCATCTCTGATAAGAGTTCCTAGAGATTTAGTCAGTCATCTTCTTCTTCTTGGTATAAAGAAGGGTAAACTCTTACAAATGAAGATTTCCCTTATCAGTGTACATGCCCCTTACAAAAAGGTAACTCTTACTTAGCTTTAGAACTTCCCCTGTGCATGCTGTTTCTTAAAAAATAGTTCAAGATAAACTTTACACCAAAGCATCATATTTGAGGATGGCAAATTTTATTTCCCTTCACCTGCAACAATGCCTAGTCTCCTAAAAAGACTGGATGCCTTTAACTTTGATTTACTATGGATGGAAATTTGAGCACTCAACCAGAGTTAGCAAAAGTCCATTTTGTTAACCCCTGACATAGACTTTGTGTTAATGATGGGAATCAAAACCCAGACTTGTATAAAATGCATGTGGTGTCTTTGAAAAACAGAAAATGCAAAGGTAAAGGTAAGATGCTGCTATGAATTGAATTGTATTCTCCAAAGAAGAAAAGTTAAAGTTCTAATTCTAAGCCCAAGTACCTCAAAATGTGAGGATTTTTGGAAATTGGGTCTTCACAGAGATAATCAAGTTAAAATAAAATTATTAGTGTGGATTCATATCCACTATGATTTTTATCATGTAAAAAGGGGAAATTTTGACACAGAGACATAAATAGAAACAGAGAGAAGATAAGCATCTGTCTACAAGTCAAAAACACCTGAAGCTACCTATGCAAATCTAAAAGTGAGGCCTGAAACAGCATATTCAGAGGCAGTGTGGGCCTGCTTATGTGTNAGAAAAGAAAAGTAAAAGGCAAAGAAGAAAGGAAAAGATATACACAACTGAATGCAAAGTTCCAGAGAATACCAAGGAGAGATAAGAAGGCCTTCTTAAATTAACAATGTAAATAAATTGAGGGGGGAAAAAAAAAAAAGAATGGGGAACTAGAGATCTCTTCAAGAAAATTGGAGATACCAAAGGGATATTTCTTGAAACAATAGGCGCAATAAAGGACAGAAATGGTAAGGACCTAACAGAAGTAGAAGATATTAAGAATATATGGCAAGAATACACAGAAAAACTATACAAAAAAGTCTTAATGACCCAGATAACAACAATGGTGTGGTCATTCACCAAGGGCTGGACATCCTGGAGTATGAAGTCAAGGGTGCCTTAGGAAGCATTATTACAAACAAAGCCTAGTGGAGATGACAGAATTCCAGCTGAGCTACATAAGATCCTAAAAGATGATGCTGTTAAAGCACTGANTGTGGTCATTCACCAAGGGCTGGACATCCTGGAGTATGAAGTCAAGGGTGCCTTAGGAAGCATTATTACAAACAAAGCCTAGTGGAGATGACAGAATTCCAGCTGAGCTACATAAGATCCTAAAAGATGATGCTGTTAAAGCACTGAACTCAATATGTCAACAAATGTGGAAAACTCAGCAATGGCCACAGGACTGGAAAAGATCAGTTTTCATTCCAATTCCAAAGAAAGACAATGCCAAAAAATGTTCCAACTACCGTACAATTGTGTTCATTCCACAGGCTAGTAAAGTTATGCTCAAAATCCTTCAAACTAGGCTTCAACAGTATGTGAACCAAGATTTTCCAGAGACACAAGCTGGGTTTAGAAAAGGCAGAGGAATCAGAGATCAAATTGCCAATTTCATAGGATCATAGAGAAAGCAAGAAAGTTCCATAAAAATTATCTACTTCTGCTTCACTGACTATACTAAAATCTTTTACTCTGTGGATCACAAGCTGTGAAAAATTATTAAAGAAATGGGAACACCAGATCATCTTACCTGCCTCCTGAGAATCCTGTATTCAGGTCAAGAAGCAACAATTAGAACCTAACTGATTCAAAATTGGGAAAGGAGTATGACAAGGCTATATATTGTCACCCTGCTTATTTAACTTAAATTCTGAGTACATCATGAAAAATTCTTAGCTGGATGAATCACAAGCTGGAATCAAAATTGCGAGGAGAAATGTCTAACAACATCAGATATGCAGATGATACCACTCTAATGACAGAAATTGAAGAGGAACTAAAGAGCCTCTTGATGAGAATGAGAGAGGACAGTGAAAAACTGGCTTAAAACTTAACATTCAAAAACTAAGATCATGGCATCCAGTCCCATCATTTTATGGCAAATAGAAGGGGGAAAAGTGGAAGCAGTGACAGATTTTATTTTCTTGAGCTCCAAACTCATTGTGCCTGGTGACTGCAGCCATGAGATTAAAAGATGGTTACTCCTTGAAAGGAAAACTATGAAAAACCCAGACAGCATATTAAAAAGCAGAAGCATCACTTACCAACAAAAGTCCATATAGTCAATCTGTGGATTTTCCAGTAGTCATGTACAGATGTGAGAGCTGGACTATACAAAAGGCTGAACACCAAAGAACTGATGCTTTCAAATTGTGGTGCTGGAGAAGATTCTTGAGATTCCCTTGGACTGCAAGGGGAATGCACTAGTCAATTCTAAAGGAAATCAACCTTGAGTATTCATTGAAAGGACTGTTACTGAAGCTGAAACTTCAATACGCTGGACACCTGATGGAAAGAGCCAACTCACTGGAGAAGACTCTGGTACTGGGAAACATTGAAGGCAAAAAGAGAAGGGGATGGCAGAGGATGAGATCATTAGATACCATCACTGACCCAATGGACATGAATTTGAGCAAACTCAGGGAGACAGTCGAGGACAGAATAGCCCGGTATGCTTCCGTCTATGGGATCACAAAGAGTTGGACAGGAATAGTTACTACTGAGCAACAGCAATGCTTACCCTTTTTATAAAGTTGAAACAGGAAAGTGATTCAACATTTGGCTTAATGTATGTTTCTAACAAATCATTGTTAGATAGAGCATAATGAACCACAACTCCTAAAATATCAGGCAGGATATTTTAATGTTAAGACTGAAAAACATAGTTTACTAATAATGTGAGGATATGCATTTGAGAGAATTCTGTAGAAATTTTAAAATTGTGGTTTTGTTGGTTTTGTTAGTTAACAGTTTTTTGAAGACATAATTTTACTTATTCCAAAGAGTTCTGCAGGTTCCAGGTTTATTGTACCAAACCAACTTCATTTTTACATTGACATTAATGAATTCTAATTCAGTGGGCATTTACTTGGAGCCTGTTATTTCCAGGTTCCTGAAATAAGGAGTGGACTAAACAGATAAAGTCTTGGTTTTCACAGAAACATACATCCTCATGTAAATAAATACATGAAAAAGAGTTTATAAGTGCTATAGGAGAAGGCAATGGCACCCCACTCCAGTACTCTTGCCTGGAAAATCCCATGGATGGAGGAGCCTGGTGGGCTGCAGTCCATGGGGTCGCTAAGAGTCGGACACGATTGAGCGAATTCACTCTCAATTTTCACTTTCATGCACTGGAGAAGGAAATGGCAACCCACTCCAGTGTTCTTGCCTCGAGCATCCCAGGGACGGGGGAGCCTAGCGGGCTTCCGTCTATTCGGTCACAGAGAGTCGGACACGACTGAAGTGACTTAGCAGCAGCAGCAGCATAGTAAGATTATGAGAAGCATAAAAAGAATTTACTTGATTTTGAGATAGGTCATGCTACCTTAAGATGAATCTTGAGTAATTGGTTTACTCAGAAGTGTTTGTCAGGACTTGTCTGGTAGTCCAGTGGCTAAAACTTTGCTTTCCAAAGCAGGGGATGGGAGTTCAATACCTGGTTAGATCCCACAAGTCTCATGTCTAAAAAAACAAAACGTAAAACAGAAACAATATTGTAACAAATTCAAGAAAGACTTAAAAATGCCCCTCCAAACATACCTACACACATAAATTTAAAAAAGAAAAATTTTTTTTTTAAAAAAGGTCTTTGTCAGGTGTAAGCATTTTGCTGCTTTACATACTAACTAAGAGTTAGCCTGCAAGCCTTTCTACTCCTCTATAGTGGAGCTGGTACTTGGGTGTAAGTATTATTGCTATGAACACTACATAAAACATATTTAAAATAAAACCCTACTTAATATATACTGTTCTTCCTTATTAAGAGTGTTTGAGATCCATGTGTAATTGCTGAAAATTATCATAGGAAAATTCTGAGTATCCCTCACATGGTGTAGAGTAACTTCAGTTTCTCTTCAGAAGATTTCCTTCATAACTCTTGACTATGAACACTGACCCAAAAGCTTTGGCAGCATTGCGTCACTTGGTATAAAAAAAGGGAACCTGACTTAAAGTGGAAAAAGGAACAGATGGCAGTGTGTTCTACACACACGCGATTTTTTTTTTTTTTTCCAGAGAAGCTGCTGCATTTAATCCAGTTCAGTATGTTCTAAGAGAGCTACTATTTCTGAAACCATTGAACATACAAGGCCAAAGTTTCTAAGTATGGACCCACAGTGGCAGGAAGGAAATGATGTATATGTTAAAAGTACTGCAAAAATGAGGAGGCTGCAGTAGATGGCTGCACAGATGCATTCCAGCTCCCACTCCCTTTGCCTCTGTCTTCCTCAGAGGCCACATGGAAGAGGTACCAGAACCTGTGACAGCTTGAAACTGACATCATTGCTTTTTCTTCTAAGGCTTTGCTTTTCCCTTTTTACTTTTGCCACTTACATCTGATACATTTGAACATTCTTTCCAACAACCTCCTCCCTGTCCCATTCAAGGGTTGCAGCTGTCTCCTGCTCTTGAACTAATCTAGTGTCAGACCTCCTCCTTACTGACTCAGATGGCTTCCAGTTCTAGTATAATTCAAGGCATCCTAATCCTAAGTAATCATTCTACAACCACCATTTTGTTGTTGTTCTTTCTGCTTATTGAACTTCACTCTTAAAAATCAGATATATGTTGGAGGCTTACCATTTAAGTTACACGTGGTTAGCATTTTAATGTAAGAAACACCCGGAAATAATACTTTTGGGGGTGGGAGGGATTAACTGTCACTATTTGTTTCCTTGGTGCCAAGGAGCTGTGAGCTAAGAGGGCTAAATACAAGAATCAAACATTATGGGAAACTCTTGCTTTTGTAAATGCTAATAGTTTTATATCCTACCTTTCCATAGATTTTTTTTTCCTCCTCTAGCTTTCAGAGTAGTTAAAAATAGGAAGATTGTTTTATAAAATTAGAATATAAAAGACGAGACTCAATCAATGGTGAAGTCAGGGTTCAAGATATGCAATGAAACTGGAAGCCACAATGAATCAGTGGATGTACAGACAAAAAGATAGCTGGAATCAATCCAAAGGGCAGGGGTGACCAGAAGCACAGTTTGAAGATTATATAAGAACCCAGAAACCAAAGTATACGCATAAGTAAAAGGCCAAAATCAGGCCATGGATATAAACTAGTTTTAAAAAATCAATAAGCAGACCCAAGGTACTGAAGGCTAGAGAATCTTGAGCACTTGTTGACCAAAAGATGAACAGATTGTAATAATTTAAGAAGCCGAGGTCATCAAGTACAAAGAACACAGAGCAGGTGAGTGCTGCGGTTAAGGAAAGCAGCACAACATAGCGGAAGGTCAAGAACATAGTAGACAGCAACTGTTAGAAAACATGGCAATGGCAATGTGGCAAACAACTGTCTCAACTAGGAAACCTTTTATGGGTTTCCTACTTGCAGCAAGAAAGTGACAGATGCCATCAAGAGCGGAGCAAACATGCAAACTGTAGGGAGCCAATGCTTTGTGTTAGGAAACTAGGAAGTCTATTCAATTGTAATAGGAACTACTTGAAATGAGGATTACTTCACAATTCTGTTGGGAACAGGTGCAAAAATAAATAAGATTAGATAAGTAGTAAGAAGGAGCTAATTGTACTGATTTAGGAGATTTACCTGGATTGCTTGCAACAATTTTGAAAAATTGGATAGTAATCTTTTTTTTTTTTTTTAGTTGCAGTCTAATTGCTTTACAGTGCTGCATTAGTTTCTACAACAAGTGAATCAGCTATATGTATACATATATTGAACTCACTGGAAAAGAAGAGGGTGGCAGAGGATGAGATAGGTAGCATCCCTGACTCAATGCACATGTATTTAAGCAAACGCTGGGGGATATTGAAGAACAAGTAAGCCTGGTGTATTGCCATCCATGGCATTACAAAGAGTCATAAATGACTTAGCAACTGAACAACAACAACATACCTACGTATATCCCCTCTCTCTTAGACCTCTTTCCCACACCCCCTATCCCACCCATGTAGAACACCTAACTGAGCTACCTGTGCTATAAAGCACATGCACAGTAATCCTTGAGAGGTGAAATAACTATTTCTTTATAAAATTAAATGAATAGCCTATGACCTACCAACTGATTGATCAAGTATTCACATCCAAATACAAATTGACTAGGTAGGAATAAAACCCAAATTTTCAGTGTTATCCTATTTTGCATATGGTGGCGTGACACATGAAAAGTGAAATTCCAGTGTTTTCATACTTATGGAGTCAAAACAAGGTTTTGGCAGGGCTGTAAATGTGGGAGCCTCAATGGTGGAAAAAAATTACGTGGGTTGTGTTAAAAGTCCAGAGATACTGAATTACACAAATAAGAAGCATATTTTCTTTGGCTGCAATTTATGCACCTGGTTTGCTCTGAAGAATTTTATCTCTCCAAATTAATAAACAAAATTAATAATAGTAATCCATATCTAACAATTGATACATGAAATTAATAAACTAATGTATAATAGTACTGAATATACAACTATTACTGCATGTGTAGTAAATGGTGAAAGTGAAAATCACTGTCATGTCTTACTCTTTGCGATCCTGTGGACTATAGAGTCCATGGAATTCTTCAGATCAGAATACTAGAGTGGGTAGCCTTTCCCTCCTGCAGGGTTTCTTCCCAACCCAGGGATCGAACCCAGGTCTCCCATGTTGCAGGTAGATTCTTTACTAGCTGAGCCGCAAGGGAAGCCCCATATACTGAAACCTTTACAGGAATAATCTTGTGTGCACTTGTGTGCTCAGTTAATAATTTGTGTCCCATCCTTTGTGACCCAGTGGACTGTAAGCTGCCAGGTTCCTCTGTCAAATGGATTTTCCCAGCAAGAATACTAGAGTGGGTTGCTGTTTCCTTCTCCAGGGGATCTTCCCTATCGACGGATGAAACACACATCTCCTGTGTCTCTGGCACTGGCAGGTGAATTCTTTATCACTGAACCACCTGGGAAGCCACCCAATCTTTTTTTTTTTTTTTCTTATACACGCATATATATGCTGCTGTTGCTAAGTCGCGTCAGTCATGTCCAAATCTGTGCAACCCCATAGATGGCAGCCCACCAGGCTCCTCTGTCCCTGGGATTCTCCAGGCAAGAATACTAGAG
>SJYV01056139.1:544682-560418 GCA_006410875.1 Neotragus pygmaeus
ATATATGCTGCTGTTGCTAAGTCGCGTCAGTCATGTCCAAATCTGTGCAACCCCATAGATGGCAGCCCACCAGGCTCCTCTGTCCCTGGGATTCTCCAGGCAAGAATACTAGAGTGGGTTGCCATTTCCTACCCCTGTACACACACACACACACACACGTATATCCGTGTATATATAAGTAAAAACATATACATATATGTATATACATATGTATGTATATATATACAGCATTCATGAGAACCTTGTAAGATAATTATTATCATTATTCTCATTTTATAGATGAGGAAACAGAGATCCAAAGAGTTTATGACACAAATCCAAGGCCACATATTTATTGAAGGCCTGGAATAAAATTCACACATGAGTGTTATTTGGAGAAAGCAATGGCACCCCACTCCAGTACTCTTGCCTGGAAAATCCCATGGACAGGGGAGCCTGGTAGACTGCAGTCCATGGAGTCACAAACAGTTGGACACAACTGAGTGACTTCACTTTTACTTTTCACTTTCATGCATTGGAGAAGGAAATGGCAACCCACTCTAGTGTTCTTGCCTGGAGAATCCCCAGGACAGGGAGCCTGGTGGACTGCCGTCTATGGGGACACACAGAGTCGTACATGACTGAAGTAACTTAGCAGCAGCATGAACGTTATTCCTTCACATTTATAGTCTTCAGACATTATAATTTTATGATTATAAGATAATATATTTAACTTATATGCATTATAGGTGGCAATATTCATACTATAGGTGAGTTGCCATAATGTTATCCTTTCTAAAAATTAAATATTCTTTGTTGTATAACATGTCAAAAGATGTTTGAGTACTAAAATATCCATGGCAGCAAAATATCAATGACATTTAAATTGAATGGCCAATTTTCGTGTATGTTTGATCTATTTATTACCTTTAATAAAATAGAATAGTTTGGATGTATATAGTTGTTTTTCACTGAGTGTACAAAACAGATTTTTTTATATGATGGGTATAGTAGTGTTTTGAGACTAGCACAATTTTCACAGAATTTTCATTTTTAAACAAGATGAATGTTTGGTTCGACTGTCTTGTTTTTACTGTAGAAATGTCCAGAATAACAACATATACTTCTTCATCTTCATTAACTGAGTGGGAGATATTAATTTTTCTAAATGTAATCTTCCATAATATCTTTGCAGATAAATGGTTCATGTTTGATTGAGTATATTTTTCTCTGAAATACAGCATTGTGAAGTTGCAAGTAAATGATATCTATATTTAGATACACATTTTTCTGAAAAACGTTGAAGCACCCTAAGACAACTTCTAATACACTTAGAAATATTCTGATTTTCAGCCTGTCATGTACTTAAGAAAAGCAAACAAACTCCAAAAATAATTAAGGGCGTTTGAAACAATATTTTGCAAGGGTGAAGATTTTACAATATTACTTTTAGTTTAAAATGTCAATTTTTCCAAATCCTGAAATAATTTTAAGTGTTGAGGCTTTAACAGTTCCTCAAGTTTGTCAGTGAAATATAAGACACTCATAGATGAAGATCCAAAGATATAACTGTGTTTTAACTGACAAATCTAAAAATGTTTATGCATAACTGAGAAAGCAGTTATATAATTTGAAACAATATAAAAATTATCACTAATATATGTGGTTTATCATATTTATTTAAAATCACTAATGAGACCATCTATAGAAGCTATTTATGGTGGTTTCTTAGTAATATGCACAGGCAAATTATCTGATCATCATCTGCATCCAGCTGCTAGAACATTTTTGCATAATGTATCAAATTAAAGGAAGCCATTATTCTGTAGCTTAACATACTTCATATTTCACAAATTAGCAAAATTTTGTAGTATCAAATATGCCATTTTTTAATTTAGAAGAAAAGGGGAACCACTCAAGACTTTATATTAATATTTTCCCAATATTGACTTGCCATGTAATATTTTATAGAAAATTGCAAATATAAACCTGAGATCTGATAGTTGTGATTCTTAATATAGAATAAATAGAGCTAGTTAATTTTGAAATACTTTGATGAAAATGAATATTTCTTATACAACAGCGCAGACTAGTGGCCATACCATTACAGCATATATTTGTCTTTTTCAAGGGCACGTTTACTGAGGTAGTCATCTGTACATTTTATGAAATAGTATCAAACAAATTACATATATTTAAATAATAGTTATTATCATAAAACATAGTTTATGGAGCTTAATAGTATATTAGCCAAATTTATTTTATTCATTCTATTTTGCATTCACTCCAAATTGCCCAGAAATTGTTCTGAAAATGATAGGTGAAAAAATATACACATAAATTATATCACAGGTAGTGAATTTAAAGATATCTAATATTAAGATTTCTATGATATTTATTTTTGTTTTGAGCTTACCCTATAACTAGTTCTCTATACGCAGGGATTAGAGTGACAGATTAATAATACCATAGTCATTTTTATAGATGCCCACTCAGTTGTTGGAAGGACTGATGTTGAAGCTGAAACTCCAGTACTCTGGCCACCTGATGTGAAAAGCTGACTCATTTGAAAAGACCCTGATGCTAGGAAAGATTGAGGGAAGGAGGAGAAGGGGACGACAGAGGATGAGATGGCTGGATGGCATCACCAACTCAATGGGTATGAGTTTGAGTAAACTCCAGGAGCTGGTGATGGACAGGGAGGCCTGGCATGCTGCAGTCTATGGGATCGCAAAGAGTTGGACACAACTGAGCAACTGAACTGAACTCAGTTGTTGCCAGACTCTCAATTTATATGAAGTTCTTCCAATATTTAAACCCTATTTCTCTCTTCTCCATTTTAAGCATTTTTTCAATTATGAAAATGTTTTCACAAATTATGCTTTTATTAAGAAAGTTCTTAACAACTAAATAAAATGATGATAATTAAGCTAAAGAAAAGTTATAGGTGTTTTCTAAATTATCTCCTTATAATATGAATAGGAGAAGGGGATGAACAAACTACTTCAAAGACTTTATTTTGATCTGTAAATTTTGAATACATTGTCTTTCCCAAAATAGGCCATCAGACCTTCCTGTATCCACCATCTGGAATGATAGGTAGAAAGAAAAATCATCACATTGTGACATGTAGGAGATTTTGGAAACATAATTATTAGTTGACTGTTAATGAAATGACTTATTGACTAGCAGCACAAGGAAGGGTGAATGTTGAATAGCTCTAAATAATCAGTTGTGTAGATGATAAGCTTGTGATTTAAAATTGTGTCTATTTCCATGAAGGCACAAAGTCTGCCCTATTAACTTCTGAAAAGTTTGCACTGGTCCCAGCTCTATTACTTGCCAGCTCTGCATACTTGAGAAAATTTGCCAGTCTCTCTGAGCTTCAACTCCCAAATTATACATTGAGTTTAATATTGATAATATAACAGATGGCCAAATGAGATACTCTTTGTGAACATCGAGAAAGACAAATGAGAACAAATTATTTGATTAGACCAATGACTAGGTTTTCAGTCTCTGTTTGTGGCTATTTTGTTCATGTTTTTGTTTATACAACAATAATTTTAACATCAAGTTTCAATCTCTTTTTATGGGGAAAGGTTGTATAAACCAAGTCTGATTCCATTTTTCCATCTGAAAATTCCTTCTGGATGTGGAGCCTTAGATCAAAGACTTTATTGTTATATTTTTTAATATAAAGGAAAAATTTAGTAGCATTATCTTTTGAAATTTGATTATAATCTATAGTGTCTTCAGTATTATTTCATCACAAAGAATTATTCAAAGGAAAAACTCTTTGACACTATTATTTTACTCCTGTAAAAATAAAAACACAATTAGGCTTCCCAGGTGGCTCAGTGGTAAAGAATCCACCTGACAATGCAGGAGACATGGGTTCGAGCCCTAGGTCAGGACAATCCCCTGGAGTAGGAAATGGCAACCCACTTCAATATTCTTGTCTAAGAAATCCCACAGTCTGTAGCGTTGCAAAAGAGTCAGACATGGCGTGTGTGTGTGTGTGTGTGTGTGTGCGCGTGTGTGTTAGTCCCTCAGTCACGTCCGACTCTTTGAGACCACATGGACTGTTACCTGCCAGGCACTTCTGTCTCTGGAGCTCTTCAGGCAAGAATACTGGAGTGAGTGGCCATCCCTTTCTCCAAGGGATCTTCCCGATCCAGGGATCAAACTCAGGTCTCATGAATTGCAGGCAGATGCTTTACAATCTGAGCCACCAGGGAAGCCCATTTGGTGACTAACAGCGACAGTTATGTTGCATTACAGGTGTTTTCAACAGTAGATGTCAGCATGAAAAGAGGAAGAAGTGTTCCCCTAGTACTTGCCATGATTTACCTCAAACTGACCTCCTCGCTTTTATGTTAAGGACTCTAGGAAGGGAAGATGTAGGCTTAAATACTTGTCACAAATTTAAAATTTGTGTTGATGTGTAACAAAGCATAAAAAATAACCAGTAATCAAAATGAGAGAGTTAATTTAAGTCATAGTTATCACAGTTTATGATCAAAATATCTGTTTTGGATTTTAATTGTTTATGCACACGCACTCATTTGGATATTTACCCTGCTAAAGGCAGGTCAGTCTTTGGGATTTTGCAGACAGGGGTTCAATTCAGTTCAGTCGCTCAGTCGTGTCCGACTCTGTGACCCCATGAACTGCAGCACACCAGGCCTCCACGTCCATCACCAACTCCTGGAGTCCACCCAAACGCATGTCCATTGACTCAGTGATGCCATCTAACCATCACATCCTCTCTTGTCCCCTTCTCCTCCTGCCCTCAATCTTTCCCAGTATCAGGGT
This sequence comes from Neotragus pygmaeus, assembly GCA_006410875.1. Lineage (NCBI taxonomy): Eukaryota > Metazoa > Chordata > Mammalia > Artiodactyla > Bovidae > Neotragus > Neotragus pygmaeus. The sequence goes on from SJYV01056139.1 coordinate 549,480, forward strand.
CTTTTCAAATGAATCAGCTCTTCACATCAGGTGGCCAACGGTTTGGAGTTTCAGCTTCAACATCAGTCCTTACAATGAACACCCAGGACTGATCTCCTTTAGGATGGACTGGTTGGATCTCCTTGCAGTCCAAGGGACTCTCAAGAGTCTTCTCCAACACCACAGTTCAAAAGCATCAGTTCTTCAGGGCTCAGTTTTCTTCATAGTCCAATTCTCACATCCATACATGACCACTGGAAAAACCATAGCCTTGACTAGATGGACCTTTGTTGACAAAGTAATTTCTCAGCTTTTTAATATGCTGTCTAGATTAATTATAACTTTCCTTCCAAGGAGTAAGTGTCTTTTAATTTCATGGCTGCAGTGACCATTTGCAGTGATTTTGGAGCCCCTAAAAATGAACTCAGCCACAGTTTCCCCTGTTTCCCCATCTATTTGCCATGAAGTGATGGGACCAGATGCCATGATCTTAGTTTTCTGAATGTTGAGCTTTAAGCCAACNACTTGACTTCACATTCCAGGATGTCTGGCTCTAGATGAGTGATCACACCATTGTGATTATCTGGGTTGTGAAGCTCTTTTTTGTACAGTTCTTCTGTGTTATTCTTGCCATCTCTTCTTAATATCTTCTGCTTTTTTTAGGTCCCTACCATTTCTGTCCTTTATTGAGCCCATCTTTGCATGAAATGTTCCCTTCCCATTCTATTTTTTTCCTCTATTTTTTTGCATTGATTGCTGAGGAAGGCTTTCTTATCTCTCCTTTCTGTTCTTTGGAACTCTGCATTCAAATAGGTATATCTTTCCTTTTCCCCTTTGCTTTTTGCTTCCCTTCTTTTCACAGCTATTTGTAAGGCCTCTTCAGACAGCCATTTTGCTTTTTTGCATTTCTTTTCCATGGAGATGGTCTTGACCTCTGTCTCCTGTACAATGTCACGAACCTCCATCCATAGTTCATCAGGCATTCTGTCTATCAAATCAAGTCCCTTAAATCTATTTCCCACTTCCACTGTATAGTCATAAGGGATTTGATTTAGGTCATACCTGAATGGTCTAATAGATTTCTCCACTTTCTTCAATTTAAATCTGAATTTGGCAATAAGGAGTTCATGATCTGAGCCACAGTCTTGTTTTCGCTGACTGTATAGAGCTTCTCCATCTTTGGCTGCAAAGAATATGACCTATCTGATTTCAGTGACCAGATCCAATTTTTTGGTGACCAGATCCAATTTTTTTAAAAAAAATCTTGAATGTCATTCCAAAAACATCACATTTTGTCTTGTCTCTTTCTGTCATGTTGCTCTTCAGGTAAGAATTACCTCTTCTCTTTTGCAGCCTAAACACTTTGAGTTGCAGATCTAAGCTATGAAACATCTCAGAGAAATGCACACATTCACCTCACATAAAATTTTATAAACTTCTTAGAAGGCACATAGGAACCCACCCCAAAGTTATCTGTGCATCCCAGAGAAGTTCATTCAGAGGATTTGCAATCCCAGTCCCATCTGGTGATTTCTAACTAAATATTTTCTGCAGGACTTTCCATGGATAAATGAGCACTTTGAAAGGTAATTTTGTGATTGGAATATTACAATTGCTGTCTCTCCCAAAAGTAATGTGATATCTAAGTAATGAAAAGAATGTGCTATCTTTCAAACTCAAATGGTTTGAATCACTTTGTGGCTAGTACACATTAGTTTATGTATACATGTCATAAGCGGAAATAATTTGATGTCCAATCCTTGCCAAAAGGCAAAAGCAAAATTCATATTTTCTTTAATCCCTATCCAGAAAATATTTAATTTTGAACAGTCTAGTGTTTTTTAGAACTCTGTGATATGTTAAAGGTGATAAGTCTCTCTTGCCCTCTTTTGTATAAAAGAAAAACTAAATGAAATCCATAAAAGCTCAATAAATGCCCATATTTAGTGTGTGCCAAAAGTAAAATTAAAATTCAAGTATTCTCATTTTAAACTGTACACTTTCTTTCTAGACTCTTAAATTCTTCAGGTGTTCACATTATGGGGAATTGACCATTTCAATTTTTAGAAATATATTCTTACTAGGTAAATAAATGAATTCTTGAAAATAAAATATCCTCGAGTTTTTTAAAAGTTCTGGGTGGTAATTGTCATTCTAATACATGCATGCTCAGTCATGTCTGACTCTTCTGTGACTCCATGAACTGTAGCCCAACAGGCTGTCCATGGGATTTCCCAAAGGGTTGCTGTTTCTTTCTCCAGAGGATCTTCCAACCCAGGGATCAAACTCAAGTCTCCTGCATTCCTGGCAGATTCTTTACCACTAGTGTGAAAATGAGGCAGGGTAGGGAGAGGACAGTATACTTCAAGGTTGGGGCCAAAATCATACCGAGACAACCCTCAATCTTACTGTTTTGGAAATCCTCATCTGGGTTGTTCTCTGCTGGTTCTCAGTTCTCTGTATTTTACCTTCTGCAAATGGCACCATCTCTGTCAGCTCCTTCATAGATACAAATGTGTTCTCCATCCTACTAATTGCCATCTTGTTCCCCTTCCTAAGGGTAACTGTGTCTTAATAAGAATGCCAGCAGAAGGTAGCAGGTAAAATTTCTGAGAGCAGAATTCTACACCCGAAAGAGCAGCTTTCTGAGTTCTCAAAAAACCGTCTAAATAAGTAGTTTTTCTTTTCAACAGCTTTGTTTGGCTACACTTAACTAAGTTGGCCATCTATGGTGTTTTAATAGCTTATATCTAATAGCTTAATCTACCTTCAGGTTTGATCTGAGTCTTCGGTCTCCCCATGCCTCTTTATGCTGAGTCTACAAAATGCACAATAGTCGAGCCAGAAATGGAATAAACTTTAAATTACACATAGAGAATGACCCTTGTGGCAACTGAGCAGAGGAAAAGAGGGTTAAATTCACTCTTATCTTTTACATGCCTACAGGGCCATATTTGCTGGTGTGTAAGTCTCTGAGAAAACGCAGTCAGAAGTTTAAGTATTTTGCTACCTCTTCTACTGCATTCCCACGGGGGCAGTGCCCTATTTCTTACCATTATTCACTGTCGTTCTGCTTCTAAATAGCAATACTTCTGAGGCTGATTGTGCAGTACTGCGGATGCTGCGTTACTTGAGCTAGAATGACATTCCAGAAATGCTGTCACTGAGGATGCACTTCTAAGAAGGATGGTATTTTGCTGTGAGCAAATGAGATCATACATTATATTTAGGATTCATAGGGAAGGCAACTGCTAATGGGTGACAGCCTGGATCTGAACTTTATGGTTTATTTAAGTTGCCTTAACAGCAGCTTTTCTTTTTCATATATAATAAACATTCTTAATATACTTAATCATTTCATGCATTTGATCATGCAAAAAAAGGTATAATGTTTGATAAGATTAAACCTGCTAGTAGCATTTTCCTGTTTGATACCCAGATTTCTGAGACTTTTTAAAGTTGGATTTATTGCTCATAGTATATCTTTCAGTGAGTCTTGTAGGGGCTTAAACAAAGCAATTGAGGATGGTTTTACTCATTCCCCACCACTCAATTTTAGACAACAATGAGTAACAGGCTTTGAATAGATGATCCAAAATATAATATGCTTGTTTTCATAGGCTAATTTTATTTAGATCTCAAAAATAGTGACTTACCACCTGAGAAAATTATTTTCTGTGGTTAAGATCTAGATTTCTAGTTCTTTTAAGTTTGACTTTCCCAGAATTCAATATCATTGAATTTCATATTTCTACTTATTCTGTTTCTAGCCCTTTTAAAACTAAAACTGGAAACTCTTCAGTGATTCAGTCTTAGCCTTTCACATAATTTCAAAATATCTCAAGGTACAACTATGTATTTCTCAAAGCAGAATTTTGTGTGTAGGGACATGAAAAAATAATTTACAATTGGTACTTTTAAGTTATTTTCTTTCACTAGTGGCATAATGTGTTTTTGTGAGTTGTTTAAATATATTTTTCTTCTAGAGAAAACATGTCTTTTTATGGAGCTACTATATATTTTTACATTCTTAATTGTTCAAAAACATTGAAACACATTTACTTTAAGAACATGAAAAACATTTTACATTTTAAATGTATCACTCTCTTCAAAACAACAAATAGAAATAGTGAAAGAAAAAATATCTTACCCCACATTACAGTAAATTTGGTTAGCGAGAAGGTGGAGTTTTACAGTAATAGCTTTTAAGCAGCTTATCTAATTTTAAAACAGGGCATATTGCACTTTGTGTGAAACTGAGAGGGAAGNACAAATAGAAATAGTGAAAGAAAAAATATCTTACCCCACATTACAGTAAATTTGGTTAGCGAGAAGGTGGAGTTTTACAGTAATAGCTTTTAAGCAGCTTATCTAATTTTAAAACAGGGCATATTGCACTTTGTGTGAAACTGAGAGGGAAGGATATATTTCAATTTGTTTAAATGGCTTTGACAGTGAGGTTTATCAGTGCTCAATTTTGAATTTAATACCTTTTTTGCTAGATTCTTTCTCCCATTTTTTATTCTTTATCATTTTGATTGTTTTAGAATCTCATTTTTTTAAAAGAACTTTTGCTTGTTAGGGAAGGAAATGTTTAAGATATCCACTGGTTTGGAAAAAAGTTAACTAAGTAAGCTCCATAAACAAGCCAGGACAAACCAATTTGTAGCTTCTGGTTGCTAAGGAGTTTGCTGCTCATCTTCCCAACAGTCCTGGGCAGTCTGCTAAATTGAAAGGATCACTAAAGCTTATTTGAGAAAAATAAGGGTGCATAAGCAGTGATCGCATTCCACATTCAAGACAGTGGCAGTTAGGTTGTACTGATGTGGTTGCTTGTATAATTGGAATTTTCAGTATGCGGTTTGGGTAGAAGTCTGCTTTAAGGACTCCCTATTAGATGTATCTAAAGTGTTTTGAGCAATGGTCAAATGTGCTGGTTGTCTATGTATTCAAAGCTACATCCTGCTTGCATAAAGACTGTGTGAGGGTTCTTAATTCAATGACATCAGACTTGAAACAAAATGGAAACACTTTTGAGTTCTCTGGTCAGGAACATTGCATCAGTGCATTCATTTTTATTGATCTTTTAAACCAAAAATGCTTGTTCATCTCACCACTTCCTCTAGTTCAAGCATATTTTTTTCTGAGCAGAATTTTACCAGACTCTGAGGTTGCTGCTGTCATTCACTTTTTCTATTCCAATTATATCCTTACTCTGAAAGATGGACATTTCTTACTGAAAACAATGTGTATTTCTTTGTGATTCTGATTGAGTACACATTAACTGAAGGTAATTTAGGGGAGTGGCATTAAAGCTTCTGTGTTGTTTTCATTGGAAATTAATTCAAATTGTGAAGCTCAAACTGTAAATCACAGATTTCTTACATTCTTTGTTCTCTAAACCAGCAAAACAGTTTGCTGATTTGATGATGATACCAGAGGAATTTTATTCAACTCGAAAAATCCACCCAAATTGGAAGAGTAGGGCAGAAAAAGATCTTAGAATTCATCTATTAACCTCTACTCTCTAGATAAGGAGTCATAGAAGCTTGGTGACTTTTCTTAGGACACAGAAATGTTTTTAGTTTTAGTTTATGTGTTTTCTATGTGAGGAAAAGTTCTTTCAGGTAGAAACTGAAATAAAATATTCTTGAATTCACATCATAATCTGACTTACTTAAGTAACTCTTTACAGTCTTTAATGCAACTTCCATTTCATTTCTGTATAAACATATTCAGATACTAAAGACTAGCAAAATTTAATTTTGACAGATAAAACTCATAAGACCCCTTTTTCTCATAACTTTGTTTTAGCATATCATGATCATAACTGCCTGTGGGGACACAGACAGTTTGCATGCCTTGGACATTCCAGGAGAGAAAAACCATGGTCTTTGTATTATTTTGTATATGTGAATGAGAACTTTAAATTATCAAAGTACAGATAGAATGGTGATTTTTATAGATTTTCAGTGTTTTGACAATTCAGTCATATTTCTGATGGTTAGAAATTCTATCCTAGGAAATTGTGCTGTGGGAGGTGCTAAAAGTTCTGTGCCCATCAATTCTATGTATGTGCCTTTTTTATATGGTCAGTTGGAAATGAAGGTGGTATTTATATCAACTTTTTTCATTGTCATATGTCTTTTTCCCAGTTATATAGACTGATCTTGAACAGCAACAGAATAAAGTGTTTGGACTCAAGACCAGAGATTAAAGTTTATTGTCTGTATAAGGGCTAGTAAAAAGAGCCATAATTATTCAAATAATCAAGATGAGAAGTGAAGATCTAAACTAAAGTTGAAGCCATAGAGGTAGAGAGGAAGAAATGGATACAGTAAATATTTTATACCCATAATCTAGAAACTGAATGATGACAGCTTTCTGAAGTAATACAAGTGAAATCTCAGTTGATTCCAAAGAGTCTAATTTGTGCAAGTGGGTCAATATCTTTCAACATGTAGTCGTTAAGTATGTAAGCAATTCAGACCCAGTACTTATTAGTTATGCGAATTGAGGTGGGTAACTTGACTTTTTGTGCATCAGTTTCTTCATCTTCAGTGTGGTGATATTATTAATATCTCCCTTATGAGATTGTAGAATGAGAAAGATATTACAAGTGTCAAGTGCAGAATAAATGTGGAAAAATGTTATATATTATTATTGTTCACAGAAATAAAGAATGGAAGAACAGATTAATAGAAGCAAAATGATTGAACACTTTTATAAGTTGAATGGGAAACCTCTTTGGGGCATTCAGACATAAATGTCCAATAGTAAATTTTGATTTATAGGTTTGGGAGCTATTCATGTGGAATTTATTAGTAATAATTTTGAAACTATGGCTTTGTATGAAGCCATCATGAAAAACAGTATGTAATGAGAAGGGCAAAGTGTCAAAGATGGAGTACTGAGGAAAATATATTGTGAGGTACAGATCAACAATTAGAAAGGAATAACCAGACTGACAGGAAGAAAACTAAAGGGATACCATGTCATGGGATTTAGGAGGGAAGTTTTAAGATAATGACAGTAGTCAGCAGAACCAAATGTTAAATAAAAAGTAAAATAACAGAGGTCTGTAGTGGAATTGTCAATATGGAGGTCATTGGCAGCTTCAGTTGTAGCCGTGTCCATGCCTAGATCTCTGAGAAAGTGCATAAACCATGAAGACATGTGAAAATAGTAAGCATGTATACTATCATGTAAGAAACGAGGCGCCGGTCTATGTTCGATGCAGGATGCAGGATGCTTGGTGCACGGGGATGATCCAGAGAGACGTTGTGGGGTGGGAAGTGGGAGGGGGATTCAGGACTGGGAGCTCATGTACACCTGTGGTGGATTCATGTCGATGTATGGCAAAGCCAATAGAGTATTGTAAAGTAAAAAATAAAATAAAATTAAAATTAAAAAAAAAAGAAAATAGTAAAGGCAAACTACTTTTCTAAGAGGGGATGACTGAGAAGCAGAAAATAGAGAAAAATGATAGCTATACAGAATGCAAAGTTTACAAGGGTTTAGTTTGTTTACCTTATTTTCCTTTTTCTTTTAAAATACTTAATTTGAGCTGTCTTTCAAGTCCCGTCCATGGAATCATTTTCTAGATACTACAATGGCAATAAAACAAAACAAGACATCTTCATGTATGGAAGATACCCGACATGCTTTCCAACAGATGATTTTTGCCTTCTCAAGGATTAGAAGTCTATTCCCATGGCAAACTTGTCTTAATTAAACCATTCACTAAGTGTAAAGTAAATGTATTTGTTTCCTGTTTCAAAAGAATATTTATATAGTTCGTGGAAACCTCATCAAATTTCTTAAACATATATAAGTGGTCTTCTGCTACTGTTTGATATCTGACTGATATCTGATATCAACTCACATTGTGTGGTGGAGTGTCATCTGATGCAACTCTTGAATTCTGACAAGCTTTCTGGTAGCTCAAATGGAAAAGAATCTCCTGTAATGCAGGAGACCCGGGTTTGATCCCTAAGTCAGATAGATCCCCTAGAGAAGGGAATGGGTACACACTCCAATATTCTTGTCTGGAAAATTCCATGGACACAGAAGCCTGGCGTGCGACAGTCCATGGGGTCACAAAGAGTCCGCATGACAGAGTGACTAACACTTTCACTTTCACAAAAATCAGTCTCAGAATGTTTAGCCAGACCTATCTGTCCAGATACATCAGTGAATTAAGCATGATGTGTAACACTTTGGTCATCATCTAACTGGAAACAGGCTACCAACTGTGTGTCCGAGATTCTGAGATGTCATGGCAAAAGGGATGGACACAGATCTTAGAAAGCAGAGATGCTGCTACTGTATGTATACTGTCCACTCTAACCTGCTCTGGTTCTTATCAAAAGCACTAATAAATTAATATGAGTTTTTGAAATATCTAATACTGAATTTATTTGAATGATATGCAATATTAGTGGCAGTTGGTATGCTGTCAGCTGCCCATGAATATCTAACAGTGGACCTTATTTTAGACCTACAGGCCAGCTGGAATCTGCAATGATCATTTATGAAACATATTCCATCCCGTGATTTAGATGGGGACATATATACTCCTATCTTTTAAACACAGACAGATGAAGATATAGGCTTTCTGATTCTTGGACAGTGCGCTGTAATTAATCATCAGAAGCATGCTGCCTTGCTGCTTTTTATACATTTCTCTTTTTTTTCAACCCATTTTTAATTTTTTTTTTTTACAAAATAAACTATTATTATTTTGAAAAGCCATTAATTAGGAGTTTAATTGATATGAGAATCAAGTTTTCAGAGCTGGGCAATATAAAATTTGGAATGAAGGAAGTGGACTGTCAGGTGGATCTAGAGTTTTCAGTTAGCAGGGACAGAGGTGATAAAGGTTTTGGTTTGAGGGCACATGAAGAGGTTAACGGGATCAACCTGGGTAGGGCAGTAAGAAGAGTAGGAAGACTGAGACAGATTGGTGCGGTGTCAAAGGCAGGGATAGATACTTATGATTTAAGGGAAGATTAGAAATTAAATAGGAGATTACGATAGGAAAAATGAAATTTCAATGTGATATAGAGTTAGTTTTAACTTTATGAATTGAGGCCAATTGGTTGCATGATTATATTTTATGGCCTTTTTATGAAAGCATTGTACTATATGTATATTTTTATTATATGTATATTTTATCAGATAACGTATGTTAACTATCTGTATCCTTTATTACAGGGACTAAAGAACTTTCAAAATGAGTGCACATACTTTTTTAAAGCATTTCACTTACTTTATTGTATATTTTTATAACCCTCAGAAATTGCCTCTTTTNTATTTTTATTATATGTATATTTTATCAGATAACGTATGTTAACTATCTGTATCCTTTATTACAGGGACTAAAGAACTTTCAAAATGAGTGCACATACTTTTTTAAAGCATTTCACTTACTTTATTGTATATTTTTATAACCCTCAGAAATTGCCTCTTTTATATAATTTATTTCATTATAGATCAGAAGGCATACTTAATAAATTTTACCTTTTCCCCAATATTGTATGTCTTCTAAACTGTGGGTATTTGTTACCTATTCATAGTCAGTTTTAGTGTTCTAAGAATTCAAATCAGTGACCATGAGATAAAATTTAATTTGTAACACTGATGTTCATTAATTTTTTTAAAGAATAATTAGTGTATGAAGATCAGTGATGACCTTCTAAATTTTTAATGGCATATCTTATGTAAGTAAGGACCTTAAACTTAAATAGCACTCACACACCCACACCCACACCCACACCCCCCCACACACATTATTCTTGTTTGTGCATGTTCTGGATAAGAGTCTATTATTCACTTTTTCTGTGAAAACTAAAAGCAAAATAAGAAGTGCCAGAAAATGATAATAGTGTAGCACAAAAGAAATAAAGCAAAAAGAAACAACAGGACACACAGCTTCAAAAAACAGAAGGAAAAACCCGTTTTTGTTTTTGTTTTTTAATTTGTCCCACATGTCATACAGCATGTGGGACCTTGGTTCCCTGACCAGGGTTTGAACTTGAGCTCCCTACATTTAGAAGCACAGAGCCTTAACCACAGGACCACCAAGGAAGCCCCCACAAGTTCTTCTGAGAACAACTTGAGTAAAATTGAGCAATGGATTCAATGTGCTTGAGACTCATTTTTTCCTAAATTTTAAAAGGAGAGAATGTTATTGGCAATAATCTCAAAGTTAAATACATACTACAATTTTTTTAAGTGTTTTTTTTTAAGACTCACTGGACCTTCCCTGGCAGTCCAGTGGTTAAGACTCTGCACTTTTACTACACCAATTCAACCTCTGATGAGGAAAGTAAGATCATGCGTGCTGTCAGGTGTGGCTAAATAAAGAAAAAGACGTAACAGCTTGTAAATCAGCTCCTAGAAACAAAAAGTAGCAGTATTCCCATGAATAAGTTTTGAACCCCACCATCTTTAAATATTGCTTTAGTATCTGAAACATGCACAGTTTATGAACAGTGTTGGCTTAGGGAAATGTGAAATTCATAGTACTAAATGCTCAAAATTATACTGTTGTTACAGTATTTGTTAATATAAAAATGCTTAAGATGTTCAAGAGCAGAGAAGTACAGGTCAAATTTAAAAGCTGTTTTAAATCTTACCTAAAGTTAAATTCCATAATTTAAATTCTAAAGTAACATAAAAATGTTTGATAATGTTGAATGCCTATGTTAATATCTAGAAATAAAGGTTTTTTTTCTTTTTAAACTCCCAAATGTAATTCTATATCTAGATAATATTTTTATAACATTTGACTTGTTTACATGAAAACATTAGTTCTAAAACTGCCTTTAGTATATTGGGGAAGGGATGTGACCAGGAAATTCTTTAGGAACTGCTGCCGGCTTATTAAAAAAAAAAAAAAAAAGAAGTCAGTTTCATATTTCATCAGTGTGGAAAATAGTTTCCTTATTCCTTCCTT
>SJYV01056140.1:0-10862 GCA_006410875.1 Neotragus pygmaeus
TCCTTCTCCAATGCATGAAAGTGAAAAGTCAAAGTGAAGTCGCTCAGTTGTGTCCAACTCTTCGTGACCTCATGGACTGCAGCCTACCAGGCTCCTCCATTGGTGGGATTTTCCAGGCAAGAGTACTGGAGTGGGGTGCCATTGCCTTCTCTGCCCATGACACTACCACCTGTTTTAAAGCTAATTCTATTAGTTTACTATGTGTCAGGAGCTGAGCTAAATCTTTTACATCCATGATTCTCGTCTGATCTTCAAAAGCCACTTGAAATGATTCTTCCTATTTCATAAATGAGGAAGGTCAGAGGCTGAAAGACAAGCCAAGATCATACAGGTAACAGGTCACACAACTAAGATGTACACTCAGGTCTGCTGGATTCCACGCAACCACAGCTTCTCAGACTGCTGTCCTCTAAAGTATTCATGTAAAAACTCAGGGGCTTTGGGGGGCCAGCAGAAAATCCAGGCACTGCACTTAGATGCACTCACTTAAATGCAAATGTATACATGTGTCTATTTATCTAAGGGCAGGTTCACAGGTGATACATCAGATTCTCAACAAAAACCAAAAAACCCATGATTCAAAAAGGGTTGAGAACTTCTGGCTTTACGATGAACTCCCTGGGGCCAAGGCACAGGCCTGGCCCATAACAGACCCCTAGGGAACTCAGCCCAGCTCTTCCATCCCAGCCATTCCATAAACAAATGCTAAGGGACGCAGGCCCCACGGAGGAGCAGCCACGTCCTCCAGGGCTGACAGGAGCACTGGCTCTGGTTTGGCCACAGGGAGCTTCAGATTCCCCAGCAACCTCCTTCCATTCAGCTAATCTTTCTTTTTCCCCGCCCTGGCCAAAAAATGCTTGAATGCCTACTAGACACAGACCCTGTGCTAAGAGCTCTACCTAGATCATCTCATTTAATGTTTGAAACAACTGTGCAAAGTGAGTACTACCATGATTTTCATTTGCAGGTAAGGAAACAGGTAAGAGAGGTAAGTGAGAGGTAAGTGACCTGCCTGCCTTTAGCTGGAGTCTGATGAGCAGCTTGGTTGACACATATGAAAGTCGGCCAGGAGGGGATGGATACCAATCAGTTCATCTCAGGGAAAGCAGCTCTGGTGGCTGACAGCCAGGCCATGGGCCAGTTTTCAAGCCAGAGCTGGTACCAAGGCTGCGTCTAGGAACTGCTCTCTAAGTGGCTCACAGGCCAGCAGGAAGACCATCTCTCAGAGCATTCTGTTTGGGAAAAGGCAGCTTTACTTCTGGCTTGCTTCACCCGCTTGGTCCGAGCTGGACATGAAACAACTGTTTGCAGAACAAGCCTCGCTGCCCTTTGCCAAGCTGACCTGGCCTCCGCGTGCAAAGCAGATTACATCAGAGCCCCCAGTGGCCCTCCTCCGGGAGCACTGTGGCTGATCAGAGGTGGGACTCGGCTGGCTCCCAAATAGTTTTGCTAAGGAAACTATGAATCCCCTGATACTGTGTACACATCTGGTTGTTTTTAAAAGACTAAGCTCAGTTGAAAAGGAAAAGATTTTGAAAATAAAGAGTAAAAAAAAAAANTTTGCCAAGCTGACCTGGCCTCCGCGTGCAAAGCAGATTACATCAGAGCCCCCAGTGGCCCTCCTCCGGGAGCACTGTGGCTGATCAGAGGTGGGACTCGGCTGGCTCCCAAATAGTTTTGCTAAGGAAACTATGAATCCCCTGATACTGTGTACACATCTGGTTGTTTTTAAAAGACTAAGCTCAGTTGAAAAGGAAAAGATTTTGAAAATAAAGAGTAAAAAAAAAAAACACACAAAAGGCTTCAGAATTTCTCTTTTCAAAACAAACGATGTACAGTCCCTACCGCAGATGTAGCTAGGCCTTCTGTAGTTCCTACTGTATCTCATAAAACAATGGTAATGCGAACTCCAGCCCTGATCAGCTGACTACAAGCTGGTGCCTCTCTGAGGGCTCCCGCTGTGCTCGGGGTGGTAGCCAGCTGAGGCTGGAGAGGCTGAATAATGGTGATGCATAGCACCCGGCATTTCCGAGAGGGATGGCCCAGCTGGAGGGAAGGCCCAAAGGGAACCCAGGCCCAACACTCCGGGCTCCAGTCACGTACTCTGTGCAACTTCTAGGCCACTGTCCTCATTTGAAACCAGAGAAACAGAACAAAGAGGAAAGGCTGTCAACAGCCCCATTTGGAGGTTTGGTCTATTCAAGGGGGTCTTGCAGGGTACTTTCTAGCGAAGATCATGTTCTGGCAGGTCTGTCTGAGTAATCAGAAGCCCACCGCCCCCCCAACCTCCCCAGCTCAGTTGGTTCAAGTTCTTGATAACATTCCTTTAGGTGGGGATGCAGCTTCATACCTGGAGCAAAGGTTCTGAGTGAGCCTCTCTGGTCTGTAGTAGTAGCATGGGTGGGGCCAGTGATCAGGTCATCAGGAATTCAAAGAAATTGAAATCAAGGAGCATTTATTGAGCTCCTCATTCTTTCACACTACACATATTTACTGAATACAGCTGACACTGGGTAAGGTGGTAGGGGAAACAGAGCTGAACAAGACAGACACAGTTTCTGCCCTCGTGGAGCCCACAGACTGGCCAGGGAGATGGAGACTAAAGAGCTACACAAAGTGCGACCAGACCGGGGAGGGCCACACGGAGACGCAGAGGCGCGATGAGGGGACACATGACGGGGAGCCTTACACTGGCTGGGACTCACGGAAGACACCTGGAGAGGGCGACATTCTGGCTGAGATCAGCTTAGGAGCTGAACAGGGAGAACAGCACGAATGGGGGCCGCATGGGAGTGAGACGTGATGAAGCAGGAAAGAGGAGGGAGGCCAGGAAGGCTGAAGCCCACAGAGTAGAGGGGAGGGACAAGAGATGAGGCCGGAGGGGAGGACAGAAGCCAGACCCACCGTGCAGGACCTTGCAAGGCACATTAAGGATGCCTGGAGAACCTTAGCATCAGTGGAACTGAAAGCCACTGAAATGATTTAGATACAGAAAAGATGTGTTCAGTTCCATCCGTTGTGTGAAAAAGGACTGTGATGGCACAAGCACGGATGAAGGTGGGGGGTTCAGGGAGAGGGGTCTGGACTGGGGCCGGTGCCTGGGAGTGAAGCCTGGAGGGGCTCCCAGCCTACGGGGGACAACAGATTACTATCTGCACACGCACGTGCATGGGGTGTTCTTACCTGGTTAAACCTCCGGGTAAAGGCCACGACGTTGGGGGCGAGACTATGTTTCTCCTTCTTACTCCATCCACAGCTGGCTAGTTCCTAGGAAGCACAGAGTCAATATCAAACAGTGATTCCAATGAGGATGCAAATACAGATGGGCGTATCTACCTGGAAGGTGGGCCCAGAGGTGGGAAAGGGCTGAAACCTTGGCCATCTGTGCCCTCCCAGGGTGGGGGAGAGTCTCTTCCTCCTCTAGAGAAAAGGGCTGGGTCCACACGTAGAGGGGCATCCTGAACCCCCCAGAGGCAAGGGTGAGAAGCAGGTTACTTATCTCTGCAACCCCAGCCACATCTCTCGGGACTTCTGTGCCCAAATTATTCTCAACCCCACAAGGCCACTCTGCCAGCTCCCTGGGACTAGAAGTCCCTTCTTAATGCAGACTGTCTGATAGAGGGTATAATGTTATAATAAGCAGGATTCACCACCCCCTCCCAGGGCTAACTTAAAATCTGGCTGAAGATTCTCATTGGCCCAGGGACATCCTCCATTCCTGGAATCAGGGAACATTCCAGGCCAAGCTATCAGAGAAGCTTTTGGATGACCTTGGATTCTTTCCTGAAGCTGGCCTCTCCTCTCTCTCACACAAGCAAAGGGGGGCAGGAGAAGAGGTGCCCTTAATATCTTTTTCAGGACCCTTGTCTCTTTTTTCCTAGCAGGTTTAGCACTATAATTTGAAGAATCAAATGACCTAAATATCACCTATCAGTGAGGCTGGTACCAAGAACCCCCCCTACGTGTGGGCAGGGGACAGGAAGCCTCACTTTTTCTCTCACAGAATTCTCACCATATCAGTTTTAATAAAGAAGAAGAGGGCTCAGCACTACTCATCCTCCTGAATGAATGCTCTGAAAATCACTCAGCCGTGTCCAACTCTTTGCGACCCCATGGACTATACAGTCTATGGAATTCTCCAGGCCAAAATACTGGAGTGGGTAGCCATTCACCATTCTCTTCTGCAGGGGATCTTTCCAACCCAGGAATCTAACCAGAATCTCTTGCATTGCAGGCGGATTCTTTGTCAGTTGAGCCACCAGGGAAGCCTAAGAATACTGGAGTGGGTAACCTATCCCTTCTCCAACAGCTCTTCCCAACCCAGAGATCAAACCCAGGTCTCCTGCATTACAGGAGGATTCTTTACCAGCTGAGCTACCAGAGAAGTCCATTAATTTGGTAGCCATTCCCTTCTCCAGGCAATCTTCCCAACCCAGGGATCAAACCCAGGTCTCCTGCATGGCAGGCAGATTCTTTACCAGTTGAGCAACCAGGGAAACCCAAGAATACTGGAGTGAGTAGCCTATCCCTTGGATTCTTTGCCAGCTGAGTGACTAGGGAAGCCTTGGCTCCCCTTCTGCCCCTCTTCTTTTCACAAGTAGACATGAGTCTGAGCTGCAGAGTTTACCTCTGTTTACCATGATTCTCCTTGTTCTGAAATGTCTATCAGGGTTTCTTTCCAAATGTATACTACTGAGCCCTCCCACCACCCCACTTTAGAACACATGCTTCCATCAGTCTGCGGATGTGCATCACTGCCCTTTTGAAATATAATTGTGAAGACAAGGGCTTCTCTCCCAGGTGGACCCTAAAGCCAGCTCTGAAATGTATGGACTATAATCTGACAGAAAAGAGAATTTGTAAAACTGATGTTCAAGGACTGATTGTTGCCCAATTGTTGGTGACAGTTCCCCCCTTTGTTTTTTCCTGAATTCTTTAATAAACAGCAGAAGTTATATACATAGCCATAGGAGGGGGGTGCACATCGCATGTTTGTAAGTGCTCGTTTAATTCAGCGCTTGCGTCTTATTTTCACACTGCAAGTAACATAGGAAGGCATTCTCAAAGGGAGCAGTGTGGACCTAGGTCACACAGACCGAGGTCAGAGTCTGCCCTCCACATATCAGCTGCATTCTGAGAAGAACCTCAATTTTCTCATCTTGAAATGGGTATGATGATATATTTACCCATGAAGCTCTTGAGAACAGGAAAGTGAGATTAAAGCATACACAGGGCACCCGGTATGTAGCAATTACTTGATAAAGGTCACCCCCTCCTCTCCCCAGGGTCGGCCACGTGCTGTCAGACATGACTTTAAGTCCAAACACTCCCTTCTTTATTCCACATGTGCTCTCATTGCTGTCTTGAATTACTAACAAAAATCTATCATTATTTCTCTTTCATTTTGCTGATGTCATGCAGGCAGGAACCAAAGCAGGAGCTTAATACATCTGCCCCAAATTTGCTTGATTTCAACATTCTTGGGCTTCCCTGGTGGCTCAGATGGTGAAGCATCTGCCTGCAATGCGGGAGACCCGGGTTGGATCCCTGGGTTGGGAAGATCCTCTGGAGAAGGAAATGGCAACCCACTCCAGTACTCTTGCCTGGAAAATCTCATGGATGGAGCCTGGTAGGCTACAGTCCATGGGGTCGCAAAGAGTTGGACATGACTGAGCGACTTCACTTCCTTCACTTCTTTAAGAACTTGATCTAAAAACTGAATGTAGGGACTTCCCGGGTGGTCCCGTGGCTAAGACGCTGCGCTCCTAATGCAGGGGGTCTGAGTTCAGTCCCTCCCTGGTTAGGGAACTAGATCCCACATGCCACAACTAAGACCCTGAGTGGCCAAATAAATAAATAATTTTTAAAATAAAAAAAGTATGTGCAATTCTTGGACCCTTTCATGCTAGAAGACATGTCATGTTCAAAATTAAAACCTCAACAGGGCGAAACACTATGTTTGAGAGATCCCTTGATAAAAGAGAGTCCTTTCTTTGTCCCAAATCCCAATCCTGTCACTCTTTTCCTTGCGGACCGCTTTCCTGGCATCAGTTTCATCGAGACGGAGGAAGAAGAGAGGGATGCTGAGGCTAACTCTACAGAACTGTGGTGGAGACCAAGACAGACAAAGCCCGACAGAAGAGGGGACACGCAGGGCGCAGGCCTGGCTCAGAGCGGATTCATCTGGGGGATGCGCAGGGCATGAGCCTTCCTCACTGCTGAAACCTCCCCAAGCTGGCGCACAGAGATTTATCAAGATGTCAAACGAAATAAGACCATTCTAACTGCACTGAAACAAGCCCTGGGCCCAGCCCCTTTGGCACTGTTCCTCTCCTGTGTTTGGCCTTATTGGAATACAAGAGATTCCATCTGTGTGAAGCGGGTTTGGAAAATGTGAAGTAATAGAGCAACACTCCTCCAGTCACTAAGGCCTAAAAAAGGTCTACGCTACGGAACTGATTTGAGCATAATTAAGTTAAAATTGACCAGAGGAGACGGGGCTGGTTCTGGAAGGGAGACGAGGGGCTGGGCTGAGGCTGGTAAGGCCCTTGGAGCCTGCACACTGAAGAGCCAGGCTGCTGTCCCCGGGCTGCATGGGGCCTGATCTTGCCCAGGCTGCCGCTGGTTCTGAGCTGTCTGCCGCTGGTTCTGAGCTGTCTGCCGAGGTCCACTGGACATGAAAGGACAGGAAGAACCCAGTCAGTCCTCACCAGCTTCCTGTAGCACCTCTCCTCCATCATGCGGCTGTTTCCCTGGGTTTATCAGGGAGAAACTTTCTGCCACTAAAGAAGCTGCCTCCTCTCCCTTCCTCGGGCTTCAGTGGAAGGCAGGTCCTGTCTTCATAGGCCCCATCTTCTGGGCTCTGGCTCCCTTGCCCTCCCTGCTCAGAGCTCTTGCTCTGATGCCTTTTCTGGTACCTGTATCTTCAAACCTCTTCCTCTCCAGTTTCTTTCCTGCCAGCATTTTAAGAGGCTTAACATAAGCCTCTCTGGCAAATAATAATAATGATGATGACATATCACCTTGGCAGTAATAACCAAGGCCATCTCTTCCAGACCTCCGGCTCCTCCAGCTTCCATGCACTCTCTTTCTTCCCTTTTCAGGCATATCTCTTGAAAGTGTTCCTGGCCACCTCTTTCTTGACCCCCGGGCGGGGGAACCCCTCTGTTTTCCACTCTCCGTCCTCGCCCCTCAGCTCTGCATTCTTCTGGTTGTTCTCTCGCCTCTTGTGCCAGCCCCCCTTCCCCAATTCCGAGTGGTTTTTCAGTTGCTTTATTCTTTTCTGATATGTGTCCCCCAAGTGGTGAAAGTGTTAGTCACTCAGTCATGGGGTGGACTCTCTGCGACCCCATGAACTGTAGCCCAGCAGGCTACTCTGTTCACGGAATTCTCCAGGCAAGAATACTGGAGTGAGTTGCCATTTCCTTCTCCAGGGGATCTTCCCGACTCAGGGATTGAACCCAGGTTTCCTGAATTGCAGGCAGATTCTTTACCGTCTGAGTCACCAGGGCTCCCCATGTTTCCCCAGCGCCACCTAAACCTATGCAAGGTCACCTTCCAGGAAGGTGTCTGCATCCCTTCCAGGAAGATCACACTTTCCTGTGGCTTCCAGCACACGCCCGTGTCCAGCCCAAGTTTCTCTTCTGACTTCAACCAGTAGAGTCAGCCATCTCCTGGCCACACCTTCCTTGGCTTCCCACAGACACCCTAAAATCAGAAGGCCCAGAACCAAAAGGGTGTCTGATCAGCTGCCTTAAATAAAGAACACCTAAAGACATGAGAATCGTTTAGACTTTCAGCCAAACAAAGAACAGTGTTTATAACAAACTGTCCATGGAAGAAAATCCCTAGCCAGTGTAAAAACAATTTTGTCTTAATATCCCCATCTGTAAGCATTCCTGGGTGAGAACAAGAGTCAACACCGGTCTCCGCGCACCCTGAAAGCGTCTCTGGCCACCGGCTTTGTGCTTAGGGTTTTAGGAGTCAGATGCCCTGAGGTGGCCTAAGAAAGCCCTGACCAGACTGTGTCTGGGGTCAGTGAGATAAGGCCCTGGAAGAGGCGATCTGGGGAAGGGGACAAAATTCTCCCAGAAGACCCCCACAGGATCTAAGCCACTGAGCCACAGGCAGCCACACAAGGCCCTTCCATGCATGAGCTAATTCTATCTGCAATCTTCTCCAAATTACATTCCTAAAACATGCCCACATGGAAAATGTTCCAGCTCAAGGGAAGGTCGCTAAATCTGACCTCAGGGACCGCCACCAGGCGGCAGCAGCCAGTGACACATTACCATCTTGCTCAACGGCAATCTTTTCCCCTTCTTCCTCTACCCATGTTTCTCCCCATCCCTGCCACCCTGCCCTCTGGAACAATCTTCAGAAGAACCAGCGGGACAGTCATGCACTAGTCAAAGGAGTTTTAGAAACATCACAGGGAGTGGGTGACCCACTGAGGTAACTGGGGGGAGACAGCACAAGTTTGTGGGTTGGTAGTGGGGGTCTAAGGAACAAGGCATTTCAGAGCTCTCATACCTCACTGCTGGGAATGCAAAATGGTAGAGCCATTTGGGAGGGGCATTTGACAGTTTCTTTTAACAAAAAAAATCTTTTTTTTGTGGCTGTGCCAAGTCTTAGTTAGAGCACGCAGGATCTTGAGTCTCGGCATGCAAACTCTTCATTGCAGGATGTGGGATCTAGTTCCCAGACCAGAGATGGAACCCAGGCCCCCTGCATTAGGGGCACAGAGTCTTACTCACTGGTCCATCAGGGAAGTTCCTGCCAGTTTCTTTTTCATTTTAAGCATACATTTAGCAAATGACCCAGCAGTCTCACAATCTAAAGCAAACATCTGTCCACACACAAAAGAAACATGTTCATGTTTATCTCAATTTTCTCAAACTGAAAACAACCCAGATTTCCATCAGTTGGTGAAGGGGAAAACAAATTGTGATCCACTGTTATAATCAACCACTACTCAGCAATACAATGTATGAACTACTGATACAGACATCAGCACAGAAGAATGTCAAAAACTATGCTGAGTGAAAGGAACCAAACAGAAAAGTATTATAGGATTCCTCTTTTACGACATTCTGAGAAAGGTGAGAACTACAGGGCCAGAAACTAGATCACTGACTGCCGGTGGCACGGGGAACGGGGCGCAGAGAAGCTTTGAGGGGCTGGGTGAGTTCTCACCCTGGATCCTGGTGGTTCTGTGAGAGAACGGTCATCCTGCCTACTGCATTTGCAATTTCACTTTCTGCAGTTTCAGTTACCTGCAGATCTGAACATATAAACGGAAAATTCCAGAGATAAACAATTCACGCGTTTTAAATCGTGCACCGTTCTGAAGGGTGATGACATCTCATGCCCTCCAGCTCTGCTCAGTTCAGGACATGAATCATCCTTTGGTCCACCGTGTCCTGCCCGTTCATTAGTCACTGAGTAGCGGGCTCAGTTATTAGACTGATTGGCGTGGTGTTGCAGGGTTTGTGTTCAAGCAACCCTTATACTTAATAATGGCCCAGGGATCTTCCTGTTGGTCCAGTGGTTAAGACTCTGAGCTTGCACTTCGATCCCTGGCCAGGGAAGTTAGATTCCACATGCCACACGGTGCAACAAAAAAAAGGAAAAGAAAAAAAAATAATAATAATGGCCCCAAAGCACAGGAGGAGTGATGCTGGCAATTGGGATGCACCAAAAAGAAGCTGTAAAGTGCTTTTCTTCTTTAAATGAAAAGGTGAAAATTCCTGACTTAATGAAGATAGAAAAAAAAACACTGAGGTTGCTAAGATCTACAGTAAGAACACATCTTCTAGCTGTGGATTGTGAAGGAGAAAGAAGAAATTCATGCTAGTTTTGCTGACACCCTTCAAACTACAAAAGATACAGCCGCAGTGCACGGCGAGTGCTTAGCTAAAATGGAAAAGACATTAAATCTATACAAGATTTTGAGAGACACCACATTCACCTCACTTTTCATGCAGCATCTTGCTATAATTGTTCTATTTATTATTGCTTATTGCTGTTAATCTCCTACTGCACCTAATTTATAAATTAACCTTTATCATAGTATGTATGTAGCATAGGAAAAAAACATAGTCCATGTGACCTTTGAACAACACAAGTTTGAACTGCACAGGTCTACTTTTACACAGATTTTTTCAATAAGTAATAGAGTAGCACATGATCTGGGGTTGGTTGAATCTTCAGATTCAGAATTTGGATATGGAGGAACCAGGTATTAGGTGCTCAGTTGCTCAGTCGCATTCAACTCTTTGCAACCCCATGGACTGTAGTCTGCCAGGCTCCTCAGTCCATGGAATTTTCCAGGCAAGAATACTGGAGTGGGTAGCCATTTCCTTCTCCAAGGGATCGTCCCGACTCAGGGATCAAACCCGAGTCTCCTGCATTGCAGGCAGATTCATTACCATTGAGCCACCTGGGAAGCTCTTAACTAATAAGCTGCTGCTACTGGTGCTAAGTCGCTTCAGTCGTGTCCGACTCTGTGCGACCCCATAGACGGCAGCCCACCAGGCTCCGCCGTCCCTGATATATGTACATTTAAATTGCATGTATTTAAAATGTTTACATATTATATATTTTAATAGTTGCACACATTTAAATATTTTATTTTTCCTCCAATATTAGACAATGGATGGATAAAAAGAAAAGAGAACCTATGGGTCCTTGACGTGAGGCATGTTCTCTCCTGAATGGCGCTGGGTTGTTAGAAAATGAAACGCAACACTGGCAAGCCACCTGGCTTGGCCCCAGATGACATCCGCACATTCACATCTACATAGCCGTAAAGATGGATGCTGCCTGTTGCTTTGCAACTTTTAAAGTCAACCTAAGGAAGG
>SJYV01056142.1:0-52262 GCA_006410875.1 Neotragus pygmaeus
TAGTCAATAAAGCAGAAATAGATGTTTTTCTGGAACTCTCTTGCTTTTTCCATGATCCAGCGGATGTTGGCAATTTGATCTCTGGTTCTTCTGCCTTTTCTAAATCCAGCTTGAACATCTGGAAGTTTACAATTCCCATATTGTTGAAGTCTGGCTTGGAGAATGTTGAACATTACTTTACTAGCATGTGAGATGAGTGCAATTGTGTGGTAGTTTGAACATTCTTTGGCATTGCCTTTCTTTGGAATTGGAATGAAAACTGATCTTTTCCAGTCCTGTGGCCACTGCTGAATTTCCCACATTTGCTGGCATATTGAGTGTAGCACTTTCACAGCATCATCATTTAGGATTTGAAATAGCTCAACTGGAATTCCATAACCTCCACTAGCTTTGTTTGTAGTGATGCTTCCTAAGGTCCACTTGACTTCACGTTCTGGGATGTCTGGCTCTGGGTGAGTGATCATACCATCGTGATTATCTGGGTCATGAGGATAAGATCGGCACAGCTGCACAAGGTGTTGCACTGGACTGGCTCTGAGGAGATACCCCACATCCAAAGGCAAAGGAGAAACCCCAGTAAGACGGTAGGCATGGCCAATTTTGAGTTTAGAATCAAACTCCATTCCCACCAGAGGCTCTGATAGGGCTCAAACAAATCTTGTGCACACCATGACCCAGGGACCCCACAGAGACTGAGACAGAACTGTGTTTGAGCATCTCCTATGGAAGTACGGGTCAGCAGTGGACTGCCACAGGGACAGGGGCTCTGGGTGCAGCCGACTTGGGTATGGAATAAGCCCTCTTGGAGAAGGTTGGCATTAACCCCACCATACAGCTGCCAGAACTTACACAGGACTGGGAAATAGACTCTTGGAGGGCACAAACAGAATCTTGTGCACCAGGACCCAGGAGAAAGGAGCAGCGACCCCACAAGAGACTGACCCAGACTTGTCTGTGAGTGTCCAGGAGTCTCCAGCAGAGGCGTGGGTCAGTGGTGGCCTGCCGGAGGGTTGGGGGCACTGAGAGTAGCAGTACATGCATAGGGCTTTTCTAAGGAGGTCGCCATTATCTTCATTATCTCCACCATAGTTTGGCCCCAGGTAAGTAGCAGGGAGGGAACTCAGCTCCACCCATCAACAGAAAATTGGATTAAAGATTTACTGAGTTGTAAGAGTGGCTTAGAGGGTAAAGCATCTGCCTGCAATGCAGGAGACCCGGGTTTGATCCCTGGGTTGGGAAGATCCCCTGGAGAAGGAAATGGCAACCCACTCCAGTACTCCTGTCTGGAAAATCCCATGGACAGAGGATCCTGGTAGGTTACAGTCCATGGGGCCGCAAAGAGTCAGACACGACTGAGTGAATTCACTCACTCATTCACTCATATGCAAGTCCCTAGTCATATATATGCTTTGCTAATATTTTATTCTAGATGGTGGTTTACCTTTTTATTTTCACAGCAATGTCTTTCAGAAAGCAAAAGCTTTTAATTTTGAAGAAATATAACTTATCATTATTTTCTTTTACAGTTCATGGCTTTTGTGTCTTCTTTAATAAATCTTCACCAAACCCAAGACTGCTAAGATTTTCTCCTATATTTTCTTTTGGAAGTTTTATAGCATCTAACATTTTGGTACTAGTTGCGATCCCTTACTGTTCTTGAATTTCTTGTTAATGAACTGATAGAGATACTAAAATTAGGCGATGTTAAACACACACAGTATCTCAGAGGTATAGCTGGACAAGAAGAGCATAACACTAGGGTGCAACAAGGAGCACGTGTGTCTTTTTATCAGTTTTTTACCCCTATACAAATGGACCTGTGAAGCTACTGGAACAAATATATGAAATTAAGATTATGCTAGAAGTCCAACCTGTGTGATCACCATATTTATGCCCTTCTCTCACCACATAATATAGAAGTTTGGAGAAAAAAAATAGTAAGCAATTTATTGAATAGGTACTATGCTATATACTGTGTTGAGATTTTATAGTCAAGGTATGTAATATATACTTTTATATTTAAAATAACTTTGTAGGATTGGGTCTATTATTATCTCTATTTTTTCTGGTGATAATATTATACAATAAAGAAGTAAAATGATTTGTTCAGGTCATCTAGCCAGGTTTGTCTAGTGCTAGGACCTCTGTTCTTAATCACTGATTATAATATCTCATAAAGATTGGTTCCTTACTGTGTGATAAGCACTGGGCTAAACCCTTTACAAGTGTTAACTAATTTAATCTTTAGAACAAAGTTAGATGGTGAATATTACAGAGATTCAAGCTCTCGCAGCTATTAGGTACAAACCTAGGATTTGAATCCATGTGATCTGGCTCCTGAGTCCTCACGTGTAACCATCATTCTACTTGGTTTCTCCAAGATGAAAAATTAATGGCTGTATTTGTTGGCAAGTCAAGCAAATGCCCCATATATCTCTCTCTGCAACAACTTTCCAAAATGTAAGGTGGTTTCTTCTGGGTTCTGCTTTGCACTTGACCCCATTGATTTGTCACTATCCTGCACCTTTTCCACCTTCCCACTGTGGCTTACCACAGTTGTGCCTTCCAAGTGTCCACAATAATAATACACAGAGCCATGAGTGTGCTCCTGGGAGAGGTAACGGTGGATGGTGGTCTCCCTAGCAGCAGAACCTCAGCAGGTACCTCATAGCTGCAGCCACGGCTCTGAAGACGGTGGCTCCTCCTGGATTATCTGATGCATGTGCATCAGTGACTGGAATGATTAAGGGAGAGGGCAGGGCCATAGGAGGTCTGCAAGATGAGCATTTCTATTGCTTGTATCTTTTTTAACACATCCCACTACTTGTGTATAATGTAGAGAGAGATTTGACTTAGGCTCTTGAGTTCTACCTTTTTGCCTTGATTTTTTGGTTTGGAGCAACTTTCTTTCTTTTTTTTTTTAAGAGTGATAAAAAATATTTGTTAAGCAAATGCTCAGTATCAGACCCTGTGCTAAACACTTCACATTTTTTATTTAACTGAAATTTCCCATTCTGTGAAATACATATTTGTATTTTCTTTTAACCAATGAAAGAAATTAAGCAACTTTGGGGCAGATCTCTTCACCTTGTTTTACTTTAATTTCTTGTTAAAAATAAAGATAACACTGACCTCATAGGAATTTTGATGGTCTAAGTAAGCTCAGGGGTTTCCTAGGTGGCTCAGTGGTCAAGAGTCTGCCTAAAAATGCAGGAGATGCAGGAGACACGGATTCAGTCCCTGAGTTGGGAAGATCCCCTGGAGTAGGAAATGGAGACTTACTCTAGTACTCTTGCCTGGGAAATTCCATGGACAGAGGCACCTTGTGGGCTAAAAGAGCCGTATTTTGGAAAGTTGTTGCAGAGAGAGATTCATAAAGAGCCAGACACAATTTAGCGACTAAACAACAAGATATTATAGCTAAATTTCCAGGGATCTGGGATGACTGAGGGAGTGCTTACCCAGGTCTGGACTGGTTGATGCAGGTTCCAATTTTGGCTGTGGCCAGCTGTGGGACCTTGGGCAAGGGAGTTTCTAGGTTTCTCTTATATAAAATGTTAAGGGGGTAATTTCCAGGGCCCTTTCCAGCTGTCACATTCCTCCCATCTATGATTCTGTGATTAAGTTCCTGAAAAGCTTAAGTACTGATAAAAGTGCCATTAAGTTCTGTATACTCAGCACTGGCAGCCGTCTGTTACCTGAGATACCTGGGCCGAGCTGTTATGGGGTGCGGTTTGGGGGCAGGGTGTGTGGACAGGAAAGGCTCCTTGTCTGACAACTGGGTGTGTTCTGTAGCAAGCCAGGATTCTCAGTGTCCTGAGATTCCTCTGATTTCTGGGCCGTGGTGTACTGAGGGCGACCATCAAAAACAGTTTTCTAACAAGAGAACCTTGTGCAGTAAGTTCCTCAGGCAAGTGACAGGAGATAATTGAGATAGGGTTGAATGGGTCTCAGGCAGAGAAACTTAGGGACAGACCTATCTGGGTGATAAACTGGTTGACCCAAGAGGCCTCTCCGTCCATCATTCCTTGACCTCAGGTCAGAGTGATAGAAAGAGGGAAGGCTACCAGGGCAGCTGGAGACACTCTTGCTCTGAAGTCCTGAGAAGAATAAGTGACTGTTTGTCCCACATGGGTTAGTCATTCACCTGCCTGAAGGCAGAGGGCCTCGAGCCTACAGTCTAGGATCTGCTGGGACATAATTTGGGCTACAAAGTCCTTGCCTTGAGTGAGGTGCCTGCTCATTATAAAATCCTAAAACTAGGTTCTTAGAGGCTAATGTTGCAGCAATTATGACTACTGACCATCATCAAGTGCTTATAATATGCCAGGCTCTGGCCAAGAGCTTTTAGGCCCAACATGGTAAAGAGGCTCTTTTTTTTTTTTTTTTTTTTTTTAAATACTGTTTTCTTTGTTTGGCTGCACCTAGTCTTAGTTGTAACATGGGATCTTCGATGTTCCTTATGGCATGCAGGATCTTCATTGTCAATTGTGGGATCTATTAATAATTCTCTGACCAGGGATCAAACCCAGGCCCCCTGAACTGGGAATGCGGAATCAGCCTCTGGACCACCAGGAAAGTCCCAAGAGACTGAGCCTTGGCTTGACCATCCATCATCGGTGTGACTTCTAGGGAAGTCTAAGTGACTTTTTTTGCATTTCAATCTCTAAAACTGTATTATGATGATAATCTATATAAAAGTGCAAAGAGACATAAAAATTTGTGATGACTGTTAAGTGCCAATGGAAGATACAGGAACAAATGCACGCAAAGCACTAGGCAAAGATGTATTCAGTACGTGATTATTTATACTGTGGGTTTCTCCGTGTTCCTCTAGGCCAGCACTGGTGGGTGTCCCTTTTTGCTCTTGCATACTCATAGCCTAAATAAAGCAGGGCCTGGAACACAGCAGGTGCTCAACACTCCAAATGATCAAAGGCCCTTTCCACAAGATCATGAGCATTTATGCATCACAAAATTCATAGTGCTTAACTAGGAGAAATGGACAAGAGCATAGTTAGTAGGAGACTTTAATGATCCCTTTGGCCAAGCAACTGGAGGGAAAAAAAAAAAAAAAAGCAAAGGCACAGAAGGCCTAAGTAACATAATAAATACCAGGTCAAACTGAGATCACCACCTATTCCCAATTCTGAAGACAGAAAAACACCTTCTTTGAAGAGTCCAAGGGGACACTGACAGAAACTGACTACAGAGAAATCTTCAGTAAGTCTCCAAAAAGAAACGGTACTGATGACTTTTATTTCAATGCAGTGAAACTAGAAATTGAAGACAAAAATGAGAAACCATAAATCACTTTATGGGTCAAAGAGAAACTCAAAAGGGAAATTGCATGGTATCACTAATGTTCTGTTTACCCAGGGTTACACAGCTAACAGGAAAAGCTGAGATCGCTGCTATGTGGGACTCCTAAGTCATTCAGCTACAGGTTTGCGAGCCAGATAAACCTCCCTGAGCCTCGGTTTCCCTTTCTGTCAAGTGGCCCCGAGGTCCCCCCACCTCGCTGCTCAATTCGGGCTGCAGGTTTGAGGTGTCGTGGGGGAGGGGAGATGGGCTTGCTGGAGGCGCGGGAACAACTCTCGGGACGTCCGGAGGGTGCGGGTGTTGAAAGGCGGCAGCAGAGGGCGCTGGGTCGCCGGCNTGTTAGATGTGTATAAGAGACAGGGTTTGAGGTGTCGTGGGGGAGGGGAGATGGGCTTGCTGGAGGCGCGGGAACAACTCTCGGGACGTCCGGAGGGTGCGGGTGTTGAAAGGCGGCAGCAGAGGGCGCTGGGTCGCCGGCCTGGGTCCGCCTCTGCCATTGGTCGGGGCCCAGGCGCTGGGCTGGAGAGTTGGTGGAAAGTGACAAGTTGAGGGAGGCTGAGTGCAAGAGAGCCAGCGCGCAGAGCGGGAGGAGCCGCCGCGGCCGCCACGGAGGGAGCCCCGGGACGGCAGCCCCCGGGCGCAGGGCGCGCTGTTCTCAGAGTCCGCGCGGGCGAGACTCGCCCTCCGCGAGTGCGACCCCGACAACCCGCGACTGAACTGACTGGTCCGGCCGCGGCGAGGCTGCAGCCAGAGGGCTGGGGAGGGACCGCGCTTACGGGGTCCTGAGCGGCCGGGCGAAGGCGAAGGAGCAGATTAGACGGACAAAGAACTTCGCAGACGCCCCTGGCATCCTGCGGGGAGAACGACCGGGACGAGGTGGCTGGGACCCCGGGCAGAACCCGTGGATGTTCGGCGCGCGGCCTGGGAGCCGCCGCCGCCGCCGCCGCGAGAGGAGGAATGCACCGGCCGCGCCGCCGCGGAGCGCGCCCGCCGCTCCTGGCGCTGTTGGCCGCGCTGCTGCTGGCGGCGCGCGGGGCCACTGCCCAAGGTAAGAGGCGCATCGGCCAGTTTGCGCGCCCGTCCGGCCCCGGCCAACCTCCAGCCGGTTCGTCCGGCACCGGGTAGACGGGAAGCTCCGCGCGCGCCTCGGGGGGCGGCCGGCGTCCCGTCGGGTGACTCCAGCGCGACCTCAGGCGCCCGGGAGACAGGCGAGGATTCACCCGCGAACCTCGATGCGGGCCGGAGGTGCGCCGGGACTTTTTTCCCGGCGCCCAGCCTCAGTTGTCAGCGCTGACAGGAAGCGTTGGAGGGGTTGTGGTTCGTGGGGCAATGGGATGCTTTTCGTCTCCCCATCTCTCGTTGGACCCCTAAGGGCGCTTCAACTTTGTTCAAGTCCATCCTGCTCCCAAATCGCAGGGGTCCTGGAGACCGTGGTCCAGAAGGGAGTTTGTATTTTCAGGGGTGCCTGCGAGAGTCTGTGTCGACCAGACCGACCCAAACAAAAGCTCTGTCCTCCTGGGCTCGGGCGGCCTCGCATCTCCACGGTGCCCGATTCGCCGGGCTTCTGGAGGGTCACGATGGAGGCCACAACGTGTGCGCTGTCGGCGCCGCCACTTTGTGCAAAATGTGCTGTCAGAGGCGGCCTGCCGCTCCTAAGTGCACGTGTGTGTGTGTGTGTGTGTGTGTGTGTGTGTGTTATGAACAAGAAGGGTAAAGCCAGCTAATGCATACTTGATTTTGGTAATCTCCAAAGACAATCGCAACAGTTAGAGAAAGACTTTACCGAAAGCTCCGGCGTCTTAGTTCGCTGCGGGAAGCTGGGATCCTTGCTGAGTCTGAGTTGGTACACAATGAGAGGGAAGAGCCGGGCTGCGCCTGTGAAGACAACCGATTCATTCTTTGGAGGTTGGAGGGGGAAAGTTGATTAAAGTCTCCAGGGTCTTGGGCCTCACTTTTAACATGCATCTCTTGAGGGAGTACTGGAGCCCCTGAATTCTTTTCTCCGTCCCTCCCTCCCAGCCCCAACCTATGCTCTTTTATCATGCAGCTTTCATTTTTAAGTTAACTCTGTGCTTTTAGGGAGAAAAAAGGCTCTGGGCTATTTAGCAGTTGAGGGGAAGAAGAGATCTGTTCCCTACGCGGACTATGACTGCAGAATTAGTTTGGGCTAAAATCTAGCTAATATTTTTTCGTAGTATAAAAACACACTCTGGAAGGAAGTTTTGTGTGAATTTTGATTTCTTAGAGATGACTTTGGGGCAGTGGGAACCACATTTTCCGAAGATGATTCTGAAACTGATCCTATAGTGTGGTTGTGCTAATCTGGAGACTCCTCCGGGGTAAATACAGCTCCTAATTGTAATTAAGATGTACATCAGCAGGGAGTGCACCTTCCTGATGAAAAATCCTAATGAAATGTAAACAGCTTGGTCACATGGATGTTTGCTTCCTTGATGCCAAACATCTGGTTCCATGCCACACACCTGGGTGAAAAGTAAAAAATGGGCCATACTGCCTACAACATGGTAAACAGTCGTGATATCAGGGCGAATTGAGGTGGAGATAACCAGGGTGATTCTAGCAAGGCAAGGTTTCTAGTTTGGGGCCTTGACAATTTCAGTTATATCCTCTGTCTACTCCTTTCCTTCTGTATAACCTTTCAGTAATTGATGCTTTTAGATCATGGGGAAGGGGAAGAACCAAGGAGAGGACATGGGGGTCCAGTGTACCTTTCCTTCTTAATCTGCCTTTAAGTAAATGTCCAGACAATCATTTTGTAGTCATTGTAGACAGTTGTAATGTAGACACTGTAATCATTGTAACAAAATTAAGCAGTCACCCAAATTCTGTCTTCTTTAACTGTCTACAAGCTTAAAAAACTTAAAATTTCTCACAAATTGTCTCTTTCTCTAAAAAGTATAAAAGTTACCACTTCTTAGGTCCCATTTCTGTGGAACCTCCATGTGTATGAATTAAAATTGTTTCTTTTTCTCCCATTAAAATTTGTCTTTTTTTTTTTTTAGTGAGTATTGCCTATCCTGAGCTCTTCAATAATGAGCTAAAATCCATTATTACTGTCTTATTTATTGTCTAATAAATCCCTTTCCATTTCTGTGAATGCTTGATCTTTTCTCTGGGGACAGATCTACTGGAACTCAGATTTACTCTTCTCTGATTCAAGATTCTCAAGGTAACTCAGCCAGAGGCTCAGGAAATCAGCCTAAAGGGAGATATGTTTCATTTATTTATTTTAAAAAATGCTCAGCATTTCTCCCATCACGTCTCTCTTTTGTTAGCCAGAAGTAGCAAACCTTTACATTTATTTTTTTCTGTCCTTTGTTTTCTCCCCATGGACCTCTTACCAATCCAGAGCTAAAACTCTCTAAGAAACTGAAGCCTTGATAATTGTACCCAGAGTTCAGGGCATTTAGAACCCACTCTAGCCTCTCAGAGTCTTATAGATTCTGTGGTTTGGTTTCAGAGGGTGGTGGCCTGCTACNGTGTGTGTGTGTGTGTGTGTGTGTGTGTGTGTTATGAACAAGAAGGGTAAAGCCAGCTAATGCATACTTGATTTTGGTAATCTCCAAAGACAATCGCAACAGTTAGAGAAAGACTTTACCGAAAGCTCCGGCGTCTTAGTTCGCTGCGGGAAGCTGGGATCCTTGCTGAGTCTGAGTTGGTACACAATGAGAGGGAAGAGCCGGGCTGCGCCTGTGAAGACAACCGATTCATTCTTTGGAGGTTGGAGGGGGAAAGTTGATTAAAGTCTCCAGGGTCTTGGGCCTCACTTTTAACATGCATCTCTTGAGGGAGTACTGGAGCCCCTGAATTCTTTTCTCCGTCCCTCCCTCCCAGCCCCAACCTATGCTCTTTTATCATGCAGCTTTCATTTTTAAGTTAACTCTGTGCTTTTAGGGAGAAAAAAGGCTCTGGGCTATTTAGCAGTTGAGGGGAAGAAGAGATCTGTTCCCTACGCGGACTATGACTGCAGAATTAGTTTGGGCTAAAATCTAGCTAATATTTTTTCGTAGTATAAAAACACACTCTGGAAGGAAGTTTTGTGTGAATTTTGATTTCTTAGAGATGACTTTGGGGCAGTGGGAACCACATTTTCCGAAGATGATTCTGAAACTGATCCTATAGTGTGGTTGTGCTAATCTGGAGACTCCTCCGGGGTAAATACAGCTCCTAATTGTAATTAAGATGTACATCAGCAGGGAGTGCACCTTCCTGATGAAAAATCCTAATGAAATGTAAACAGCTTGGTCACATGGATGTTTGCTTCCTTGATGCCAAACATCTGGTTCCATGCCACACACCTGGGTGAAAAGTAAAAAATGGGCCATACTGCCTACAACATGGTAAACAGTCGTGATATCAGGGCGAATTGAGGTGGAGATAACCAGGGTGATTCTAGCAAGGCAAGGTTTCTAGTTTGGGGCCTTGACAATTTCAGTTATATCCTCTGTCTACTCCTTTCCTTCTGTATAACCTTTCAGTAATTGATGCTTTTAGATCATGGGGAAGGGGAAGAACCAAGGAGAGGACATGGGGGTCCAGTGTACCTTTCCTTCTTAATCTGCCTTTAAGTAAATGTCCAGACAATCATTTTGTAATCATTGTAGACAGTTGTAATGTA
Organism: Neotragus pygmaeus; assembly: GCA_006410875.1. Taxonomy (NCBI): domain Eukaryota; kingdom Metazoa; phylum Chordata; class Mammalia; order Artiodactyla; family Bovidae; genus Neotragus; species Neotragus pygmaeus. The sequence continues at coordinate 9,962 of SJYV01056142.1, forward strand.
GACACTGTAATCATTGTAACAAAATTAAGCAGTCACCCAAATTCTGTCTTCTTTAACTGTCTACAAGCTTAAAAAACTTAAAATTTCTCACAAATTGTCTCTTTCTCTAAAAAGTATAAAAGTTACCACTTCTTAGGTCCCATTTCTGTGGAACCTCCATGTGTATGAATTAAAATTGTTTCTTTTTCTCCCATTAAAATTTGTCTTTTTTTTTTTTTTTTAGTGAGTATTGCCTATCCTGAGCTCTTCAATAATGAGCTAAAATCCATTATTACTGTCTTATTTATTGTCTAATAAATCCCTTTCCATTTCTGTGAATGCTTGATCTTTTCTCTGGGGACAGATCTACTGGAACTCAGATTTACTCTTCTCTGATTCAAGATTCTCAAGGTAACTCAGCCAGAGGCTCAGGAAATCAGCCTAAAGGGAGATATGTTTCATTTATTTATTTTAAAAAATGCTCAGCATTTCTCCCATCACGTCTCTCTTTTGTTAGCCAGAAGTAGCAAACCTTTACATTTATTTTTTTCTGTCCTTTGTTTTCTCCCCATGGACCTCTTACCAATCCAGAGCTAAAACTCTCTAAGAAACTGAAGCCTTGATAATTGTACCCAGAGTTCAGGGCATTTAGAACCCACTCTAGCCTCTCAGAGTCTTATAGATTCTGTGGTTTGGTTTCAGAGGGTGGTGGCCTGCTACTGTTTGCTGTCATTCTGTAAACTTTCCAAAGCTGTTTTAGTAGGTGCCTGTTCTGTCTGTTTCTAGAATCAGAGTCTTTTGAGGGCAGTAAGACTGTTAGCTTGCTAGTGAAAACACCGGGGACCAAGCTATTCAGCCCCATCATTATTGGAGACACCTGAAGATCTCCCTGGGGGAGCCACGTTGCGGCCCAGCTGACAAATGGTGTGGTCCCACTGCCTCTGGCAGTGTGTTGGGAATATTTAATTTCTAACATCAATTCCGTTTCCTTATGGCTGTATTGCTATTCTGATACCTGGGGTTGGTTATCTTCCTGATATTTGGTTAGGAGTCCTTTTACAGACTAAACTTTGGTCTGTATTTTCCTCTCCGTCTCCTACATGGTGAGCATAGGCCTCAAATTAGACTTGAAAGTTTCTAAATGGTGTGTCACTTGCATCCATTAGTGTCCAAATTGGCTGTGGTTTGGTGGTGACCACATACCCTATTTAAAATATTTCTGAAAATTTTACCCAGCATCCTATGGAGAATGGAGGGCTTTGTAGACTATATGTATATATATGTGTGTGCTCAGTCACTCAGTCGTGTCCAACTCATTGCAATCCCATGGACTGTAGCCTGCCAGGCTCCGCTGTCCAGGGGTTTTTCTAGGCATGAATACTAGAGTGGGTAGCCATTTCCTTCTCTATGGCATCTTTCCGACCCAGGGATTGAACTCACGTCTCCTCCATTGGCAGGTGGATTCTTTACCACTGAAACCACCTGGAATAGCCACCTGTATATATATATAAATATATATATATATATATTTACATACATATATGTATATCTATATAAATGACATATATACATATATAGTAAGGGTAGGCCATAGATTTTTGTTGAATGAATGGAGAATAATCTCCTTAGGCGTATGTAAAGTTGTATAATTTTAAAGTGGTATAATTTGCTTTTCCTAGTAAAAACACAACATGGCATATTTTCAAGGATTTTTCCTGTTCTTTTCTCATCTTCTAATATGAAGAGAGTGTGGTAGAACTTAACAGTGGGGCTTAATAGTTATGAGCACAGGTGTTGGTGTTAACAGAACCAGAATGGGTTTGAATCTTTTCTCTTATACTTACTGGGTATGGTGATTAGTTTTTCTGAGCCCTACCTGAGTGTATGAGAGCTAAGTGAAACCATGTATGGCAAATACTGGAGAAGGGCACCCAGGCTAGAGGGTCTTAAATTGGGGTACCTGAAATTAAGGCTATGCAAACCCCCCAGAAATAATACACAAAATTTAATGTGAATTTTTATGGTTGTATGTTTCTAGTTATAATCTGACTTTGAAAGAAAACTATAACCCCTCAAGGACAGGAGCATTGATTTGGAGTGTTTGATGCCTGGGGCAATGAATTGCCTTCCTGGGTAGGTTGCAAGAGATTGCCGGTTGATGGGGGCCCCTGGGCCTTAGCCCACATCTGCACAATCCATGGGGCCTCTATCTTGTCTCACTTTCCACTTTCTCTCCCACCAGGCCGGCTGTTATTGGGCCTGAGAGAAGCTGATGAATGGTGCCAAATCCTTTGACCTCAACTAGGAATGTATTTCCCTGAACCCAAGCATTCCGAGATGCCTCTGTTTATACAATTTATTTAACAAACACTTGCATAATCCTTACAATAGGCCAGTCACCATTCTAAGCATTTTGCAAGTATTAACTCACTGAATCCTCACAACAGCCCCATGAAGAAGGTAGTGTAATCAGCTCATTGTGATTTAGGCATAGAGAGGTTAAATTGCTTTGTTAAGGTCATATGGCTAGGAAATGGCCTTGCTGGCCTTACAGACCCTAAGAGTTCATGCTCTTATCTAACTGCTGCCCTGGACAGTCTTTCCTGCTTTAAGTCTTAAAATTTACACTCCTTTTATGTTATGTAGTTGCCAAAGGGGCCATTCCCCTAGGTATTCTGAGAGTAGCAAAGGAACATTTTTTTTAGCCGTATCTAGGAGTTATAAGAAATGATTGTACTTGTGCCCGACTCTTTACAACCCCATGTGCTGTAGCCCACCAGGCTCCTCTGCCCGTGGTATTTTCCAGGCAAGAATACTGGAGGGGGTTGACATTTGTTCCTCCAGGGGATCTTCCTGACCCAGGGATCAAACCCATGTCTCCTGTGTCTCCTGCATTGCAGGCAGATTCTTTACCCGCTGAACCATCAGAGAAACCCATAAGAAATGATTGGAAACAGCCAATTTCAGTTTTCCTTCCTGTGCTGGAGTTCCCCAAGCCAGACCTGCTGTAATTCAGAGATAGACCGGAAGGGCCTCGGATGGTCTGCACCTCTGATCAAGAGGAATTATATCGTTGTAATGAACTGCAACTTGGATGCGGTTTGAGGAGTGTGCCTGGCGGTTCCTTCCAACCAGCGATGAGATGTATTTTGATGAAGTGCCTGTATTTGCATCGTGGTGTACAACTTGGGGTGTAGGCTGAACAGGGGTGATTTATTAGAATGTTCTCTGGTGGGAGAGCTGGCTTGCCGGCTCCAAGTTCCCGATGTGAATCAGACCCTTGCAAATCCAGCCCCAGCTGGGAAACACTCAAGTCTCCCAGGTCTCTTTCTTGACACAAGAGCCTCAGCCTGGCCTTACCTAATCCCCGAGGTGTGTCGGGAGAGACTGTTCTGTAGACAGACGAAGAGAAAGGAATAGCCTTCTTTGAGCCTGAGAAATTTCTCTGGAGTTTAAGTGGAGATGTGTATAAGAGACAGCTACAACATGGTAAACAGTCGTGATATCAGGGCGAATTGAGGTGGAGATAACCAGGGTGATTCTAGCAAGGCAAGGTTTCTAGTTTGGGGCCTTGACAATTTCAGTTATATCCTCTGTCTACTCCTTTCCTTCTGTATAACCTTTCAGTAATTGATGCTTTTAGATCATGGGGAAGGGGAAGAACCAAGGAGAGGACATGGGGGTCCAGTGTACCTTTCCTTCTTAATCTGCCTTTAAGTAAATGTCCAGACAATCATTTTGTAATCATTGTAGACAGTTGTAATGTAGACACTGTAATCATTGTAACAAAATTAAGCAGTCACCCAAATTCTGTCTTCTTTAACTGTCTACAAGCTTAAAAAACTTAAAATTTCTCACAAATTGTCTCTTTCTCTAAAAAGTATAAAAGTTACCACTTCTTAGGTCCCATTTCTGTGGAACCTCCATGTGTATGAATTAAAATTGTTTCTTTTTCTCCCATTAAAATTTGTCTTTTTTTTTTTTTNGGGGAACTCTTCGAAATCCTTAACTAAATGCAGCTGCTTGTTACACGGAGCCTGACTTGCATGCCAGGAATATCTAAAAAGCTAACGAATACAAAATAAAAATAAACAGCAGTAAAAAGGCTCTCTCTTTGTTGCAGTAAGCTTGGTTGGGGTTTTCAGTTTGTTTAGGAATGGTATAATTGTGGCATCCACTTTATTTTGGTAAAGCAGTGAAACGTGGATTGATGTTATGTCATGGGGTGCTACTACCGCCTGAGCTTTTTCCTTCACACCTCCCGCTCAGAACGCCCAGGCACGGACAGCCACAGGGCCTGAGGCTCAAACTGGTGCCCCTGAGTGAATTACATTGAAAGAGGGCAGATAATTTAATGGGATAATGTTGGCAGGGCCAGCAAATTTCACACCCCATCTCTCACTAATAGAAAGGCGGTAGAAGGCTACAATATCCTCAGATGAAAAGGTTGTATAAAAAGGTTCTGCTTAACAGTAACTGTCTGACCATAAATAAGGTTCTGTAGAGTTTTGATCCAAAAGCTGTTATTAAATACTGATAAGCCAAGCTTCATAATGTTTGGCCTCCTTACATTTCCTTTTTTTTTTTTTCTTCTCTCCATAGAACCATAGATTTCTTTTTTAAGAGGGGGAAGGGACATAAAGATCAACCAGTCCAAACTGTTTATTTTTTCAAGTATTTCTATACAGAAAGGACCTTCTTTTATAGCCATTTAAAGAGGTGGTGTGGAGTAACAGAAACGGAATGGGGTTGGAACGTGAGAGACTAGGGCTTGAATTGGGGGCTTTGCTGCTTGCTGGCTCTGTGACCTTGGGCAAAGTTCTTTGACCTTCTGAGTCTCTGTTTCTTTCTCTGCAAAATGGGGATAACAGTAATATCAACCTTGTATGGTTTCTGTGAGCATTAGAGGAGATAATTGATACAAAGCCTAGTAAACCTGTGTTAGCTGCTATTATTATAAGGGGCTTGCTGGAGAAATCAGAACAAGTGGTTCCAAAACAATGATCATTATGCTGTGAGATAAACCAAGACTCAGCAGCCGTTTTTACAAGATGGTAGAACTCTTGAATGTTCAGTTTTACAGAGAGCATGTAGATACTCTAGATGTGAGCAGTCCCACACTTGTGCTGGGGATCCTGGAGGAGATGCCACAGGGCAGCTTCGCAAAGCCTTAAAACAAAGACTTTTTTCAGAACAGTGAGCTCTTTGGGGAAGAGCAAGCCCTCCCTGGTGCTTGGTGTAATTCCAGAATCCTGCAATGGGGAATGTTACATTTCAGGGCCCTCTACTTGTAATCTGACCGTTTTTAGCTCCAATATCCAAATAATCTTGCTGAGCACAACTTGAAAGAGAAGGATAATGGCCAGAGGAAAGAATCCTGAGGTGCTCTGTTAGCCATTTAAAATTTCTGAGTACAAGAAAAAGAAGTTCACGTTTCCCAAAGAGAAAAGAGCAATGAAATATGTGGGAAGGGGGAGGGGAGATAAAGGATTTCTAAAGATTCACACTGGGTTTGTGTGTTTTATTTGAATTTTTCAGCAGTAAAGGGCTGGTCATTCAGTGGATTTCAATTAACATTTGTTATATATTTATTATGTGCAAGATACAGTGTTAGTGCTCAGGAATAAAACTTTATCCCTGCTCTCAAGGAGAGAAGGAGGAGGGACATTCTTACTTTTTAAAGAACCTACTATGTGCTGGGCATAGTTCTTTATTGGTATTGGGTTTATATGTTCCAGCATCCCTTTGATGCTGGACTTCTGACCCCATTTCTCAGATAAGGAAGTCAAGGCTCAAATATTGTGGTAAGTGTCTTAGCTAGCCTCATACAACTCTTAGTTGGGTTTGGCATTTGATCCTCAATATTTTACCCTCAAGTGTCTGCTGTTTTCATTATCCTTGGAGTGTAATTGGAGAGGCAGGGTGAATAGATATGTGCTTCCACATGTCAACTAGCTCCCCCATTCATGAATTATAGTAACTCCTCTACATATGAACCTTCAAGTTGCAAACTTTCAAAGCATGTGCCCCTATATGCCAGCTGTTGTACTGTACTGCTGTTTTTTTCAAGGTACTGTACTGCAAGATTATAAATGTTTTATTTTTTGTGTTTGTTTTTTATGTGCTATTGTGTGAAAAGTACTATAAGACAGTTACAGTACAGTACTCCATAGCTGATTGTGTTAGTTGGGTACCTAGGCTAGCTTTATTGGACTTAGGAACAAATTGGACTTATGAATGTGCTCTTAGAATGAAACTCATTTGTTGTGAGGGACTTACTATAGGAAAGAATTGTGGAAAAAGTGCTCTGGGAACATAGGGGGAAAGGATGTTAATTCTCACTCAGGAAACTGGAGGGTCAGAGGGAGAAATCCATGTCCTTCAGGGGCTTATTGTGAGGATGCAATGAGATAATGTGTAGAAGATGCTCAGCATCCTGAATGCTCAGCTGTAGTTCTGTAACCAGAGACAGGCCTGGTCAGGATTTATCTGCCTCAAAAGCCTGTGTCCTCATAGTTGTTCTGCTGTACTCCTTTTCAGCAGGCATGTGGTTGTAGGAAGAATAAGTGGCTGTGTAGCCCCCAAATAGATGGGAAAACACCAAGACAGTTTCTCTGGTATCTTCCCCACCTGCCTTAATCCAGATTTTCAGATTGAGGTCTGCTTTGGGCAGGGGAGGGGATTTGCACAGGTGTGAGTTTGGAGAGAATCGGGAAGCCTAACCATGAACCATAACACTTCCGGAGCTCTGGCCAGGACCTACCATGCTCTCCATTCATTCTCTGACCATACATTTTCCATGCACTTGCTCTGAGCCAAATATTTTGCTAGTCACTAGATGGGAGTAAGGCTAGGTCTTTCACTTGGAGAATTTTTCAGATGGCAGGTCTTTGGCAGAGATTTCTAGCTAGTCATCAGATCTGTTTCATCTCTTCCTGGGCACATGGCTAGACTACATTTCTCAGGTCCCTTGCAATTTTAAGGCCATGTGACAAAATATTAGCCAATGGAAAGAGATTGAAGGCAATGAATGTCACTTGTACACCTGACACATAAAAAGCTTCCCAGGCAGGATTGCTCTGATCTTGAACGTGGGAGCTCCAGAAGTCATGTGTTGAAGATAACACAAGATGCAAATGGCTTGGAATCCACCCTTAATGACTGCCCAGTGCAAGCTCCCCACCAGTCTGCACCTGTTTAGGTAAGCAAGAAATGAACTTCTGTTGCATGAAGGCTAAGGTGTTAGGGATTATTAGTTACAGTTGTGCTTCCCTGGTAGCTCAACTGGTAATAAATCCACCGGAAATGCAGGAGACCTGGATTCAGTACCTGGGCTGGGAAGATACCCTGGAAGAGGCCATGGCAACTCACTCTAGAATCCTTGCCTGGAAAATCCCCATGGACAGAAGTACCTGGCGGGCTACAGTTCATGGGGTCACAAAGAGTCAGACACAACTGAGCAACTAAGCACAGCACAGCACAATGTTATCTTAAGGAACATTATTTATAGAACTAATATTTTATATCTATCTCTCATATCGGGCTTCCCTGGTGGCTCAGATGGTAAAGAATCTGCTTGTAGTGTGGTAGACCTGGATTTGATCCCTGGGTTGAGAAGATCCCCCGGAGGAGGAAATGGCTGCCCACTGCAGTATTCTTGCCTGGAGAATCCCCATGAACAGAGGATCCTGGCAGGCTACAATCCATGGGCTCACAAAGAGTCGGACATGACTGAGTGGCTAAGCACAGTGCATCTATCATATGAATATAGTTGTAAACCATAGTGCACCGTGAGATGAATTTTGTGAGTCTGAATCAGTATTTTAGATAGGAATATAATAGGGATATATCAGAATGCATTGCATTAATCAGATGAATACTGTTTGGGGAAACTTTAGCTTCAGTTTGGTACATGCTAATTTGGGTTATTATTGAGCTCTCATGATTAAAACTTTGAAAGCCTGGTCTACTGGAGGCAGACAGGTCAATAGCTCTGTACAATAGAGTATGGTGGTTATGGTAGTAGTGGTGAGGTCCCAGTGCTACAGAGTCTCAGTTAAGGAAATGCCTAGGAAGCAGAGACGGCAAAAAGGGTTAATCTTTCTAGTCGATTTGTATTGGCGGCCTGTGGTGCAGTGTTGAAAAGGATGCTGTGGTTTCTTCCAGGGTCTCTGGGAGGGAATGCTGTGATCTGATGGCAGTGTCTACCATGAGCTTGGGAAGAGGAGTAAAGGCTCAGACCTGGTTTGCCTCTGACCCTTTAGGAGTCTGGGCTCCTTCCAGTGAATTCAACCCCTTCCCCAGTTATTTATGGCATACATACGATGTCTGTCTGGAGCACCATACTCAGCACTGTGGGGATTCTAGAAGAACTGTGACCAGCCCTTGGGGAAGTTACCTTTTAGGAGCAATAAAATAGGCACTTGTGTAATAATTATGCAGCCAGCAAATACAGAGTTGGTAATTAGAGATGCAGAGTGCCGAGAAGTCTTTTGGGAGGAAATGGGGTGTGATATGAGCCAGGAAGGATGGAAGGATTGAGATGGAGAGTGGAGGAGAAAAGCTGGGCATCCTGCCGCTGCCCTGGTCTCCAGGGACTTGCCCAGGCTGTCTAGCCTTCTTCAACTGGGCCTTCATGCTGGGGTGAAGCTGATCTTCAGGGATGGAAGAGTAAGGAAGAGGAAAGAGGGCTTTGAGGGGTGCCTTTATGTTTGTTTGTGTAGGAAGACAGCAGGGGAAGGGAGGAAGAAGCAGGGTTTTACTGGGAGCCTGATGACTTATTTTTCTCTATAAAAGGGCGTCCCAGAGAGTTAAAAATCCAGTACATTGCTGGGCTGCTGGTCAAAAGTATCCTGTATCTTATTGCCTCTGCTGCAGTAGTTTTGTTTTGTAATGAAGGCTTTTAAAACCCTAGTCTACCTCTTGTCTGTGTGATAAACATCATACTGGTAAAGTAATACACATCAAACATCCTGTGTACCAAGAGCTAAGTTCTTTAAGTATTTTAATTCGTATTGTCTTCAGGGCAACTCTATGAGATAGGCAGTAATTATTAGCTCCGTTTTCCAGATGAGAAAACTGAGGTCTAGAGAAGGTAAGTAATTTGCTCAAGATCAAATAGCAAGTTAAGTGGGAGAGCCAGGATTTGAAAATAGTTATCCTGAGTCTGGGGCTTGGTCCTTATTCATTATGTCATTTTGCACATCATTTTTTAAAAAGCTCTGATGTTTGAGATTCTCTGTAAGATCCAGCCAAACAGTTGAGTCAAAATAATCATAATTGAATCTTCTATGTGTATAGGGCTTTGCAGCTTACAAAACTATTTCCTATATATTACCCTTAATTTTTCAAATAATCTAATAAAACAAGATTTCTTTCTTTAGCTTTCTATCTCTCTCTCTCTCCCTTTTAAAATTAGGCCTATAAGGTTGGCACCTCACCTAAGGTCACTACAGCTGGTGGAGCCTGTCTGAAACCCAGGCTCTTTAACTTTGGGCTTTTAGTGGTTTATGCCCTAAGTAACTGGGGGAATTTCTTGGCAGTCCTAGTGGTTAAGATTCTGAGCTTTTACTGCCAAGGGCTTGAGTTTGATCCCCGGTGGGGGAACTAGAGAGCCGCATGGTGTGACCAAAAATTAAGGACTGGAGTTTGTGACCCTGTGAGACTGATGTTGGTCTATTGTTGTTGCAGTTTCATTAGTAAATGAATTTGCCTGATTCTCCTCAAATCCACTATTTATTTTGAAAACAATTGTGAGTCATTTGTAGGTGGAGCCTTGAGCTAAGATCCCTGTAATTTAAGAAAGTTCACTTGCAAGTAGACTGAGAGAAGTTACTTAAAAAGGAGGAGTTTTCCTAAGTGGTTGGCGATTGCAGCGTGCAGTGGAGCCAGTAGCAGAAGGGATTTGGCATCAGAAGGTCTTGTGAAACTAGGCTCAACACTTTTCTGCCAGGTCAGCAAATGACTTGACCTCCCCAAGACTCAACTTCCTCACTTATAATATGGGAAGCATAAGCGTGCCCATCTGCACAGGGAGGACCACCGGAAGTGCACATACGGTGCCTGGGTGGTGTTTAGGATGTGTTTGCAGTTACTCCCGTGAATTAAATGGAGAGAATGAGGGTGTACTGCCTCCTTTGAGATTTTCTCAGGATGTCATAGAACAAAACTTGTAAACCTCAGAACCTTTCTTTTATAATATAACCATCTCTGGGGCAGACCTTCCTAGCACCTAGAACTTTTAGGTTATAGCTATATAAATATTACTCAAGGACAGGGACTTTCTTAAGCCTTGTGAGGGTTGAACATCCTAAGGTAAGAACAGATCCTGTTGCCTGAAATCCTAAAGTTCCTGGAAAGGCTCCTATCTGTTCTCCTAGGGAAACTGACATCGTTTCCTGATGGGATTAGGCATCCATCAAGACAACAATTTTACTTTTTCTCCACAAGAGAGATTATTATATCCTTACCTCTTGAATTTCACACCAATGTAGTCATAGTTTGTACAGAATTTTCGTACTCCCTGCAGAGGCTTGGTTGTTATTTTTTCCCACCTGAATGTTTAGTGTGATGGAAGTTAGCTCTTCTCATACGGACTCCACTGAGACCCGTGCCTTAAGAAAGTGGTGCCTAGTTCCATGGTGGCTCTTTACCACCTCCCTTCAGAGAATTGCTGGGTGTTACTGTTTTGAGATTAGCAGTAGGCTGATTGACAATAAGCAGCAACAATGTTTGATGATGTTCTTAATCTACTGGTGAGTTACGCTCTCTTTCTCTACCCTGCTCACAGCATGCTCTGCCCACTCACATCCCCATGTCCCTGAGCCAAGGAATGGAGGGCTTTGTCTGTGGCCAGATAGTCTTCAGAGTGTCGGAACCTGCAATGGGGACTTCCCAAGGGCCACTGATAAACGGCATCTCTCCCCGCTGCTGAGCAAGGGAGGAGCTGAGTTGAGCTGAGCGTGCTGAGTTTGTTCTCCCTAGCTGTCAGCAAGGCGGCATATCCGACTGCCCTGCAAGTAGTCAGTCAAGGGGCGGAGAGAGTCCAGCACTTCCAAAACTGCTTGGTTTCCCTTCCCAAGATGAAAGTAAGGGATTGCTCCCTTACACTGGCTGCAACTTGATTTTTTCTTTAAGGAGTACTTGTCTGATTTCATCTTTGTTTTGGGATTAAAACTATATATATATGTGTGTGTGTGGGGGGGTGTGTATGTATATATATACACAGACATATATACATATAGGGATGAAATGGTCAAAATGTTTTATCAATAACCATCTCAGCTCTCAGCCTCAGGACTCAAGTTTAGAAAGTTTCTTAACCAGTCTGGGATGTTAGTGAAAGTAGATTCCCCCAGACTCACAAATCAACAGGCCGGTGGTCTGTCTGATAAGTGTTGATGTAGAGGAGAGAAGGACAGAAGGGACCTGGGAGCCACAGCTCCTTACCCGCCAAGTGACGCGTCTTGTATAAACTCCCAGGAAGTCACAGGCGATTCCATTTGGATAAATATTTGTTTTTAGCAACTAAAGCGGATACAGGAGAAATATATGACAGGATCCTCTTCAGTAGGAAGTTTACTGTTTTTGTTAGGCAAGATTGATATCCCCACATGGTTTGAGACTAACTCATTGAATCAAACCTCACTGTCCTGATCTTTGTGTAGAGTGGTTTCTCTGTCATGCAGCCTCTAGAATCTGTGTAGTTAACACCACCCCTCCCCACATCCGGCTCAAGTCCTTCCCTTTCTCCATCTCTCCTCCCCGAAATCTTATTCTTCAACCCCTGATGCTCCCACACTCAGGAATTCACTTTTCTGTCTTTCTTTCCCAGTGCTCTCATATTCAGCCAGCGTTCCCACACAGCTCTCCTAAGTCGTACTCATTTATCCTGATTTAGCCCAAACCTCCATGTTAATGATGAAATAATAGTCACCATCATTTATTGAGCATCTACTATGGGGTGACACGGTTGGCAAGGCATTTTGTATTTTGTAGTGGAATCGTACTGTTTTGTCTTTACAAAAGTGTTGCCCTGAATTAAGCTTCCTCCTTCTGCCCCCTTTATCTACTGGGAAAATAAACTGCTTTTGCCCACTCTCCAGCCTTGTTGTGGGGAGACTGCCTGTCATAACTCTGCCCCCAGCCTCACTATGATGGGCTAATTATAGGCCATTCTGGGATATAGGGGCAGTCACTTTAGGGCAGGGAAGCTGAGAGATGCCCTTGGCCATGACTCTGCACCAGAAAGAAGCTGGTGTGTAGGAGAGAATGACTTTGATCTCTGGAGTGGGTACTACTGAGAGGTGTGGTAAGGATCCAGTCTCTCCTCCATCTCTCCCCAGTTTCTGTTCAGAGCCCATAGACTCTGCTCTGGGGGAGGTTACTGTGTCCTGACCATGCACATGTCATACCTTGCTAATTCTCACAACAAAATGAAGTGGTATTGTTTTCTTAACTTAAAAGAAAAGTGGTTTGAATGCTTTTTTCCTCATGAGAAATTATGTCCACTGAAAACAAAAGCAGAAATGCAATGTGAAGACAAAATTCCCCATACTCATATCCCTCAGAGATAGCTTCTGATAGTGTTTTCCATACATGTATATTCATAAAAGGAGGTCAGTCTTTTTATTCCCAAGAGAAAACTGAGTCTCAGAGGTGTTAAAGAACTTCCCCATTGTCATATAATGAGCCACTTTCCATTCTACCTACTTCTCTATGAGCAGGGAGTCAGTCTTTGTTAGTTAAGAACCATCTAGTTGAGCATATTTTCCTTGATAGAAAATCACCAAATATGTGTTGAGTGAATGCAAAATTCAATGTAATTAAGTGCCTTGAGGAATGTGCACATGTAAGTTTTATGGATCAAGGAGGAGAGAGGTATGAATTGTTTGGAATTACTGGCAGGGGTTTCTAAAGGAGGTGGCATCTGAGATGGAGAGCCAATATTAATTTGTTTTTCTCCAGTATGCTGTGTCTTGAGTGGTCCAAGCCAGCGGGGATGCCCACACATTTTCCTCTGCTGGGGTTGGGTACCACCCAAGGCATACTGATAACCTTTGAGCATTTCTGAAAATGTAACAAGGTCAAAGTGAAAGTGTGTCCATGGCAAAGGGGGCCAGAGGAAGAGATATATGATATTCAGAAGGAAATTGAAAGTTCTTGGGGCAATAGGAAAGTAAGACCTAAAGACTGACCTAAAGCAATGAAGTGGGGAAGGGGAAGAGTGGATGCATCACCAAAACTGTGATCAGGGAGGCTCTGATGGAACTTTCAGGCAGGCCTTCCCAGTCTGGGTGCTGCCCCATCTCAGGTCTCACCTTTGTACACAGTGACTTTTCCATAGCTGTTCTCTCCCATGGGGACANGATGGAGAGCCAATATTAATTTGTTTTTCTCCAGTATGCTGTGTCTTGAGTGGTCCAAGCCAGCGGGGATGCCCACACATTTTCCTCTGCTGGGGTTGGGTACCACCCAAGGCATACTGATAACCTTTGAGCATTTCTGAAAATGTAACAAGGTCAAAGTGAAAGTGTGTCCATGGCAAAGGGGGCCAGAGGAAGAGATATATGATATTCAGAAGGAAATTGAAAGTTCTTGGGGCAATAGGAAAGTAAGACCTAAAGACTGACCTAAAGCAATGAAGTGGGGAAGGGGAAGAGTGGATGCATCACCAAAACTGTGATCAGGGAGGCTCTGATGGAACTTTCAGGCAGGCCTTCCCAGTCTGGGTGCTGCCCCATCTCAGGTCTCACCTTTGTACACAGTGACTTTTCCATAGCCGTTCTCTCCCATGGGGACATCCTTCCCCAGCCTGTCGGCTCCCAGTCCTTTGGTTTGAATTAAATGTCATTTCCCTGACTGGCCAGACTAGGTTGGATTCCCACCTACTGGCTTTCATAGCACCTTGTATTTAAAAATACAATTATGATTTGTAATTAAATATTTACTCGTGCAGACTTCCTAGGTGGTGCTAGTAGTAAAGAACTCACCTGCCAGTGCAGGTTAGATGTAAGAGACACGGGTTTGATCCCTGGGTGGGAGAGATCCCCTGGAGGAGGGCATGGCAACCCACTCTAGTATTCTGGCCTGGAGAATCCCATGGACAGAGGAGCCTGGCAGGTTGCAGTCCATAGGGTCACACAAAGTTGGACACAACTGAAGCGACTTAGTATGCACACACATATATTTGTGCAATTATTATTTTGTGGTATCTCCTACTTCACTGGGTTGGATGCACCTTAGAATAAGGCTTGAGTCTGGATCACAGGCAGCACAATGCCTGGTGGCCAACTGAACCACTCTCCTTACTTTTACTTGGCTTTGTCCTTCCTTCCTAGAGACTGGGATCATTCCAGTTGGCTTTGCTGTTACTCTCTGGCAATTTGAAAACGCATCTTTGAACGACTGAAAATCTCAAGGCTATCTTTTCCAAAAGATGAGGAATCTCACCCCCGTAAAAAGCCAATCTGGGCTCAATTAAACGTGCTGTGGGCTCTATTTGCAGGGGAGCAGTGAGCAGCTGAGAGCGGAGCTGTTTTCCCAAGATGGAAAATCTGTGATAAGTCTGAGTTCTGCTGCTATAAATTAGGGTCACTCTGCCCTTATTGGGAAAAAATTAAAATCTCCCTTCAGGTCCTCCTCTTTCTCTTCTTTCCTGTCTATTCTGTTTGAGAGAAGATGTGGAGACACTGGTGCCCTGCCGCAGGGGAGAGGGCACCATGCCTGAGGCCCCCAGGCAGGTCAGGGCCGGGAGGGCCACCAGTGATTCTGAGCATCCTTCTCCCTCCCCAGTCCCTTTTCTTGTCCTTCTGCTCGCCCCTCTTTCTTCAGGAAATTTGGAAGTTCTCATTCCTAGGGAAATATCTCCAGGGAGCTCTTGCTTCCTCTTAGCAAGCAGAGGGAGAAAAAAATTCTCTGAATTTTGAACTCACAAGTAATTTGTATGCAAATATGGCCAGAAAGGCCCGTGTGTCTTTGCATTTTCCCACAGCACCTTTTAAAAAAAATCCCATGACCATGTGCTTCAGGCTAGGAGCAGGAGAGAAAACAGAGAGCTTAACAACTTTAGTTGAGTTCTTAGGGCTTGAGGCAGTGGTGAAGAAGAGGGGCTGTTTTTTGTCTTGCTTTGTTGGTGGCACTCTGGGGGGTAGGTGGTCCACAGGCACTTGAAAGGCACTTGAAAGGCACTCCCATGGGGACCTGACCTTGTGGAAGCTCGAGCAAGGTGATGCTGTGCAGTGAGGTCCAGGCACAAGTCCTGCAAGTGTGGAGGACAGAGCAGTGAAGCAAAGCACCGGGTTGGACTGTTAGAGAGTCAGGAAAGGTGTCTCGGTGGGGGATGCTCACCTGGAAAACGTGTGCCTGGAAGGCCTTAAAACAATAACCCATAAGACATTTTTTATACTATTGATATTTTGACAAATGTGTTCACAAAAATCTACCTTCCATGATATCTGGTGCTTGACTAAGGGATAAAGACCATTTCCGAGGCCCATCTCTCTCTATAAGCCGGCGCTTCCCTGGGAACCTCAGCGGCTCTATCAGGGCCACAACAACTCAGAGGGAGGTTGTGACCCCCAACATCTGAGTGCCTGGTGGCGATAAGGTTCCAGAGCCAGCTCAGGACTCTGCCTCTCCAGGGGGTTGCTCTGCTCTGAGATCTGGGGTCTCAGTTTCTTCATCTCTGCAGTGGGGATTATAACTCCTTCCCTGAAGATTATGGAAGATTAAAGGAGATGAAGGATGTAAAAATATTTTGTAAACTTTACAGGAAGAGTCAGATAGCAAGCAAGAGTTGATCTCTGTTTCTTGGCAATGGATCCAGGAGGCTTCCTTTATTCACACAACAAATATTTATGTGACTCACATTTTTTTAGATGCCAGAGGTGAAGCAGAAAGTAAAACAGAGACCCTACTCAGGGAGGAGTTCTGAAAATAAAGAAATGAATGAGAGTGGAAATGAAGAGTGCTCAGAAAAATGAAACAGAGTGCAAGAGCTTGTGACGCAGAGAGTGATGGCGTGGAGTGGGCTCTGTTGTATAGGGAGGGCTCTGTGATAGTGTCTCTTGAGCAGAGTCCTGCAGGAGGTGAAGGATGGAGCACTGTGGCTCTGTATGTGGGGGAGAGGATGTCTTCCAGGAGCGGACCAAGTATAAAGGAGAGTATAAACGCCTTGAGATGGAAGTATGCTCTCAATTTACAATCTAACAGCAACTACATTTATTGCTACTAGTAGCATTTGCGTGCCAGGCAATAGTCAAGTATCACTTAATCCTCACACGACTGCATTAGGAATGCCCTATTGTTATACCCATTACATAGATGAGAAAACTAAAGCATCATTTACAAGTCAAGCATTCAGATAACTGGGGGAGAAGAAATAGCTCTCTTTTATATGAGAGTGCATGAAGCAGCCCTGCACAGAGGGAAGACTGCATGGTTTGGAGAGAAAAGTCTGGATTTGAGCCTGGCCTGCCACTCATCGGCTGTACAATCGGCCCTCAATTTCTTGATCTGTATGATGGGTTGATAAAATCTCCGAGGATTGTTATATATATTGAGAAATCCAGGTGAAAGGATGTTGTGAATTGCAAAGCACCATGAGACTGTTCCTTTATTATTATTAGAACACCAATTCTCCTTCCTCGTCTCTTGAAAAGAGAGTGAATGAGAGAGAAATGGAAGCTTGAAACTTACATAATTTCTCCTATTATTTTCCTGAAGTATTTTCTGCTGATGTCTTTGATGGTGAATCAATTACAGTATCCAGTAAAATTCACAGGCATTTTTCTAAAAGATTAGGAATTCCCTGATTCAGTTCAGTTCAGTCGCTCAGTTATGTCCGACTCTTTGCGACCCCATGAACCACAGCACGCCAGGCCTCCCTGTCCGTCACCAACTCCCAGAGTTCACTCAAACCTATATCCACTGAGTCGGTGATGCCATCCAACCATCTAATCCTCTCTTGTCCCCTTCTCCTCCTGCCCTCAATCTTTCCCAGCATCAGGGTCTTTTCAAATGAGTCAGCTCTTCACATCAAGTGGCCAAAGTACTGGAGTTTCAGCTTCAATGTCAGTCCTTCCAATGAACACCCTGGTAGCTCAGCTGGTAAGGAATCCGCCTCCAATGCGGGAGACCTGAGTTCGATCCCTGGGTTGGGAACATCCCCCGGAGAAGGGAACAGCTACCTACTTCAGTATTCTGACCTGGAGAATTACATGAAATGTATAGTACGTGGGGTTGCGACAAGTTGGACAGGACTGAGTGACTTTTGCTTTTTTCTGAAAGATTAAGGAAGTATGTAGTGAAGTTGGTGGCGAGGCTTCTAACCTTTGTTTTAAAGAAATTGTCTGAGGTCTTAGAACTCCCGATCCACTCTCTTCCATAATACTAGGCTCCCTGTCATCCCCAAGCCTAGAATTTTCTAGAAGTTTTCTCTGATTTTGCATTGTGTAGATAGTAGGTGCTAAGTAAGTTTTAAATAAGTGACTTTAAATAACTGTGGGCCTTAGGAAGAATCACTACATGGGCCTTAGGAAGGATCACTATGAACAAAGCTAGTGGAAGTAATGGAATTCCAGTTGAGCTATTTCAAATCCTAAAAGATGATGNGGAGGCCTGGTGTGCTGTGGTTCATGGGGTCGCAAAGAGTCGGACATGACTGAGCGACTGAACTGAACTTGAAGTTGAGGATGGGCTGGGCCCGTAGCTTGTCTTCTGGTGTTTGGTTTTCTTCAGCAACCATTCCCCTCCTGGGCAGTTCCCTTGAACAGGACTGACACCATTTGATACAGAAGGTACAGTGCCCAGGCTTGTGATACTTCAGGGCCTACACAAATGTTTTAAAATCAGAAAGTAAAATGAATATAATAATCATGTAGTCTGGATTATATTCGTGTTTATAGTAATGTAGTCACAAATAGAATTCTTAATATTTGGAGAAAGGCCCCTCAAAAGGCAAAAGGGCCATTATGTCCAAAGTCATAGGGGCCCCCCCAAATGGGATGGAAATCCAAAAAAGAGGGGCCGTAGTATACGTAGAGGTGATTCACTTCGCTGTACAATAGAAACTAGCCCAACATCGTAAAGCAGCTATACTTCAATAAATATTAACATTAAAAAGATTACAACTTTAATTTAAAAAGTCATAGGGGCCCTAGTGTGTATTAGTTAGGGGCTTGTGTGTATTGGTTATGCTTTTTGGGCAGCAGGGTTGGATTTGTTGTTAAACAGTTTTATAAATTAGAGTATAATTGCTTTCCAGTGTTGCTGATTTCTCTGTACAGCAAAGTGAATCAGCTCTTCATACACATGCATCTCCTCCCTCCTGAGCCTCTCCTGACCCCCATCCTGTCCCTCTAAGCCATCACAGAGCCCCGAGCTGAGTTCCCTGTGCTCTACAGCAGCTTCCCACTAGCTGTTTACACAGGGCAGCGTGTATGTCACTGGTACCCTCCCGATTCATCCCACCCTCTCCTCTCCTCTCCCAGAGCCCACAAGTCCCTTCTCTAAGTGTCTCTATTCCTGCCCTGCAGATCGGTTCATCTGTGCCATTATTCTAGATTGCGTATATACACGTTAATATATTACATTTGTTTTTCTCTTTCTGACTTGCTTCACTCTGTATGACAGTCTCTAGATTCATCCACATCACTGTAAATGCCCCAGTTTCATTCCTTTTTATGGCTGAATAATACTCCATTGTGTATGGGTACCAATTCTTTATCCATTCATCTGTCCATAGACATTTTAGGTTGCTTCCCTGTCCTGGCTATTGAAAATATTACTGCAGTATACGTTGCGATGGGTGTATCTTTTTGAATTACGGTTTTCTCATATGCTGGGTATATGCGCAGCAGTGATATATGCACAATATAGTGCTGAGTCATATGCTAGTTCTGTTTTTAGTTTTTTAGGATTCTCCATACTCTTCTCTGAAGTGGCTGTATAGATTTACATTTCCATCAGTAGTGCAAGAGGCTTTGAGGTAATGATGCTCCTGCTGCTGCTGCTAAGTCACGTCAGTCATGTCCGACTCTGTGCGACCTCATAGACGGCAGCCCACCAGGCTCCCACGTCCCTGGGATTCTCCAGGCAAGAACACTGGAGTGGGTGGTAATGATGTTGAGCCTCTTTTCATGTGTGTGTTTGGCCATCTGTATGTCTTCTTTGGAGAAATGTCTATTTAGCTCTTATGCCTATTTTTTTTCACTGGACTTTTTTTTATATTGACCTGCCTGAGCTGCCTGTATATTTTGGAGATTAAACCCCTACCAGTTGTTTTGTTTGCAAATAATTTCTCCTATTCGAGAGCTTGTCTTGTTCATGGTTTCCTATGCTGTGCAAAAGCTTCTGCATTTAGTTAGGTTCCATTTGTATATTTTTGTTTTTATTTTCATTACTCTAGCAGGTGGGTCAGAAAGGGTTTGTTATTTATGTCCAAGAGTTTTCTGCCTGTGTTTTCTTCTAAGAAGTTTATTGTGTCAGTTATGTTTTTCTGCGTAACAGGTCACTCCCACTTTTGTGTCATTAAATAGCAAACATGTACTCCCTAGTGCGTTTCTGAGAGTCAGGAAGCTGGGAGTGGCTCAACTGGGAGGTTGCTGTGGCCCTAGCTCTCTGCAAAGGCTGCTGTGACCTGGAGGCTTAGCCCCAGGAAGCCGCTCCTGGCTCACTCTTGTGGCTGCTGGCGGGTCTCTGTCCCATGCAGGCTGTTGGCCACATGCTTCACCACAGTGCCTCTTCATAAGCTGCCTGAGCGGCCTCACGAAGTGAGGAAGCCTCCCTCAGAGTGAGTGATCCGAAGGAGAGAGACCATGATGGAAGCCACGGTCTCTTTGTTTGTTGTTACTTTTGTTGTGTTTTGCTTACCCCAGCGAGTCATATTTTTCACATATGCTACAGATCTCTTGTGGGTAGGCATAGAGTTCTGCTCATCACAGTTACCAAGGCTGATGGAAATTCCATCTTCACCTGCACTGCCATGATTGCAGAGCCAGGGAAGAGGAAATATGTTGAATCACATGCTGGCTTTTAAAAAGTAGTAGTATTTTTCATGATTTGAAGTAATTAAAGACTCACAGGAAGTTGCCAAAACAGTACTGAAATTTTAATCTTCCACTGAGAAAGCAGCCACCTCTTCCAAATGGAGAAGTGCTTCTGAAACTCTGTCCCCTGAGCTCTGTTTATAAGCCTCAATCAGCTTCACCATCATGACATCCAGACCCATCTCTTCACGGCAAATAGATGGGAAAAAAGTGGAAACAGTGACAGGTTTTCTTTTCTTGGGCTCCAAAATCACTGTAGCCATGAAATTAAAAGACGCACCTTGGAAGAAAACGATGACAAACCTGGACAGCATATTAAAAAGCAGAGGTTACTTTGCCAACAAAGGTCCATAGAGTCAAAGCTATGGTTTTTCAAGTAGTCACATAGAGATGTAGAGTTCGACCATAAAAAGGCTGAGCACCGAAGAATTGATGCTTTCAAACTGTGGTGCTGGAGAAGACTCTTGAGAGTACCTTGGACTGCAAGCAGATCAAACCAGTCAATCCTGAAGGAAGAGCAGACTCATTGGAAAAAACTGATGCTGGGAAAAATTGAGGGCAGGAGGAGAAGAGGGCAACAAAGATGGTTGGATGGCATCACCGACTCTACAGACCTGAGTTTGAGCAAGCTCCAGGAGACAGTGAAGGAGAGTCAAGCCTGGCATGCCGCAGTTCATGGGGTCGCAGAGTCAGACACGACTTAGCAACTGAACAACAACAGCTTCACCAAGTCATACAGTTCCAAGGGTTCTACCCTTTTTTCTGAAGCTAGCGGCTCTAATCTGAAAAGGACAGGTGGTTAGGGTCTTCCCTGGTGGTTGGGCACTTCCCTGGTGGCTCAGACAGTAAAGAATCTGTCTGCAGGTCTGAAGACCTGGGTTCAGTCCCTGAGTTGGAAAGATCTCCTGGAGAAGGGAATGCCAACCCACTCTAGTATTCTTCCCTGGCGAATCCCATGGACAGAGGAGCCAGGTGAGCTCAGTCCTGGGGGTGGCAAAGAGCTGGAAATGACTGAGCAACTAACAAACATGCACAGAAGTTCTCATCTGAAAAGGACAGGAGGTTGAGGCACAAACATTAAAACAGGAATTCTACCTAAAAGTAATCATGTACCACATATGTCAATGCACTAAAAAGAATGAGGCAGACACACACCACTGGCTCAAGATCCCCTTTGGGAGTTGATATGTGTTGGGGCGACAGGACTGAAGAGGAACATTAAGGTTTTACTCTCTTTATGTCTGCATAGTTTGAGTATTTCGGGATAATGTATTTGTGTATTATATATGTGATTAATTTTTTAAGGAAAAATACAGTAGTCAAAAAATTTTATTCTTTCTTTGTAATCTACCCCTGTTTTTTAAAATTGATTATGCAGGTAGAGTCACATCCATTAAAATATCTCTCAGATCCATTTGCACCTCCTACTTTGTAAAAACCTATCAGGCATGATCCCACGTCTGCCTGGCCGTCTCCAAAAGTCTGCTGGGGCTTTAGAAGCCTCTGGTCCCTCAGTTTTTCTTTCTGTTTTGGCTTCAGGTGTGGGACACTGGTCGAGACCACTGGTCCATGGCCCAAACTTTAGGCCTTCACCGACTTCAGTGATCCTTGGTTACCCAGACCGCCTCAGCTGTGTGTTTCTGAGAAACCAGGGAACCACGTCTGGGGTCACCTTGCCCTCAGCTCAGGTCTCTCTAATCACCAGGCAGAGACAGGTGGGAGTTAGGGGAAAACATTAACACATCACTCCCTGTGGGCGCCAAGGCTGTTCCGTCTCCCCAAGAGTCCTCAGCATTCTCTGCTTTGGCTCTAAATGCGACCAAGGTGCAATGAGGGATGGGAGCAAGACCAGTCCCAAGCATGATACCAGAGTTCCTGAGCTGCAGACCAAGGGGAAATGTNCTCTTAAGACATGCTCAGGACGTGATCTCTAATCTGAGTGCTGGCTGCTGCACCACCTGGCACCTCCAGAAGATGCCAAGGTTGTGGCTGCTTCATCGTCACCTGCTGACACCTGGCAGGCATGTGCCCATCTATCTGGCACAACACCCAGTGCCTGTGATCAGACCCGAGCCGTTGGGTCTGCGTTTTGTTTCCCCAGCGTGGTGGTGGCTTCCTGCGATAAGCTCCATCTTGGCTGGGATGCCTCCTTCCCTGCGGTTGGGATAACAGCCTCCTGGGGATGGTGTTTAATCTTAGGAGAGGCGGAGCCCCCAGGGAAAGAATGCTGTCTCTCACTGTGTGCATCTAGGATTAGGCGGAGCTGCCTGCTGCTAACACAATTAGGTGAGGGCAAGGCTGATCGCTGGGACAGGATTCATGGGGGTGAGCTTCCTGTGTGCCTCCAAGAAGGCCTTGCTCCCTGTCACAGCTTCTTACAGTTGAAAGGGCTCCTGAGAAAGTGAAATGAGACAGAGTCAAAATACTGACCTAGGAGTCCGGTAAACCAGTTTAGCTGACTGACCTGGGGACAAACCTCAAAGCCCCAGTTTCCCCATCTGTAAGCTTGGGGTGCTAATGATATCTACCTAATCACCTTTGGTGAGGATGAACTAGGATAAAGCTCCCAGACCCCTGGCAGATACTGAACACACAATAACTCTGAGGTCAGGTTGCCATGCTAAAGGTGAGGAACCTGAGGCCCCCACTGACGTTGGTCAGAATGAACTCCATAGAATTCCTCAGTGCAGGAGTCTGGAGTGGAACTTGGCTTTCCCTGCCTCCAGCACTGGGCGACGAATGAACCAGTCTCCTTTTCTGCCGGACGGGGTGGTGGCCTGTGAGTCTTATTACCTGGCCTGAAGGCAGAGGATGAGGAGGGACTGGGGTAGGTCTGCAACAGATGTCAGAGTCTAGAGGTGCTCTGTCCACTGGACCACTAACTGGGCACCACATCACTTGAAGGTCAAACTGAATTTCCTTATCTGTAAAATAAGGTGGCTGGGCTTCCCTGGTGACTCAGACAGTAAAGAATCTGCCAGCAATGAGGGAGCCTGGGGTTTGACCCCTTGGTTGGGAAGATCCCCTGGAGAAGGGAATGACAATCCACTCCAGTGTTCTTGCCTGGAGAAATCCATGGACAGAGGAGCCTGACAGGCTATAGTCCACGTGGTCTCAGAGTTGGCCACAACTGAGTGACTAACACTTGACTGGCCCTTCCAGCTCTAAATTTTTTTTTAAGAAGCCTGGTGGAGTAAGCAAAGAACCAGAAGGAAGAAGTAGAAGAAACATACCAGTATTATCTGATGAAAGACTAGCATTTTTAAAATCCTGACTACCTATCAGTTGCAGATGTGACTGATGATGGAAGTAAAGTCCAATGCTAAAAGAGCAATATTGCATAGGAACCTGGAATGTTAGGTCCATGAGTCAAGGCAAATTAGAAGTGGTCAAACAAGAGATGGCAAGAGTGAACATTGACATTTTAGGAATCAGCAAACTAAAATGGACCGGAATGGGTGAATTNGTGGAAAATTCTGAAAGAGATGGGAATACCAGACCACCTGACCTGCCTCCTGAGGAATCTGTATGCAGGACAAGAAGCAACAGCTAGAGCTGAACATGGAACAACAGATTGATTCCAAACCAGGAAAGGAGTAAGTCAAGGCTGCATATTGTCACCATGCTTATTTAACTTAAATGCAGAGTACATCATGTGAAATGCCATGCTGGATAAGCACAAGCTGGAATCAAGATTGCTGGGAGAAACAGCAATAACCTCAGATATGCAGATGATACCAACCTTATGGCAGAAAGAGAAGACGAGCTAAAGAGCCTCTTGATGAAAGTGAAAGAGGAAAATGAAAAAGCTGGCTGAAAACTCAACATTCAGAAAACAAAGATCATGGCATCTGGTACCATTACTTTATGGCATATAGATGGGGTGATAATGTAAACAGTGTCAGACTTTATTTTCTTTAGCTCCAAAATCACTGCAGGTGGTGACTGCAGCCATGAAATTAAAAGACGCTTACTCCTTGGAAGGAAAGCTATGACCAACCTAGACAGCATATTAAAAAGCAGAGACATTACTTTGCCGACAAAGGTTTGTCAGCCAAAGCTATGATTTTTCCAGTAGTCATGTATGGATGTGAAGAGTTGGACTCTAAAGAAAGTTGAGTGCCAAAAAATTGATGCTTTTGAACTGTGGTGTTGGAGAAGACTCTTGAGAGTCCCTTGAACTGCAAGGAGATCAAATCAGTCCTTCCTAAAGGAAATTAGCCTTGAATATTCATTGGAAGGAGTGATGCTGAAGCTGAAACTCTAATACTTTGGCCACCTGATGTGAAGAGCTGACTCTTTGGAAAAGACCCTGATGCTGGGAAAGATTGAGGGCAGGAGGAGAAGGAAGGGGATGACAGAGGATGAGGTAGTTGGGTGGCATCACCGGCTGAATGGACATGAGTCTGAGTGAACTCCGGGAGTTGGTGATGGACAGGGAAGCCTGGTGTGCTGCAGTCCACGGGGTCGCAAAGAGTTGGATACAACTGATCAACTGAACTGAACTGAGCACATATCAGGGATTGTGCTGGCCACCAGGGATACATTGAACCAAAACAAGATATGTTTTCTCTGGGCTCCTGGACAGTGGGGTCAGGTAGGCAGCAGAGATGCAGAGAGACATGCAAATAAATGAGAATCTGTGTTGATCTGTGCTTTAAGAGAAATATGAACGTTGAGTGGTGGGCCATAGACGAGGCTGTCATTTGCTGTCATGTGGCTGCCTGTTTGCATGCAGAGCCATCAGCACACAGTGAATGACTGGATGTGGTGCAGTGAAGGGGAGCCAGAGCCCTGCATGTGGGGAAGGGGAGCTTGTGGTTGAAAGGGCAGGTTCAGGAAGGTTGAGTGGGAGGGGTGGCAGCCAGGCCAGAGCCCCAGCGGGCTGATGGGTTACATTCCTCTAGTTAGAAACCATCAGAAACTCCACTGAGAGGGACTCTCTCAGCTCTAGAACTTGCTGGTGTCTTCTCTTGCAAAGGGGAACATGAGTTATTTCTTTCAGTGTTACCTTTCTGTCCTCTTGGCTTCCAAAGTGTGGCAAGACCCAAACCCAAAGTGTTTGCACTAAAGTTGTTAATTTTAACCAAGTGGTAGAATATAATCAGAATGTGAGACAGCTGAACTGCTGCCAATTTTTCTTCCCTTTGAGGTTGTTTTCTATCCTTTTAGACAAAGTTCTGTTGAAAACCTGGTGAACGTGTGACTCCAGGTGGGGACATGACACTTTTGTGGACCTACTATGTACTTGGGCCTCTGCTAACTAATTTCATGGAGCAAGCTTCCTTGAGCTCTTAAGATTGTTAAAATACTGTTGAAAACCCCAGAAGACTTGGGAGTGATTTCTGAATGGTGGGAGGGCGAGGGAGGCTTTGAAGCCATCCTATTTGAACACTTAGGCTGCTAAGTGCAACTCTTCAAACACTTCACGTGTCTTCAATGGTCCAGTGTAAAGGGTATTCAGGAACATAAATCCCTGCTGGTAATGGGATAAAAACCTCCTATTTCCTCCCTAAATATTGATTTAGAATAATAGCTTGTTTTGAACTTTCTCCCAGCAAATTAATTTTTAATTTAGAAAAGTACCTCTAGGGAAAACTTAGCATATAGGTACAGACAATTTTGGAGATGTGTCTCCTTGTAGAAATCAAAAAGAGGGGGGAAAGGTAAAGACATTACTCTAATTAGGATATGCCCGCCCCCCACACCTCCCCTGAGATGAATCCACTGACACATGATTTTGAGTATCTTTGTTAGTAAGACCTTGTGCTAGAAACTGAGGGAGAGACTACAATTTAGCTTTTGTTCTCTAGGGTATATGTGTATGTGTGTATTTATTTATACACGTGTGTGTGTTGTGTTTCATGGGAAAAGAAGATGAGGGTTTTTTTTTGTTTTTCCAGCGACTTTGTTTTGAGGAGAAAGGATGATATTAGGACATAGTCGAAGAGCTCTGGCCTAAAGTCACCAACCTTGCACTCATCTCCTAACCCTGCCTTTAACAAGCTGTGTGACAACAGATAAGACCTTTGCCTTTTCTGATTCTCAAGTTCTTTTCTGCAGAGCAGTGGGTCTGTAGACCAGCAGCATCTCTATCACCTGGGAGCTGGTTCGGTAGAAATGGAGAGCCTAAGGCTCCTCTCCAAATCTGTTTGATCAGAATCTGCATTCTAACAAGACCTTCAGGTGATCTGTATGAAAATTAAAGTTTAAAGCATTGCTTTAAAGAATGATCCCTACTCTAATATTCTAGTATTTTGTGTTTTTTCCTGATATGTAGTAAAACACACTTATGAAGAATTTATTCAGGACTGAGCCAGGCACTCTTGCCCTGTAACAGTGTACTCTATTAAAAAGATTTAAAGGCAGAAACATGGGCAAAGAGCTATCTATTCAGCTCCCGAAGCTATATAGACACGTTTCTCTTTTGCCTTGTGTTTTAGATGTTGGCAATATGGTAAGAGCAGGGAGAGAGGGGAAGAGGAGCTGGGAAACCAAGATGATTGAAGGTGGGATTGGCAATGGCCTGGGCCTTCTGAGCTGACAGGTGGCACAGTGTTCAGCTCAGATCCTCAGAATCATCAGAAGGTAGCCAACTAGGCTCCTCTGTCCGTGGAATCCTCCAAGCAAGAATACTGGAGTAGGTAGTCATTGCCTTCTCCAGGGAATCTTCCTGACCCAGGGATTGAACCTGGGTCTCTGGCATTGCAGGCAGATTCTTTACTGTCTGAGCCACCAGGGAAGCCCAATTAATTGATACCAAATGTTAAATCTACTAGATGAGAGAGGGAATCTCCATGATTTTTTGCATTAAAAGAAGTCTTCTTGCTTGAAACCAGTGGGAACTACTGGAATAGAGAATAGCAGTTGAAAACAAGATGATGAAAATAGCCAGCACTGAGAACTTTCTCGATACCAGGCATTGTGCCTTATATAAGAAAGGAGCTTAGGTATCTGCTAATAAATTTATGGATAAGGAAACTGAGGCTCACAGTGGTATGGTGACTTGATTCATTCCTACCTTGAGGTAGTGATGAATATAGATAAAGGACTAGAATTCAGATGTCCTAGCTATCAGCCAGGTTTATATCTGCTGTGCTAGACTTTGTGGCTTGTCGGCCTAGTGGTAGAATGTGCAGGACTGTTGAGTAGAGAGCTGGAAATTTTCCTGTGTTCCTGCTGTGGTGGTCAAAGACTGGCAGAGTCTGGAGGGCCTCATGGCATCTGGGGTCCTCTCTGTATTTACAGGCGAGCACTCCAGTGTTCTTGCCGGGAGAATCCCAGGGATGGGGGAGCCTGGTGGGCTGCCGTCTATGGGGTCGCACAGAGTCGGACATGACTGAAGAGACTTAGCAGCAGCAGCACACCTGGTCCAGCGAGGGAAAGGTACTTGCTATTGCCAAGGTCACACAAGTAGTTGGGTTGTTTAGTTCTCCCTCTGTCTGCACGTTAGCTCTTTACAGATAAACTTTTTCACAAGAGCATTGGGTAAGTGAAACCAAGTGAATGTGTTTTCTAATAGTGTATCTCAGATTTTTGTGAAGATTTATGTATCTTTTAAAGGGATTTAAAGTAGTCATTGGTAATTATAAGCACTCAAATTATTGCAATAACAATAATTTTTAGTTTATTTTTTAATCAAACCCTATATGTGAGATTTAGTAGCAGTTTTTTTTTTTAAGTGGAACTAATTACAGCCTTGAGTTTTCCCACCATGTTCTCTATCTAAACGATGACCTTTGGGAGGACAGACTACCAAATTCTAATTCACTGAAAATAGTGCCACGTGATCATTGGAAAATATATAGCATAAAGGAACAAAGTCAGCTCTGGACATTGGGGCAACTTCATCCATCTTATCCCCACAGCTAAGACTCTCATTGAGCAGAGAAGCTGTCTGCTAAGCAGTAGGTCTCCTGATCCTCAGAAAATAATAGAAGAATCATTGTCCAGGAGGGTGTCAAGCAGTACAATTTTTACTGATCTAGCAAAATGGAAACTGGGTTAGAATCAGGATCAGCTTTGTGGGCATGGCAACCTGTGCACCTGAACCGGGCCCCTGGCCTCTGCCTGCACAGTGGGCTTAATGCTCTGCTATTGCAGTCCTGAAATTCTAATTATTATTTTGAACAAGGGGACTTGCCTGTTTCATTTTGTTCTGAGCCTTGCAAATTATGTAACTGGTCTTGGTTAGAATAATTCAGAATCAGGACCAAGAGCCCCTGAGGAGGGAGTGCAGCCTTTTGGGAAGAGCTGGAGGGTGAGGAGGAGGCCTGACCTCTTGTGGTGGTATACAGGTTTGTGTGCTTGACGGATAGCCTGCGGACCGGAAGGAGGCGGGGTGGTCTCTCACTGTCCCGTCACTTTGCCTTGTGATGATCGATAGATAAGTCACCAGCCTCTCTACATGTCTCCTTTGTGTCCCCAGCCCCAGTCACACATAGTACTCAGCCCATAGTAGGTACTAGTACTTTGTGGCTGGTTACTGCTGCCCTGGAGTGCACTATTGGTAGAAAAACGTTGAAGCTGTTTGTGTGAATTGCATTATAAGCTTTTCTATTTTCAGTGTTATCACCATACCTCATGTTTGGATGATCCAGGGGCCTTACATTAATTTCCCTGCTGGTGATCTCTTCCTTATATTAATCCAACTAGCTAGATGACCTTTCCCAGGTCCATCACCAGTAGACACATGACCTTAGACACATTTATTAAAGGTTTCTAAGTCTTAATTCCCTCATCTCTATAAAAAAAAGATGATCATGTCTGCCGTTAAGGCTTTTAGGAAGTCTGGAGGTAGTATAGTGTAAAGCCCTAGGAATAATAGTGACTGGCACATAATATGTGGTCAATTAAGAGTAGTTTTTTTTCTTATTATATATATTTATATATAATGTATGAATGATATACAAACAGTTTTCATCGTGTACTTGCTCTCCTCAAAAAAAATCTTCAGTGGCCCCCTATTTCCATGGCCATGGAGGGGAAAGGCACTGCATAATTTAGCTGCAGTCTGCATTGCCTAACTTTCCCCATTAGTATTTGAAGAACTTTAGAATATGAGAACTCCTTGCTCTGGAATTCTGTGTCATCTCTCCAGTGCCCAGGAAAGTGCTCGGTATATAGTGTCTCTGTGGTTGTTGACTGCTGACCACGATATATTTCAGGAATGTACTGTGATTCTGCTTGTTTTCCATCTGTTTATACTTCTTAGCTCCTTCAAATTGGAAATGGATTATGATTTTGCATTTGAATCAGGAGCAGGAAAAAACATCCATCCTTCATCTCCTGTTTTTGTTTTTGTTTTTTTAAACCGCTACCGTCAATCTCTACTGGGATTGTTTGTTTACATGTTTGACTCCCCTTCTGAGCTGTGAGCTCTGAGTAGTGAGGAATGGTGTTTAATTCACTTTTATATCTTCAATGCCCAGCATGTGGGGTCTGGCACAAATGAAAGAGACATTCATTAAATATTTGTCAGATCAATGAATATTGGAAAGCTCAAATTTTTATGGCAGACAAGGGAGATAGTGGGAGCCTTTCTTTTTTACTAGAAAAACATTGTTTATTAGATCTGAATGGATCATTTAGAAAATATGCAGTTGGCTATCTTTTTTTGGTCAAAGAAGAAAATCAGTATAAAATGCTTAATTAAAAGCAGAGGCTAACATTTCCCCTCGTAATGAAGGCAGGATCGTGAGTATTTTCCTTAGCCCAGATGGGCAGGCAGCGAGGTCTAGAGAAAGGGGTGCTATGCAGACAGATAAAAAGGTTTGACATTAGGGGGACTGGGTCCTGGGGTTACTCTGGGTCCATCTTTGCTTGTGTTTCTCCTCAGGGCTGTTGAAAATTTGAGAGGCATTACTTCCTTTAAGATACTCTAAAGACATTGCCAACTGCTTAAGAAAATGGCAGGTTTTGCAGGAGTATGTTCTGAATTTGATGTTCAAAATCCCAAGAGGTGTGGGTCTTTTTTCTTATTCTTCTTGGTGCTCCTGGATNAGGCATTACTTCCTTTAAGATACTCTAAAGACATTGCCAACTGCTTAAGAAAATGGCAGGTTTTGCAGGAGTATGTTCTGAATTTGATGTTCAAAATCCCAAGAGGTGTGGGTCTTTTTTCTTATTCTTCTTGGTGCTCCTGGATTGGGCCCTTAATAAATGGGATGCCTGGAGCTCTTTCCCACATAACATCTGCAGGGTGGGTCCTGACCTGGGTGTAAGAAGCTGATGAGGACCTGGATTTAGGGAGGCAAGGAGGACAAAGATGTTCTAAATGATCTCTGCCACCTGGAGAAATTCGGGCCCTCTGAAAGGACAGTTAGTGAGTGGGTGTGCTCAAGGACAGGACACTGCTGCTCAGTGTGGTCTGAGGACCAGCAACATCAGCATTGCTTGTTAGAAGGGCTGAGTCTCAAATGCTACCTCTCCCACCGCCCCTCCCCTCTCATCCCCATCTTCTCTTATTAAATCAGACTCTGCATTTTACCAGGGTTCCCAAATGATCCGTATGCACATTAACATTTTAGAAGCACTGCTCTGCTGAGAAAGTCTTTCTCGTCCTTGAAGTTTGATTGGCTTTTGGGAATTCTAGAATGTAGCATAATCCCTGATCCCAGGACTGTCTTAAATACCAGAACTGCCACCACGGAGGTATTACATGACACTTTTTAATCTTAAATTTTTTCATCAATGATGTGTTTTGTTAATTTTTAATGTATTTTTGAAAAAGATTGGTTTATTTTATTTCTGGCTGCACCGGGTCTTCCTTTCTACGCACAGGCTTTCTCTAGTTGTGTTGAGTGGGGGCTACTCTTGTTGCAGAGCGCAGGCTTCTCATTGCAGTCACTTTTGTTGCAGAGCATCGGCTCTAGGAACGTGAGCTTCAGTAGTTGTGGTACACAGGCTCAGTAGCTGTGGTGCAGGGCCTTAGTTGTGCTGCGGCATTTGGGATCTTCCCAGACCAGGGATCAAACCTGTATCCCCTGCATTGGTAGGCAGATTCTTAACCACTAGACCACCAGGGAAGCCCCTTTTGTGTAAGTTAAGTGAAATAATGTAATGCTCTTAGCTTATAGCAGGATCTTAATAAATATTACTTGCTGATACAATTTTTTATCTGACTTTATTTTTTATATATTTTATCAGGTTATTTTATATAAACCCTAGTGTAAACCATTCAACCATTTATTATGAATGGATAATTGCTGTGCTATCATTACTGAAGTGTAATTTTGCCTTTTTCATGAATGAATGAATGGCCTTAAAGAATCCATAGCTTCTGAACCTCAGAATACTATGTGAAATATACACTTCCAGAAAACTCCATCAAAACTTTTTTGAAAAAAAGCCTTGACCTACAACCCAGCAATTGTACTGATAAACCTTTGTCCTAGATGAATGAAAACTTGCATCCCTATGGAAGTCTGTGCATGGTTGTCTATAATAGCATTATTTGTAATAGTCAAAATTTGGAAACAATTAAGATGTCCTTTAATGGATGAGTGGTTAAAGTGTGGTACCTCCATATCATGAAACACAACTCAGCGATAAAAAGATGTGAACAGTATCATGTGCACCAAGTAGGAGAGGTTTCATGGGAGTTATTCTGAATGAACAAAAACTAATCTTAAAAAATACGTGTATATAACATTCTCAAAATAACAAAATTTTAGAGATGGAGAACAGATTAATGGTTGCCTGGCACTGGGGACTGGGTTGGGAAAACTGCAAGGGGATAAATGGGCTTATAAAATGGTAGCATGAGGACCTTACTCTGCATCTTGATTGTGGTGTGGGTATATGAATTTACACATGAAGAAACTGCATAGACTATAATACACAGTCACAGCTGGGCACACATAAAACTGGAAAAATCTGAGTAAAGCCTAGGGATATCCTGAAGTCAATTTCCTGACTTTTCTCTTATGTTGTAGTTATGTAGGATGTCACCACTATGGAAACTGGGAGTGGGATGGAGAACATGAGTTCTAGTTCTGTGTTCTATTTTTGCAACTTCCTCTAAATCTCTGATTATTTTAAATAAAGAAGTATGGTGCTTGAATGAATGTTTACAGGCATATTGTGCTTTATTATATTTTGCAGGTAGGTTTTTTTTTTTTTTNCGTCATGTGCGATAATAAATTATTATAAGTTAAATAAGCAGGGTGACAATATACAGCCTTGACATGCTTCCTTCCCAGTTTTGAACCAGTCTGTTGTCATGTCCGCTTCTAACTGTTGATACGCACATAGGTTTCTCAGGAGGCAGGTCAGGTGGTCTGATAGTCCCATCTCTTTCAGAATTTTCCATACTTTGTTGTGATCCACACAGTCAAAAGCTTTCACGTAGTCCATGAAGCAGAAGTAGATGTTTTTCTGGAATTCCCTTGCTTTTTCTATGATCCCACAGATGTTGGCAATTTGATCTCTGGTTCCTCTGCCTTTTCTAGGAGCTCCTGTACACCTGTGGTGGATTCGTGTCGATGTATGGCAAAGCCAATAGAATATTGTAAAGTAAAATAAAGTAAAAAAAATAAATTAAAAAAAAATCCAACTTGTACATCTGGCAGTTCTGCGTTCACATACTGTTGAAGGCTAGCTTTTAGAATTTTGACCATTGACTTGCTAACATGTGAGATGAGTGCAATTGTGCAGTAGTTTGAACATTCTTTAGCACTGCTCTTCTTTGGGATTGGGATGAAAACTAACCTTTTCCAGTCCTGTGGCCACTGCTGAATTTTCCAAATTTGCTGGCATATTGAGTGCANGCCTGTGTTTGGAAAGCATCCTGCCCAGGACCAGTGAAGAAGTCTGGTGAAGCTGAGTCAATGAAGTACACAGACCTTTGTTCAGGACTGCCTTTTCCATGCCCCTGGGGCAGGACTCTCCTCTGAGCGGGTAGTGGTTGTGGCCCAGCCACACAATCTCCTCTTGTAAGGAGGTGCCACTATATCTATCACTCCCCAAGGCTATCTCTTGAGGTCACTACAGTGGACAGTGCGACAACTGAGTGCTCCTCTGAAGGCATCCTATGTAGTCCCCTGGACCTGAATGTCCCCTGAGGTGGCCTCATCTTGGGAATGCTGGAGACACAGTCTAGGCAGCCTGAGACCTTGTCCTTGTGGCTCAGCTTGCTCTTCACGTTTTCATATTAATGTGTCTTTAATGTG
This sequence comes from Neotragus pygmaeus, assembly GCA_006410875.1. NCBI lineage: Eukaryota > Metazoa > Chordata > Mammalia > Artiodactyla > Bovidae > Neotragus > Neotragus pygmaeus. Next base: position 43,161 of record SJYV01056142.1, read on the forward strand.
TCACCGGCTTTCAGCAGTTTCCTCTCAGTAATGCGGTTAGTCCCTGGGGAACATTCCATAGCCAGATGAACTTTAATCCCTGAATGCTCCAAAAGGGAGGGTTCTTGTTCCTCTTTTGAAGATTCTGTTCCCCCATAAGGAAAGTGCATGATTTAATTAATGGATGAAAGAAAAGGGCCGAAATGGAGCCAGAAAGAAGTCAGAAGCATTGCCACCCACCTGCAGACACACAGTAAGATAAAAGAGCACCTGATCAGGGAGGGGAAGGACCCCCAGAGGGAGAGGATTGCAGCACAGAGTTGGGAGGCCTGTGCTCTAGGACCAGCTCCGGTCATTGACTATGTGTGACCTTGAAGCTCAGTTTCTGTGGGATTCTTTTTTTCTTAACCTTTTAAAATGGGGATGAGAATATAGATCCTTTCTACCTCCAGACCCTGATGCTGGGAAGGATTGAAGGCGAAAGGAGAAGGGGCTGTAGAGCATGGAGGAGAAGAGGTTAGATAGCATCACCAGTTCAATGAACATGAATGTGAATGAACTCTGGGAGACAGTGAAGGAAGGGAAGCCTGGGATGCTGCAGTTCATGGGATCGCAAAGAACTGGGCATGACTTAGGAACTGAACAATAACAAAACCTCCAGAAATGTGTAGATAACAGAAGGAGGAAAGGGGAAGTCCACTGCCAAGTTGAAAATGCCCTACAGAGTAATCTTTTATGCAGATAATGCACTACCTAGAGTGAAACTGCCAAGACAGTTTAAGAGAGGAAAGATGAGAGAATACTTGTTCTTGTTTTTTTTTTTTTTAAAGCAAAAACAAAGCAAAAAAGATGATTTCTTTGTAAAGATTAGTAATTTATCTTGTCTTTTAATGATCATAATGAAATTATATGAAATAAAATCCATCTATAGGGGCATGCTTGTGTCCTTGGCTTGTAAGTAAGGCACACTATGCTGCTCTTTGGAGACTTAGAACATAGTAAATGTTCTAAGGCCCTGCAACAGAAAAATCTGTTTGACACTGTTTAGTCCAGTAATTCCTTAGTATATTACCAGTGGATCCCCTTCCTGCCCCCTGACTTTCTCTTAAGATTTTATGTACCTGGATTAAGTACCCTGGACTAGCATTCAGCTCAGCAATACTTTGAAATGAGTTCTTGGGGGGTTAACCTGTTTGTGCCTTTCATATGTTTTACATTTTGTAAATGATTTAGTTTTTCTTTCTCTACTTTGACTTCAAGGAAACTCAGAGAAAATTCATAACTTCCATTTTAGAATATTGTGACCTTCTTATTTTTGTACTATTTTTTCCTGGTTTATTTTCTTGTCTTGTTGATATATTTATGGGCTCTGACTTAAAATGCTGGTTATTATCTTATTTGTTATATTGTAAGCCACTTTAAATTTTTTCTGGGTGAGATGCGCTATGAATATAAAGAAACAACAATCTACTACAATAATATAAATAATCTAAAAATGACATTAACTAGTCTTTACTGAACAGTAAAACTTAAAAAATTGTGTTAAAAACAAACACAGTTATTTGTAAGGCACTGTACTGGGTCCTTTGCATAAACAACTTCTTTATTTGATCGAAGTGTTCCTTACTTTTATCCTAGGAAGTTTCAGATCTCAGGAGTCCAATTTAGATTCTCAGAATCTTACAATTAGGAGGGACTTTGGAGAGCATCCGACTTTAAGAAATAACCCTGAGGGAGGTGAAAGTCTAACCATCCAGGGCAGATGGTCTTCTGAGGCTCTCCATGGCAACCTGCAGCTAATCTCTGCCCTTCTGCCACCTCTGGGAAAGTTGCTTTAAGGAAATGCAGTTTTAACTGGGACCATGAAATCATTAATGATAGGAAAGGTGGGGTTTGGGTGGGTTTGTATTTGGAATATGGAGATTCAATGGCTGTCTCTGGGGGAGCCGCTGCTGCATGCTCGGATTATCTAGGCCGATTTCTGCTTGATGAAAGAAGAGGGTAGGGTCTTCCTCCACCCAGCGGAGCTTTGCAGGGCTCTCTCATGTACTGAGCTGGTGCCAACATCTGTCTTTTAGTTCTCCTGCCTTCACAGCCCAACATCTCATTCAAGATCTGTCCTGTGGCAGGAGGCAACTGATGTTATTCTTCCTCCTCCAGAGCCATTTCTGGCTGTCTTAGGCTTCAGAGAGCTTTTCCACATTTGGCACTGGGCTTTGCAGTTCCTAACTGCCTCACCCTTTCATGCGTTTGTATACTCTTATCTCCTTGACTAGCCTGGACCCTCCTGAGAGCAGGGATGATGCCATAGCCACGGTTGTTTCTCAGGTCCAGTACATATTGATCCTGGGTGGGGATATTTGCTGCCCCTACTGTTTGAGGTCAGTCCATAGTTTCTAAACGTGAGCAGAATGCAGGGCTCTTTGCTGGTCTCTGGTGACACAAATGCGCAGGGACACTTTTCAGGTTATAGTGATAACTGAGCTCTTTGAGGGGAAGGACTGGGATTCATTCATCTCTGCCTCCAGTACCCAGCACAGTGCCCGGTGTATAGATGTGTGCAGAGGCTGCTACTTGTTCCTCCCAGTGTTTGTGGCGGATGCTGTGGTTGCCGTTCTCTTTTTCCTCCTCCTTCCCTTCACTTTCCTCTCCTCCTCCATGTACAGTAATAGGAGCTTTCTCTGGACACATTTCCCAGCTCTCCTTGCAGCTGAATATGGTCCTGTGACCAGGCTTTGGCCAAAGGAATGTGAATAGAGGTAATATGGTTTAACTTCTGAGTTGTGCTCTTAGAAGCAGACAAGTGAGCCATCTCTTACTGCTTTTTCTTCTTAGGCTGGAATGTGTGTGAACAATCTTCAATTGTATGAGTAAAGGTGACACTTTCAGAATGGCAGAGCAATGAGATGGAAGGATCCTGGGTCCTCGTCATCCCTGAGTTGTCTGAAGAGTAAACACTGTTTAAAAAAAAAACAGTGTTAAAAATAAACACGGTTATTTGTCAGACACTGTACTGGGACCTTTGCATAAACAACTTCTTTATTTGATTGAGGTGTTCCTTAGTTTTTATCCCAAGAAGTTTCAGATCTCAGGAGTCTAGTTTAGATTCTCAGAATCTTACAATTAGGAGGGACTTTTGAGAACATCCAACCTTAAGAAATAACCCTGAGGGAGGTGAAGTCTAACCATCTAGGACTGAATGTTGTTTAGTCGCTCAGTCGTGTCTGACTCTTTGTGACCTCATGGACTGTAGCCCTCCAGGCTCCTCTGTCCATGAGATTTCCCAGTCAAGAATATTGGAGTGAGTTGCAGATTCCTGTTCCAGGGAATCTTCCCAGTTCAGAGGCTGAACCTACTTCTCCTGCGTTGCAAGTGGATTCTTTACCACTGAGCTACCTAAGAAGCCCCCTGTTCTGAATAACTGGACTTTTTATTTCAAAAAGAATGTGTATATGAGAAAGAAACTTCTACCTTGTTTAAGTTCTTATAATTTTGGGTTTCTTGGTACAGCAGTCTATTTTGTATTCTAGTTAATTCAGTAATTAATAGTTGTATTCTAATTAATTCAGTAATCAGTAATTGTATTCTAATTAATTCAGTCATTTGGTGTTTAGTAAATGGCTGTTGCATCAATGAATGAATGAATGAATACTTGCCTTACCTTTATTACCATATTGTTTTAGTAGCAATCTAGTGCGCACGTTTATGTTGGGAAAGAAAGTCTCTCATGTGACTTTCACCTACATTTCATTGGCCAGAACTGTGTCAGATGCAGAGGAGGCTGTAAATTTGAGTTTCATTTTCTAGTCTCTATAGATAAAGAGGCTAAAAAGGGTGTAAGAGAGGGGAGAATCAGTAAACCAATCTATAGTGCCTCTCAGTCACATAGCTTTGACTTATGTTGTTTAGAAGTACAGGACTTATATTTTTTCTTATTTAACAGAAGTATATAAGCCACATAATTTGAGTATTGCCAGGAAGAGATATGGTTCTTGTCCCAGATGCACCGGATTCTAGGGAGATAAGATGTCTTCAAAAGAACACAGATAATTATCAGTAGGGACCCTGGGGCTAGATGTGGTTATCCTATCATATAACTTGATCCATGGCTACCTGGAACTGACTACAAAGGGATATTGATGCCAGGGCCACTTGCTGTATTCAGTGTCTTAAATGCTATCTTTGGAGCCATAGCCAGTCCTGGATCTGACATTGCAGAGTCTGCAGGTGATCTGGAAAAGGTAGTGTCAGGGCCATCAAAATTATTCAGCAGATACTTACTAAGCACTTCCACTTACCAGCCTAACTGGGCTACAGGGACCCAGAAACATGCTCTCTGCCATCAAGAGGGAGATGGAAAGGCAAACTGATGACCACAGTGTAACCCATGCTGTGTATAGAATGTTTATACATATTGGGAGCAAAGGAAGACAGAAAGTCTTCCAGAAAGAGCAGCAAGAGGTACCTGGAGCTGAAATATCTCCACTTCAGTGCAAAAGAGACTCCGAAACAGTGGATCTCAGATTCCTGGTCTCAATTGTGTCTGAATTAGCATCTTGTGCGTCACATATGCATTGTACTTGTTACTCTGCGGGGAATGTTTCAAAGCACTTCAGAAAACCTGAGACCACCTCCAGTCTGACTCTTAAGCAGTGGGATCCTGGAATGCCAAGTTTCATCAAATGAGTTTTTCTTCTTTTAACTAAAGAGAGAAAGTTGCTGCTGAGTATCCTTCACTTTAGGCAGTGGTATGGAATCCCGAAAGTATCTGTGTAAGAAAATCTTGATAAACTAAAACTGTCTCCTTATACTTTTCCATAGGCAAGAATACATTAGACATTTAGTGTTTTACACTTAAAAGATTTTCTTAAAGCAAGGCACACAAGAAGATCAAAGAAGGTCCTCTGATATGCTGACAAAGAAGGTATAGAGAGCTCAATGCTGGTTAACTCATCTTAGCAGGGGCAATTTCAGAAAATGAAGAAAACTCATCAGCAGTTTAATTCACCAACCCTTGGATTCCAATGCTGCAAACAGACTGGATGCAGGCAACTTGCCCAGGTTCCATGGAGCTTAAAACCAGGTGTTTGTGTAGGGGGAGGAAAAACATTCAAAATTTATTCAGGAAAAATGTATTCAATTAAGACAAGAGAAGCCCATTTTGAGAATTTAGTACATATGTTCATTTTATAGGTGTGCTGGGAAATTATTGGCAGGTGAATGGATTTGGTCACAAAGCCTTTGGGTTGATTTGGAGGAAGAATGTTGCTTCTTGGGAAGTGGCCAGAGGAGTTGAGAGATGTTTTGGGAACATTTTCTATTCTCTTTTTTGTTGATGGCTTCCTAGTTGTCTTGGAGTGGGAAATGGCAACCCACTCCAGTATTCTTGCCTGGGAAACCCCATGGACAGAGGAGCCTGGTGGGATACAGTCCATGGGGTTGCAGAGAGTTGGACATGACTAAGCAGCTGAGCACGTCCTAGTAGTCTAGTCCTGAACCTCTCCTGTGTATTAGGAAATCACATAGAAATAGAAGGTATGCTTCATTTCTTTACTTAATCATGTCTAGAACCAGTGCTGAGTTCTGGAGATGAAAAGGCACAGTTCCAGTCTTTAAAGTGGGCTGGGCACACACACATATAGTGTAAATAATGTAATATACCAATAGATGGTATTAGTGTTGTGATTTTGGAGGACTAGTTGTCTTGAGGATGTCATAGAGAAGATGGAATTTAAGCTGGATGTTAAAGGGTCTTGAAGGTGATTTCCAGGAAAAGGAGATAGGAAAGGACAACTGGGTGGAGGAATCAGCCTGTGAAAAGGCATAGAGGTGTAAAATAGATGGCACCCTTGGGGGAATGGCTGGTGGTTCATTTAGCTGGAGGGAGGGTTTGGGGATGCCTGTGGAGGGTGTTTTGGGAAGTGATGCTGGACTGCAGGGCTACCCAGGTGGTCCAGTGGTAAAGAACCTGCCTGCCAACATAGGAGATGCAAGAGATGTGGGTTTGATCCTTGGATTGGGAAAAGCCCCTGGAAAGGGGCATGGCAACCCACTCCAGTATCCGTGCCTGGAGAATTCCACGGACAGAGGAGCCTGGAGGGCTACCGTCCATGGGGTCACAGAGTCGGACATGACTGAAGCAACTTAGCACTCACGATATCCTAGCCTGGGAAATCTAAACTGGAGTTTAAATCTAAACTAAATGGGTTCCCTGTACTCACTGAAGGGCAAAGCCATCCAGAAGTCTGGATGGCTCAGGTAGTTGGCCTGGGGAGAACGGCCTTACCTTTGTAATTTGCCTTACCGCTGCCTCCTCAGGTCCAGTGCTAGCAGTGTTAGTCACGCAGTCACGTCGACTCTCTGTGACCCCATGGACTGTAGCCTGCCAGACTCCTCTGTCCATGAAATTCTCTAGGCAAGAATACTGTTGTGGGTTGCCATTCCCTCCTCCTCCAGGGGGTCTTCCTGACTCAGGGATAGATCTCCTGCCATGAAGGCATATTCTTTACCATCTGAGCCACCAGGGAAGCCCAATACAAGTCTGATCTGAGCAGGAAGAGGAAGACACCTATGAGTGCAGACCCTGGAAGAAAGAAAGTTTTCCCTGACCAGGAATCAAACCTGGGCTGTGGCCATGAAAGCACCAAATCCTAACCACTAGGCCAACAGGGAGCCTCAGGTCCAAGTTGGAATCAATTCCAATAGGTAAATGCTTTCAGGAAGTAAAACAAGACTCTTTCAGATTGCGTGTATGCTCAGTCATGCCTGACTGTGACCCCGTGGACTCTAGCCTGCACGGCTCCTCTGTCCAAGGAATTTTCCAGGCAAGAATACTGGAATGGATTGACATTTCCTACTCCAGGGGATGAAATTTCCCGACCCAGGGATGAAATTCATGTCTCTTGCATCTCCTACATTGGCACATGGATTCTTTATCACTGAGTCACCTGGGAAGCCCTCTTTTAGGTTAGAGTTGGCAACCTAAAGCCTCCAGATCAAATGTGGCCTGTGGCTTGTTTTTGTAAATAAACTNCTGGAGTGGGTTGCCATTTCCTTCTCCAGGGGATCTTCCCGACCCAGGGATCGAACCCAGGTCTCCTTCGTTGCAGGCAGACGCTTTAACCTCTGAGCCACCAGGGAAGCCCTACAGAAATAGTAAGAGGCTGCAAAAAATCACTGCCCTGATCCTTTAAGCAACCTGAAGAGCTGCATTTGTCTTTTAAAGGAGTTGTCTAAAATCACAGGCAACTACAAGCAAGAAAACAAGTATGTGAGAAAGCTGGGGAACCTGTTTCTAAGGGGTCATACCAGGCTAAGGTTGTGATGCATGATTTTGCCTCCTTATTGAAGGTCACAGAAGATACCTGTGTCTGCCCAGAGCTCCAGGACAGCTTCTTCCATGGAAACAAAAGCAGATGAGCATTTCTGACCCCAACCTGACTGAGACGGTCTCAGGGCAGCTGCCTGACTCCCCAAATCTAAAATGGTCACAAGAACTGTTCCAGGTGTTGCCGTTTCAGCAATCTAAATCAGTATGCAAAATAACTGGTTGTATGTAGAGCACAAAAGAGATAAACCATTCAGCAACAGAAGGGACGGGTGGGTAAAACATCCTGATTACGGGTCACATATATTATAAAAGCTTCATTTAAAAGTTAAATATAGGGTTTTCCTTGGTGGCTCAGTGGTAAAGAATCTGCCTGCCAATGCAGAAGATACGGGTTCAATCCCTAGTCCGGGGAAGATCCCACATGCCTCAAGGCAATTAAGCCCATGTACCACAACTACTGAAGCTCAAAAGCTCTAGAGTCCAGGCTCTGTAACAAGAGAAGCCGCTGCAATGAGAAGCCTGTGCATCGCAATTAGAGAGTAGCTCCTGCTCCCTGCAACTAGACAAAAGCTCGTGCAGCAATGAAAACCAAGCATAGCCAAATAAATAAATAAAATTATAAAAAATAAAATAAATAAAAGTCAAGTATCTGTGTTAAATCCACAAACTGGCAACTAAGTAAGGGGGGAGAGGAAATAGCAAGCTCAATGACCTTTCCTGAATATATTTTCCAGAATAAAAGAAACAAATATGCTTTCTGTCTAAAGCAACAAATACTTCTCTGTCTTTGTTTACTGGACTTCTCACCCTCAATGTAATTGTGGGTTTAAATCATTCCTCTGCTACAGAGAGAAATCCATCTCATCTCCACATTAGTTTCTGACATGTCATTCCCTCAGTCCACAAAGCTTTGGGGCATAGACTGCCCATCAACTTAATGCCAGAAATGTTTATTAAGCATCTATTTAGTGTCAGGCCCTGTGGTAGGTAGGTTGTGCAGTGGTGAAAGGATGTGGTAAGGGCACTGGCACTTACTCTGTAATCAGTAAGGACATACACACACATTCAATGACACTGGAAGGTGGTGTGTATGAAGTGCTGGACGGCATTCATTCAGTCAGTCAGGCATTCAGTGTTTATCGATTGTCTGCAATATGCTGGTATGCAACATGTATGCATTGTATGCAACATGGTTCTGAGAGAGGTCCTTTCAAATGGGGCAAAAGGTTTCCAGAACAAGGCAGCATTTAAATGCCTCTTACCACTACATACAACATTGCTAAGCAAATGAAAAGTTTCCAAGTCCTTAAAACTCATCTTTCCAAGGGAAAAACATGATTTTTACTTAGCTTTCTCTGTATCACATAACTGAGCTGAATTTTTAGGAGGAGTGTTCTCAAGAGTGTGCTTTTAATGATGAGTAACCTCATTGTTGTCTAAATTATTTAAAAGGTTAAAATTTTTTAAACCAATTTTTGAGAAACCACCATACTGTTTTCCACAGTGACTGCATCAGTTTATATCCCAACAGTGTACAAGGGTTCCCTTTTCTCCACACCTTCACCAACATTTATTATATGTGCTCTTTTTAATGACAGCCATTCTGACAGGTGTGAGGTAATAGCTGACTGTGGTTTTGATTTGCATTTTCCTGATGACTAATGGTATTGAGCATCTTTTCATGTGCCTTTTGGCCATCAGCATGTCCTCTTTGGAAAATATCTATTTAGGTCTTCTATGCATTTTTAAATCAGGCTGGTTGGTTTTTTTTTTTTTTTTTTTTTTTTTTTTGT
>SJYV01056142.1:52362-70507 GCA_006410875.1 Neotragus pygmaeus
TCAGGTTGGTTTTTTTTTTTTTTTTTTTTTTTTTTTTTTGATGTTGAATTGCATGAGGTATTTATATATGTTGAATATTAACCCCTTATTGGTCATATCATTTGCAAATATTTTCTTCCATTCAGTAAGTTGTCTTCTCATTCTGCCAATGGTTTCCTTTGCTGTGCAAAAGCTTTTATGTTTAATTAGGTCTCATTCATTTATTTTTATTTTCTCTGTGTTAGGAGACAGATGATTTACATCAAAGAGTATTCTTGTTTTCTGCTAGGAGCTTTACAGTTTTTGGATTTACATTTAGGTCTCTAATCCATTTTGAGCTTATTTTTGTATATGGTATTAGAGAATGTTCTAATTTCATTTTTTTAGATCTAGCTACTCAGTTTTTCCAGCACCTCTTACTGAAGAGACTGGTTTTTTGTTTTGTTTTGTTTTGTTTTTCATTGTATATTCTTACCTACTTTACTGACCATGAGTGTATGTGTTTATGTCTGGGCTCTATTCTGTCCCATTGACCTATGTGTCTGGGTTTGTGCCAGTACCATACTGTTTTGATGACTGTAGCTTTGTAGTATAATCAGAAGTCTGGTAACATGTGGTATACATAAACACACACACACACACACACACACACAATGAAATACTACTCACCCATAGAAAACAATGAAACATGGAACATTGCCACTTGTAACCATGTGACAACATGGATGGACTTTGAGGGTATTATGCTAAGTGAAATAAGTCAGAGACAAACAAATAGCATAGGATATCACTTACATATGGAATCTAAAAATTACAACAAACTAGAGAATAAAAAAGAAACAGACTTGCATATATATAGAACAAATGGTCATCAGTGAGGAGAGGGAAGGAGGTAGGGGCAATACAGGGGAAAGGAATTAAGCAATACAAACTATTATGTAGAAAATAAACCACAAGGATATATTGTACAACACAAGGAATATAACCAAGATTTTATAACAACTATAAATGAAGTATAACCTCTAAAATTAGTGAATCACTATATGGTACATCTATAACATATACAATAAATTGCACATTAACTAAACTTCAATTTTAAAAAAAAGGAAAAAAATCAAAAACCAATCTTTTTCCTTTTCATTTTACTCTTCCATGGCTTGAAACCCTCAAGACTAATATCTGCTTCTCTTATTTCAAAAAGGAGAAGGAGCACTTAACAGCATTCAGAGGCAGAGGGACTTGGTGGAAAGGTTTCAGAACAAGTCACACTGGAGTTAGACACAGCTCAATCCCTTCCCAGCTGTGTGACTCTGGCAGATGACTTTGCCTCTCTGGGCTGAATTCCTCCATTTATAAATTGGGGTCAATAATTCCTCCCTCATAGTAAGTGGTATGAGTATTAAATGAAGCAATAAAAATAAAGCCCTTAATAGAGCACTCAACACATATAAAGCTTAATAGATGGTAGTTATATTTTTAATGGCATTTAAACACTAAAGTTGTATTATAGGAAATAATCCTCTTAAGTTCTGCCTATTTCATAAGGATTCCTGTTCTTATTTTATTTAAAGGAAACTGGGACCTGAAGTGTCACAAAAAGTTCATTGTCAAGTTATGTACTTAATAAATTCAGAATTTCTCTCCATTTATCCATTCATTTATTCATTCAACCAAAACATAGTGAGTCTGTGCTATGTTTCCAACCCTCCTGGACCTCGTAATCTAAAATAGGAATTAGTAAAATGTTTCTATAAAGAGCCACATAGTAAGTATTTTAGCCACTGCAGGCCATACAGGACTGATGCTGAAGTTGAAGCTCCAACACTTCGGCCACCTGATACGAAGAACTGATTCATTGGAAAAGACCCTGATGCTGGGAAAGACTGAAGGTGGGAGGAGAAGGGGACGACAGAGGNCTTTCTTTCTTTACTACTTGTGTATTTTATTGAAATGTCTCTATTTCCCTCATCTAGAAGTTGGATCTACTTTGCCCTGTTCCCCTCTCCACCAGCCTTTTTCCTCTCACTTAATTTGTTTCTGTCTACAGCTTTGATCTCTTTGGAGAAAAAGCACCAGGGCACTGGAGTATTATTACTGGCCTCTGTTTGTTTATTTTTGCAAATACAGTATAATTGGTGGCTGGTCTTTTGGCTAGCCTAATATCATCTGACCCTCAGCAGCCCTCATTCTTACAGGTTACTCTATGGGAGAAAAATTAGCTTTACCCATTTCTGGTTTCATTGATGTTGGTGAGAGTCTTGAAGTGATGACGACTTTTTGGATGTGGAAAAAAGCAGAGCCAAGGGAATACCAGTAATTATGCTAATCTGAGAGCATTAAATCTTCAAATATTATGCATTTTTGGATAAGCAGTTCTGTTGTTTTTGAAGTGTGGTTGTCTTTTTATTTCTTGGGTGGTGGCTTGTAATTTTGTATTAAAGGAAAAATACCTAATCCTTCTCTGTTGACTTGCTGTGGAAATAGGACTGACTTATTTCTTGTTTTCTTTTGTGTGTATGCGTGCATAATTTTTTTTTGGAATGTTCATGAAAGGAAGCTAGGAGGATGTGTGGGTCTAATAATATACTACTTTGTGCATGAAGATGAAACTAATAATAATAATAATGATAGCATCATCAAGGGTGAGAGACTTTTTAACTTTCAAAGCATAATTCTTTTTATAAACTTATTTTTCTCAGTCAAAACAGTGATTTCAGCTACTTTCTCTACAGTGATGATGGGTCTGTGAGAGCTTATCTGACTGTTCAGGTGAGTCTGAGAGATTCCATCCCAGAGGTTCTTAATTGGAGGAAAGTACAGAATCACCTGGGGGCCCGCTATACATCATCCACGCATAGCTCCTGCCCAGGATCTACAGACACAGGCAGTACAGAGGTAGGAGAAACCTGCTTATTTGGAAAAAGCTTCCTGGGTGATTAAGAGGCACTGCCTCAGCCCACTCCCTCTGCCGGACCCCCTATTGTGATCATCTGTCATGGTGTCTGGAGAGTGGGGACACCATGCCATCTGTGACTGGAAGCCAAGAAGAGCAGTTACTCATCTGCAGATTATGTAGAACCCATAATAGCAATCACTCTTGGAACCTGGTCACAGGCAGAACTCTATTAACTCTTTTAAGCGTTGAATATTTGCCTTGTGCCCAGTGACTGTTCTAGAGGGTCCTGTCTCATGTAACCATTTAAACCAGTTCTATCACCAGAGAAATGTGTTAGCAGCCCCTTGAAAGAAAACGAGCCTTCAGCCGGATTCAAGAGATAGGATCTGAGGAGAGTGCCTTAATGGATTTTCACCAGTAAGGGTTTCTTGAATCTCGGTTTCTTGGTCCATAGTATGGAGCTAATGCTATGCACCTTACAGGACTGGGAAAGAAGTAGAGAGTCCATAATGCTATGGCCTGGGGAGGAAATAAGAGTCATATGGGCTCGGGTGCTGCCTCTGTTCCATGAAACCTTCCTTAGCCTTCCTGAGTAGCCTTGTCTTCATTTTCAGGATGAGGATAAGAATGTGCCCCTCCTGGGCTTGTTGTGAGGACTGCATGTGGTACAGTAAGAAAAACACCTTGCTTTCTGCTTGGTACATGGCAGATATTTAGTCCATGGTAGGAATCTTCCTTGCTACTTTATATTACAGGACTCTGAGGATGGCAGGGATCTGTTTTGGACAGCTATCATCCTGAGAGGGTCTACCTAATGTCCTGCTTTCCTGTAATGATAGTTATAATAATGGTGGAAAGAGTTTCCTTTTATTGAGTGATTTTATTGAGTTCCAGCCATTGTACTGGGCATTGGGCATACCTGAGGAGAAAAAGATGGATATGGTTCCTGACCTCATTGAGTGTAACAATGAGAAGACTCTAAAGAGAAAGTTTTCAAAGCATTACTCTTCTCTGTGGGTATAAAAAGGAAAGCTTTAATGTAGTAGGATGGCTTCTAAATGTGTGTTTCATAACCTAGGGGGTAGAGTGTGGAATGTGTCTATTGGGAGGAAGCTGGAGTTTTGCATTTCCTGCTTGCTTGTGCTTTTCAGTTTGTGGCTATAACGCTGCCCTGCCTGGGGTTTCGGCAGTTAATATTTCCCAGGGCAACATGATGTAAATACCCTGTGGTCTGTACTTACTAGAAGGATATACCCAGGGTACAGTGGGGGGAATGGAACATTTTCAAAGTCCCCCTTGAAGAACTTTGTTGAGTTTAATCTTGAATTTCTCCCCCATCTCCTTCCTCAAACATTCCTGGTGCTTGATACGCATAAACTATGCCCATGTCTTGGAAGATTCAGGTTTGACCACCGTAAATTGGTTCATATTTCTAGCAGGGCAGTTATTTAATTTCCTGTTGGAAGTCTACAAATGTTGGCACTGTTCACTCTTTGGCAAAGGACCAAAAGCCAGTACAGTATCATTAGTCTGCTCTGATGTATAGATTAAAGCACGATTGTCTTTAATAAGAGGCCATCCCTGTTTCGGATGAGGCTTGGGGGACTGCAAGGGCATGGGGGAGCATAACCGAGCTTTCTAATCAAAACCAAAGTGCAGTGACTGGGATTCACTCATGAAAAGGGTTAGAAGGAGGGCAGAGCTCTGTTTCCTTTGTCTTGATTTCATTTGTTTGGGTTATTTTTCTCTAGACCCTGGGAGAGTTTGGGAGGCTGAGACTGGCCAGCTCCGTGCCATACCCTCATTAAGGCTTCCCGATTCCCTCCTCTTCTCTGGATGTATTGCTCCTGGGAGCCACCCATCTCCAGAGTGCCCTGGGGGAGAAACATAGAGTGTCTCCACAGAACCCACTGTATAACTGCCGTGAGGTAGAGCCAGTATTTACTTACTGAGGCTCTGGAATGGGTGAGGCACTTTGCACATATCCTTTCCAATCTTCACAATAATCTTGTGAGATATGAATTATTATTCCTATGTTGAGGATGAGACTGTGGAGATGCAACAAGATTAAGTCATCTGCAGCCAGTGAGTATCTGAGCTGGGGGTTTGAACCCAGTGTGATTTCTCTGAAAGGTTCTTCCTCTTTCCATGTGCTGTATCTGGACCCTAGCAGGGTTCTGAAGAAAGAAAGGGCTTGAGATTTTGGAGGGAAGGGTGAGAAGCTTGAAAATTTGAGGCTTGGAGGATAATTTCTAGATGCTTCTTACCATGTTAGCCTTGTCTTTAGTTGGCAAGGATCCTTCAGTGTTGGCTCCTTAGTAGAATCAGCACAGAGATGTATCTGACCCCCTCCAAACACTATATCATGAAAAATGTCAAACATGGAAAAGTTGATGATGGTAAATTCTTAAGTTCTGCCAATTCTTCCTCTCTTCTCTCTACCAGACACCATGCTAACTGCTTTATTCACCTTATCTCGTTTATTCTTTCAGCATTCCCAATTTATAGATGAGCAGACTCTTCCACAGAGAGGTGACTTCTTGTTTCCCTAATTAGTAAATTGCACAGCTGGGATTTGAACCTGGTGCGTGGAGACGGTGCTGTAGTATTTCTCTGCATTTCAATGAACTCTTCTCAGTGTTTCTGTTCTTTTTTAATATCATATTATTTAGAAAAGCAGGGTCTAGATGGAAGGTCTTTGAAGGTTACTAATAAGGCAAAATTGCTAAAGCCTCAGAAACTGAAGGCTCCCAGAAGCTTCCAAAGAATCTCTGGGGCAAGATGTCATTTCCTTGAGTCCTTTTGTCAGACTTTCTCCAGGGAAGTGGCAGTAGTTCTGCTCTCCCCAGAGTAGTCTTTGGAGGTTTTCTTTTTAATAATTGATTCACATCTTCCTTTCACATGTTAAAAAAAATCCAAACTCTACCTTGGGTCATCAAAGTGTTATTTTATTTTATTTTTTGATAGTAGGATCATCTGTGGCTTCCTTGGACCTATCGATAGGACATCTTCCTTTCCTGGGACAGAAGGTGGTATTTGTAGGCACTGATTCATGGGAGCAGGTATCAGAGTGTATGTGAGTTTTGTAGGGTAAGCATGAATGATAATTGGTGCTTTTCAGCATCTGCATGTTTGAACCTGCTTCATTACCGATTGGATATGACCTGAGCAAGTCAGGACTTCCGTGGTGGCCCACACTGTAAAGAATTTGCCTGTAATGCAGGAGATACAGGTTCAGTCCCTGGGTTGGGAAGATCCCCTGGAGAAGGGAATGGCTACCCACTCTAGTATTCTTGCCTGGAGAATTCCATGGACAGAGCAGGCTGGCAGACTACAGTCCATGGGGCTGTAGCAAGTCACATAGCTTCTTAAACTCTGGGCCTCCCTGCAACAGTAATCGTTGTCAGGAGGATAGAGAAAAGGCACGGGTAGAGTTCCTTCCATCAGGAAATTTAATCTTCTTAAGGAGGCAAGACATATATTCATTAAAAAGATACCGCTGAAGAGGAAGGGCATAGCAACAGACAGGAATTGCTCTAGAAAGGCAGTGAAGAGAGAAGTAATTTGGCGTAGTTGAGGGGAGGAAGAGAAAGTACCTGGGGCTTAAACTTGGGTTCACATCTCAGTGCTGTCACTCAATAGGTGTGCAATTTTAGACTCATTGGTCTTCACGTTTTCATCATAAATGCAGTTAATAACACCTGTATCATGGTATCATTGCTAGGATTAAGCTTACATAACATATGTAGAGCTCCTAACATAATAGTTCTTGTTGCTATTGTTGTTTAGCTACAAAATTGTGTCCAACTCTTTTGCAGCCCCATGAACTGTTGCCCGCTAGGCTCCTGTGTCCACGGGATTTCCCAGGCAAATACTAAAGTGGGTTGCCATTTCCTTCTCCAGAGGATCTTCCCAACCCAGCGATTGAACCCGTGTCTCCTGCACTGAAGGTGGATTCTTTAGCGCTGAGCCACTAGGAAAGCCAACCATCTCACAGTAGTTAGCAATTAAAAGATATCTCTTATGAGTAGGAAATGGGGGAACTGAAGCAGGTCTTGATACCAGAACAGGATTTGGATGTATGAAATGACCCAGTCCTGAAAGTATTTTAGAAATCACCATATCATCAAGAAGCATATTTGAAATCCTAAACTCTTCCTTCTCTTAATAAGGCGTGTTTGTTTTATTTAAATTTATTTGCTTGTTTGGTAAAAATGTCATTGGTAAGATGTCAACATGTCAGGCAATTGGGGGTTCTTCCCCTCCCACCCTCATCACAGCCTCTGAAAATCTATTGTAATTTTCTACACACCTGTTTGATTATTTAATGAAATCTATCTCTCCATACTGCAACAAGCACAAAGAACAGTATTCAGTAAGAATTACGCTGGAAACTGAGGCTATAATTACACTATTGCATTTTTTTTCTTTTTGGTGTTTTGTTTTATTTTTAGTTAGGAGGTCAGGGAGAGGGAAAATTGCCGCAGAAGAACTGAAATCCTGGTCTAGCACTCTGAGTGAATTTTTTCTTCCCTTTCTTCTATCCTACCTTGCGGTCATTTCCTCTGTGTACAGGTTAAGGTTTGATGTGAATTTTGAGTTTCGCTGAGATTAGTTCTTTTATGGCCTTGAGGAGTATGTGAATAAAGAACTTAAAACATATCAGGAGTTGACTGTAAAATTCAAAAGTCAAATCAAAGTTCTAAATATGTCACTTTCTTGGAGTGGTTCTGTAGTGGTAGTATTAGGACTTTATAAACATTTTCTTTTTTTATTTTTATTTTATTTTACTTTACAATACTATATTGGTTTTGCCATACATTGACATGAATCTGCCGCAGGTGTATACGAGCTCCCAATCCTGAACCCCTCCTCCCACCTCCCACCCCATATCATCTCTCTGGATCATCCCCGTGCACCAGCCCCAAGCATCCTGTATCCTGTATCGAACATAGACTGGCGCTTTGTTCCTTACATGATAGTATAGATGTTTCAATGTCATTCTCCCAAATCATCCCACCCACTCCCTCAGAGGCCAAAAGTATATGTCTGTGTCTCTTTTGTTGTCTCACATACAGGGTCATCATTACTATCTTTCTAAATTCCATATATATGTGTCAGTATACTGTATTGGTGTTTTTCTTTCTGGCTTACTTCACTCTGTATAATAGGCTCCAGTTTCATCCATCTCATTAGAACTGATTCAAATGTATTCTTTTTAATGGCTGAGTAATACTCCATTGTGTATATGTACCACAGCTTGCTTATCCATTCATCTGCTGATGGACATCTAGGTTGTTTCCATGTCCTGGCTATTATAAACAGTGCTGCAATGAACATTGGGGTACATGTGTCTCTTTCAATTCTGGTTTCCTCGGTGTGTATGCCCAGCAGTGGGATTGCTGGGTCATAAGGCAGTTCTATTTGCAATTTTTTAAGGAATCTCCACACTGTTTTCCATAGTGGCTGTACTAGTTTGCATTCCCACCAACAGTGTAAGAGGGTTCCCTTTTCTCCACATCCTCTCCAGCATTTATTGCTTGTAGACTTTTGGATCGCAGCCATTCTGACTGGTGTGAAATGGTACCTCATTGTGGTCTTGATTTGCATTTCTCTGATGATGAGTGATGTTGAGCATCTTTTCATGTGTTTGTTAGCCATCCGTATGTCTTCTTTGGAGAAATGTCTATTGAGTTCTTTGGCCCATTTTTTGATCGGGTCGTTTATTTTTCTGGAGTTGAGCTGCATAAGTTGCTTGTATATTTTTGAGATTAGTTGTTTTTCAGTTGCTTCATTTGCTATTGTTTTCTCCCGTTCAGAAGGCTGTCTTTTCACCTTGCTTATAGTTTCCTTTGTTGTGCAGAAGCTTTTAATTTTAATTAGATCCCATTTGTTTATTTTTTCGCTTTTATTTCCAGTATTCTGGGAGGTGGATCATAAGATAAACATTTTCTCATGTAATCTTTCTAACAACTTTTGTTGTAAGATAGATATTATTTTTCAGTGTTATTAAGTCATTTGTTAATTTCTTGACAGGTATTGTTTCTATTGCTACTGTACAGATGGAGACACAGGGGACACATATGAGAGAATAACTTGTGTGAGGTGATGCAGCTAGGAATGACCTGGGACTTGAACCTAGTTCTCCGACTCTGAGCCCTTCCTGAGTCTAGGTGGAATACACTCCGTCACAGGCTTCTCTCCTATAGCAAGCAATGGCTGTTTCTGCTTTGTACGGAATCCCTGGGAACAGAGGAAGGTGAAAGAGGAATTCTTTGTATTCACTTTTCATCCAACTAAGCCCGTGTTTTTTTTTTTTTTTTCCAGTATTTTTAAATATTTATTTTTTTATTGAAGGATAATTGCTTTACAGAATTTTGCTGTTTTCTATGAAACCTCAACATGAATCAGCCATAGGTATACATATATCCCCTCCCTTTTGGAACTCCCTCCTGTCTCCCTCCCCATCCCATCCCTCTAGGTTGATACATGGAGGAAAATTGCTTCACAGTGTGTTCATTGCAACTAAGCCTTTTTATGCTCAAGAATGAGCATAAGGAGAAAAGGAGCACCAGAGCTACCATGTGTTAAAGATTCTTTTTGTGCCTAAGCAAGGTGCTTTGCATAATTCTCACCTTGAACCAGGTTATCATTATCCTTATTGTATTGATGAGCTTCAAAAAAACAAGTACCTTGTCCCCAGATTCACCCAGGAGAACATGCTGGTGTTAAGATTTGAACACAGGTGTTGAGAACACCATCTTGCCTCCCTATGCAGTTTTTAATGACTTTTGCCTGACAATCGCGTGATGGGCCTTGTGGCTTTAATTTTGAAGGCCTTTTAAATGGTTTCATGGTAGATATATTTGGTAACCATTGGAAACTGCCGAAACTTTTCACTGCTAGATTTGGAAGAAAATAACAGTGAGTTGACGTGTTCGTGATTCAAGACTTCTGGGAAACTGAAAACACCCGTGTGTACTTATTTTGAGTCAATACGTTACTAACGGCTCTGGCCCAAAAGGAGAAATATCTGTCTTCTGAAATTGAGTGCAGGTCTCTTAGTGGCTTACCCCAGCAGGGAGCCAGTTATTACATAAGCTGAATACCAGGTCCATGGGTTTCCCTAGCCTGAAAAAGAAGCAGCGTCTGCAGTTATGAGGAAAACAGAAAGACCCATTTCTCTGTGGAGTGATACTGAACAGGCTTCTTCAGCCATGAGAATATTCTTGCCAGAGGAAAATGTAGCTTAAGAAAAGCCCCAGCTGGTCCAAGTAACTTAAGCCCCGCTATTCATGAAATATTATCTGACAGCCTCCCCCTCCCCAAGTGGCTGGGGACTGAAACAGAATTGCTCCAGGAAGATGTGTTCTCATTTTGGCATTATAGGCTAGGCAGTTTCAAGAAAAGCTGTAGTATTTAGATCAAACCTCTGTGTGTGTGTTTGAACATAAAAGCATTTAATAAATGTACTGGCAGACTTTCTCTGGTGAACCTAGAGCCTATTAAACGAGTGAAGTAAGTCAGAAAGAGACAGAAATATCATATATTAACACATGTATGGAATCTAGAAAGGTGGTACTGATGAACTACCTGCAGGGCAGCAATGGAGACTCAGATGTAGCAAACAGACTTGTGGACACAGGGCAGGAAGGAGAGGGTGGGACGAATTGAGAGAGTAGCATTGAAATGTACATTACCATATATAAAATTAGATAGCCAGTGGAAATTTGCACTATGGTGCAGGGAGCTCAAATCCTGTGCTGTGTGACAACTTAGAGAGGTGTGATGGGGTGGGAGGTGGGAGGGAAGTTCAAGAGGGAGGAGGCATACACATACTGATGGCTGATCATGTTGATTATATGACAGAAACCAATGCAATATTGTAAAGCAATTATCCCCCAATTAAAAATAAATAAATTTAAATTAAAAAAAAGACAAAAATAATGTTAGGAATTTAAGAGATAATATAACTCTAGATACAGAAAAGGTTATTTTTAAACATGAAAAATATTCTATACAACTTTTTAGCAGTAACTTGAATGTTTTTACTAAAAAAAAAAAAAAGAACCAACACTGATTTCTAAATGAGGGCTTTTGCATATGTCTAGAACTGTGCTTGCTGATATGGTAAATACAGAGATGAGACATGTAAAACACTAGAATGGAAGCCCCATGAAAGCGGGGATCTATTTTGTTTATTCATGAAGTCTTAATATTTGGAAGTGTCTGGCATATAGTGGATGCTAATATGACATTTGTTGAATGAGTGAGTATAGGTCTCTGCCTATAAGAGCTTACACCCTAGTTCGTTTGCATCATAATAATTAATTAATGTTTATTAAAACAGTGATGTGTTTATTATAGAAAATGAGAAAAGAGCAGATAAGTAAAAAGAAAAATAATGAGATAAATTTTCACTTAAGCTTAAATGCTTGAAAACTTTTTCTATGTAAACATTTTTTTTTTAATGGGCTCATCCCCTTGCAAGTTGATTTTATGACTTGCTTTTCCTCCTACTTATTAATGTTACTGTGAGCAACTTTCTATATCAAAACAGAACACTCAAATAATCAACTTTTAATCGTTGCAAAATTTAGTATGTATGTGATTACATCACAATTTTCTGAAGTCCTATTGTTGGACAGTAGGTTTTCCACTCCCCTTTCCCTCTCTTCTCTCTTTCTAGTTTGAACAATGCTCTGCTTGTCTGTCAACTTTTCCACATATCCATGATTATTTTCTTGGCAATAATTCTTAGAAGTGGCATTACTGGGTCAAAGGTCAGAGGCTTTTGGTACATATTGAATATAATCATGTTGCTCACCATGAAGACTGGGAAAATGCATAACCCTCTCTAGTGAAAGAAAGTGCTTTTTCCTTTACCTATACTGACATCGTGTATTGCTATGTTCAAATACTTGACTGTCTCCTAGGTTAAAAAAGTGAATATTTTCATTGATGTTCACATAATTTTGATTTGCTAATTATGGCTAATTTTACAATTGCTAATTGTAAAAATCTGCCTCATATGTTTTTGGTCATTTGTGTTTATTTTTTTGTGAGTTACTATCATCTTACTCAGAGATTCACGAGGACAGGTCTTTTCTTGGGTCCTCCCTCACAANAGGATGAGATGGTTGAATGGCATCACTGACTCAATGGACATGGGTCTGAGCAAACTGCGGGAGATAGTGACGGACAGGGAAGCCTGTGTGCTGCAGTCCAAGGGGTCACAAAGAGTGAGAGATGACTGAGCAACTGAACAACCGCCTTTGGATAGGTTGAGTTTGGAGGAGCAGACTTCTGAGAAGCTTATAATGTATTTCTTGAACTGGATGGTGGTTATTCTGATTTGTTGATTTGCTGAGAAGTGTATCAAGCTGTATTCTTAGGATTTGCTTCACTTTTCTGTATGCATGTATACTAAACTTCAATAAGTTTACTTTACAAAAAGTTAATCATCGTCAGCGAGGTGCTTGGCAGTTCATGGGTGCCTAATTGACTAATAAACATTTGTTGGTTTTACTTGATTCTTATATTTCTAGTACATTGTGAAAATTTTCACACAAGATATTCTACTGCTTTCTAATCTTAAACACGCATATCTTCTCTACAGCAACCCTACCCATTCTCCAATCCCTCCAACCTTGTCAACCTCCAAATCTTCCTTAGCCATTGCCAAAATTACAAAAGATATTTCTTATTTGGTCTCAGTACAAATACCCTTGCCATTATTTTTAATAAATGCCTTCAAATAATGTCACAACACATAAATTTAGAGGGTCAGACTTCAAGCTAAACTACTATGGGTCTTGTGAGACCAGTTATGAGTAATAGTTTGATGAAAGGTATTAAAAGCCTGAACTGACACATTAAAAGAGCTAAAAAACATTGTACAGCAAAGACGTTGTATCCCAAACCTATTAAACAGAGAAGCATGTGTGCCCAGTGACCTTGAGATTGACTAGACCTGCATCTGAGAGTTGACAGGAATGGTTTACAAATGAATGAAATAAGAAGCATGTGTAGTGGGGATACTGTTACATTTGATAGGAGGAACAAAAACAAGAGCTTTAAATTTCATTTAAAAACCTTGGCCCTTAAAAAAAAAAAGACTCAAAAACGGATTTTTGTCTTCCTGTTGCTAGAACTTATTTATGTTAAGGAACCAAGTGCTTTTTCCACTGCCCCTTTTTGTCCAGTCCTGCTCCTTTGTTCTTCGGTTTCTCATTCATGCCCACTTCCCCGTCCTCTGTGTCCTCCTCCCGTGCTGCCCTCCCCCTATGCCCCTTCCTAGAGAGTAGGTGGTCTTCCAGACTGCTGAGGCTGCCTTGGCTCCCACACAAGGGTCTTTCATTTGTTGTGTTCCTTTGGAAGGAAGAGTTTTAATTTCTTGTCTCCCTTTGGGATACATCTAAAAAACTAAGCAGGGATGGGGGCCTGTGTAGTTTGGGAAGCATCAGTAGCCGTCTGGAGCCTCACTCAGAGGTGTGCTGGATTCATCTGAATGGGAGGGGAAGCATGCACAGTGTGGTAGTCGTTCCTGGGGCCAGATAAAGCTTCTGGTGGACCATTCATGACAGCTACCGACCCTGCACCCCAGTCGTGTTCTTCAGTATTTTTATTTTAAAGTGTTCTTCTAGTTAGTCAGTCAGTCTGTTCCTCTGCTTTAGAAAATTAGGAAGAAAATTTTTATTTTATGTAGCAAATTTCATCTGGCAGAAACATCTTATCATGCCGTTGTACTGTGAGATAGTTTCATAGATGTTTTCATGGAGATGGTCATGTAGGAACCAGGATAAGGATACTATTAATTCTGGTCTTGATACAAATAGTATTTTAAGAGACAGAATACTTATTTTCTATTTATTTTAATTTTCTTCCTTACGCTACACATGCTGAGCAGGAACTTCCCTGGATGTTTGAAACAAGAGGAAGTAAATGTTACATATGACTTTGAAATTAGATATAAGACAGAGCCACCTTTAAGTGTAACTCCATTAGTGGGCAATAATTCTATCTTCTAAAGAGTAATGATTTTAGTACTGGGATCCAGAAAGAGTCTATCAATATTTCAGAGAGGTAAAGTTAATTTTAAAATGTCCCATTGTTTTCCTCCAAATAATGTTTAAGCATTAATATCCAGTTTATCTACATCTAAGTACAGTCAGTCAGCTCAGTCCCTCAGTTGTATCTGACTCTTTGCAACCCCATGGACTGCAGCACGCCAGGTCTCCCTGTCCATCACCAACTCCCGGAATTTACTCAGACTTGTGTCCATTGAGCTGGTGATGCCATCCAACCATCTCATCCTCTGTCGTCCCCTTCTTTTCCCGCCGTCGGTCTTTCCCAGCATCAGGGTCTTTTCCAATGAGTCAGTTAAGTATCAGGTGGCCAGAGTTTTCAGCTTCAGCATCAGTCCTTCCAATGAATATTCAGAACTGATTTCCTTTAGGATGGACTGATTGGATNACATTTCATGCAAAGATGGGCACAGTAAAGAACAGAAATGGTATGGACCTAACAGAAGCAGAAGATATTAAGAATAGGTGGCAAAAATACACAGAACTATAGGAAAAAAATCTTAATGACCCAGATAACCATGATGGTATGATCACTCACCTACAGCCAGATATCCTATAGTGTGAAGTCAAATGGGCCATAGGAAGCATCACTATAAACAAAGCTAGAGGAGGTGTTGGAATTCCAGCTGAGCTATTTCAAATCCTAAAAGATGATGCTGTGAAAGTGCTTCACTCAATATACCAGCAAATTTAGAAAACACGGCAGTGGTCACAGGACTGGAAAAGGTCAGTTTTCATTCCAATCCCAAGGATGGACAATGACAAAGAATGTTCAAACTACTGCAGAATTGCACACATTTCACACACATTTCACTAGCAAAGTAATGCTCAAAATTCTCCAAGCTAGGCTTCAACAGTATGCAAACTGAAAATTTCCAAATGTTCAAGTTGGATTTAGAAAAGGCAGAAGAACCAGAGATCAAATTGCCAACATCCTTTGGATCATAGAAAAAGCAAGAGTTCCAGAAAAACATCTACTTCTGCTTCATTGAGTACACTAAAGCCTTTGACTGTGTGGATCACAAGAAACTGTGGAAAATTCTTAAAAAGAGGGGAATACCAGACCACCTTACCTGCCTACTAAGAAATCTGTATGCAGGTCAAAAAGCAACAGTTAGAACCGGACATGGAGCAATGGACTGCTTCAAAATTGGGAAAGGAGTACGCCAAGGCTGTATATTGTCACCTTGCTTATTTAACCTCTATGCAGAGTACATCATGTGAAATGCCAGACTGGATGAAGCACAAGCTGGAATGAAGTTTGCTGGGAGAAATATCAATAACCACAGATAGGCAGGTGACACTACCCTTATTGCAGAAAGCGAAGAGGAACTAAAGAGCCTCTTAATGAAGGTGAGACAGGAGACTGAAAAAGCTGGCTTAAAAGTCAACATTCAAAAAACAAAGATCATGGCATCTGGACCCATCATTTCATGGGAAATAGATGGGGAAACAATGGAAACAATGAGTAACTTTATTTTCTTGGATTCCAAAATCACTGCAGATGGTGACTGCAGCCATGAAATTAAAAGATGCTTGCTCCTTGGAACGAATGCTATGACCAACCTAGACAGCATATTAAATAGCAGAGGCATTACTTTGCCAACAAAGGTCCTTCTAGTCAAAGCTATGGTTTTTCCAGTGAGAGTTGGACCATAAAGAAGGCTGAGCACCAAAGAATTTATGCTTTTGAATTGTGGTGTTGAAGAAGACTCTTGAGAGTCCCTTGGACTGCAAGGAGATCAAACCAGTCCATCCTGAAGGGAATCAACCCTGAATATTGATTGGAAGGATTGATATTGAAGCTGAAGCTCCAATACTTTGGCCACCTTATGCGAAGAGCGAACTCATTTGAAAAGATTCTGATGCTGGGAAAGATTGAAGGCAGGAGGAGANCATCCTGAAGGGAATCAACCCTGAATATTGATTGGAAGGATTGATATTGAAGCTGAAGCTCCAATACTTTGGCCACCTTATGCGAAGAGCGAACTCATTTGAAAAGATTCTGATGCTGGGAAAGATCGAAGGCAGGAGGAGAAGGTGATAACAGAGGACAAGATGGTTGTGGGAAATCCCCAACTCAATGGACATGAGTTTGAGCAAGCTCCAGGAGATGGTGATGAACAGGGAAGCCTGGTGTGCTGCAGTCCATGGGCTTGCAAAAAGTCGGACATAACTGAGTGACTGAACAACTATCTACACAACAGATAAAGTTGGGAACTAAAGGTAGGGCCTGTTTGGAAGGTAGAACAATGAGAGAATTGGAGAGTTAAACTTGTAAGCCATTATAGATATCACGAAGAACTTAACTCCCCATTTTAGAGTAAGCAAGTGAGGCTCAAAGAAGTTCTGCTCTTTGGTGTAGAATTTTTTAGTGATCAAGTGGAAATACCTTCCAGATATTTTGATTCTTATTCCAGTGCTTTATTCTCTATAAAGAGTAGAATTAAGGGAAAATATCAATTTTAGTAATGATAGAATAAGTGAGGTTTCTCTAATGAAGTTTAATATTTCACATTTTTTACTTCCCAATTTTGGCATATATAAATAAGAATAACACTTCTGAACCAGTTTTTTTTTTTTTCCCCCTTTAATGAATCCTGGAAACAAAAGCTCTCTGCAAAGTGTGTTGCCATAGCTTTTATAACAATTAAAAACCCGAATTTTGGGCTTTCCTATAAAAGTGAAAGTGTCAGTAATAACAACCAATGGAATTGCTTGCCACCTTCACAATCCTTTTTCACACCCATTATCTCACCTTAGGTGCAACTAATAAGAGCCTTTTAAGACTTGGGCAAATCCTTTAGTTTTTCACTTCCATTGTCCTTATTTCCTATCACATGGATATCCGGTTAAACTTTTTGAAGTAGTAACCAATTACCAGTATTGCTACTTTTCTGCTATCTCCTCCCTTCAATTCAGGTAGCTAGGCTGATCTGTCGTCACCCACTCAGGGTATGTACTTGACAGCAAAAGGCAGAAGGCGGAAATTAAAAAACAAAAAACTTTTTTCTGGTTTTTCAATTTCAAATGCCTAAGGACTAGGAAAAAAGAAAAGAGTGGAACACAGAGAAATTGTTTGGAAGAATTAGAGCCAGGCTTTCTGAAAGGCCCTTCTTTCCTTCCCCTCCAGGTTAGAAAAGAATTCTTAGGTCTGGAACTAAGGTTCATCCTTGCTGGTAGAACAGGGTGTAAAAATTTGTACATTAAGCTTCATACCAGCGACATGTGTGAATACATCTGACTGCCTTCACAATCTCTGTCAGCATGTTGCTATTCTCTGGACTGACAAAAACCCCTAAAGGTTGAGCCAATCAGTTTCATGGCAACAGCTTTGTTCCTACATGAGAAGTTGGTGGGAAGAGATTAGGTACACCTCTGGGAGTCCTTGCTGATTTCAGAAGTACCAACTGTCTAATGAAAGAGGACTATATGAGGTATTAATATTTCCTGGTTCAGTGCAGGCTTCCCTGATAGCTCAGTTGGTAAAGAATTCGCCTGCAATGCAGGAGACCCTGGTTCGATTCCTGGGTTGGGAAGATCTGCTGGAGAAGGGATAGGCTACCCACTCCAGTATTCTTGGGCTTCCCGTGTGGCTCAGCTAGTAAAGAACTCGCCTGCAATGTAGGAGACCTGGGTCAATCTCTGGGTTGGGAAGGTTCAGTGCAAGACAGTTGGCAGAGGAAGGAGGGCAAATTCTACTTTGATAGAGATTGCTGACTAAATTCTCTGAGTCTCAGGTGACTGTCTAAAGCATTAGGATTCCAACCACCCTGGGGACTGCCCTAATAATCCACTCTTCAAGGCTGCTATTCATTCCACAAGATTCCTGTTATTCCACTGTGTGTGCTTCAAATATCAAAAGTTGTAATAAATGTTACATTGGGTCAGGTTGATGGTTAAGGATGCAGAGCTGCTTATAACATTTCCTACTTACCTTGTTGGCTTTTTGAAGTGGTGCATCAGAAGATAAAGAAAGGAAATGAAAAAAATATATAAATGTTTACATGTTCTCAAAGTAGAATGTGCAAATTACACTTTTAAAAGGGCTCTTAAAACCTACTTCTGAATATAAAAATTAGAACATGAAGAGTAGGAACAGAAGAAAGTGCGACTTCAAGGGATCCCCCCTCCTTATGAGACTCCATCACTCTTTTACTGCTTGCCATATTCTGCCTAGAAC
>SJYV01056142.1:70607-105873 GCA_006410875.1 Neotragus pygmaeus
AAAAAAAAAAAAAAAAAAGGAACCATAGACAAATGAGCCTGGCTATGTTCCTATTTATAGTTATAGTTTATAGTTTATTTATAGCCACTGAAATTTGAATTTCATATAGCTTTCACATGTCAAAAAGTATTCTCTTTCTTTAATTTTTTCAATTATGTAAGAATATAAAAACTTTTCTTAGCCTATAGGTCCTATGAAAACAGAAAGTGAGCTGGATTTGGCCTGGATTTGTAGTTTCCTAACCCTTGAAGTAGCATGCTGTAAGGCAGAGATTCTGGTTTTGCAAATTTACTATGAAAAACTCCCACAATTCATGAAGGAAAATAAAGTTGAGTTTAGCTGGGACTGGGGAATGTCCTGACTCTTAGTGATGAGCATTGTGTAGCTTTTAGTGTTTTAGCAATATTTAAAAATTTTAAATGTATTTTAATTATATATTTACTCATACAAAAAGTCCACAGTTAAGTATAATAGAATAAAAGTCTCTCATATCCTTTTTCAAGGATAGAAGACATATTTTAGTGTATTTCTTTTTAGTCTTCATAAATGTATACACTCACATATGTGTGATGTCATTCTATATACTTATATCCTGCTTCGTTTCCAATCATATTATATGGAAATGTTTTTCAGTGCTGTTAAATATTTTAGTGTAAACTAAATCCACAGTAAGATACCACTACACACAGAATGCCTATAATAATATTAAAAAAAAAAAAAAACCNGTCATTCTATATACTTATATCCTGCTTCGTTTCCAATCATATTATATGGAAATGTTTTTCAGTGCTGTTAAATATTTTAGTGTAAACTAAATCCACAGTAAGATACCACTACACACAGAATGCCTATAATAATATTAAAAAAAAAAAAAAACCCAACCCCCCCAAAGTAACTTATCCAAGAGAAGTGAAGCCATATGTCTATAGGAAAGCATGTATGTAGATGTTCAATGAAGCATTATTTATAATGGCCAAAAAGTGGAAACAACCCAAATGTTCATCAACTGATGAATGGATAAACAAAATACGGTATGTCCATAGAATACTGTCTAACAATAAAAAGGAGCAAAATAGAGATACAGATTATAACACGGATAAACTTCAGACACATTATGTTAAGTGAAAGAAACCAGACACAAAAGAACTTTTATTATATGATTATATTTATATTGATATTTCCAAAAAAGGCAAAACTCTAGACAGAAAGCAGGGTAATTTTTGCCTGAGGCTAGAGTTGGAACGGAAGCTCACAGGAACAGCAAAACTCTTGGGGTGATGCACATGTTCTAAAAGTTGAATGTGGTGAGGATTGCTCAGCTAGGAGCATTTACTAAAAACCATTGGACGACACACTTTCAGTGGGTAGACTGGGTGGCATGTAAATTATACCTCAATAAAACTGTTAAGAATATTCTTTGAAAATAATTGAAAAAAATTTTTAATTAAAATTTTATTTATTTATTTTTTGGCCACACTACACAGCATGTGGGTTCTTAGTTCCCCTGCCAGGGAACAGACTAGCCCCCGCTGCATTGGGAGCGCAGAGTCTTAACCCCTGGACTTCCAGAAAAGTCCTGAAAACTCAATTTTTAATGGCATCATATTCCATTGTGTGAATGTTCAGTTCCTTTATTCTGTGTAACTTGGAAGAAATGTTCAGAGTTTATTTTCTCTTTAGCTAAAATCCATAATCAGTAGGTTAGATTGGAGCCACTGAACGTAAACAAGACTGATTTAATGGAATGACTTCTAATTCAGTGGGCAAGGAACCTAGTATGGTCTCAATTCTGCCTCCGGCAGAGTGGACCTGAGTCCTCTTGTCTGATAATCGATAAGAGAAGTGGGCACCAGGAAATAACTGGGCCTAAGAGGGTGGAGGGAGGAAACAGAAAACATAGGAGTGATGGTAATATACAAAACTGACTTCCTGAGAAGTCTGAGGCCAGAAACAGATTACTGACCCCCTGTCTCCACATTTGCTCTCCTGCTTTCTGGTGCTGGGAGGAGGTCACTGGGAACCACAGGGTCCCGAGGCAGGCGATCTCTAGAGGAGAATGAGGAATTGGACCAGAAGCTGCGGTGGCATCTGCTGTAGAAACTGGAGGGTTCCACTTGGCCTCAGCCTCTCGCACAGGGTTGGAGCGATTCGGTCACTGGGAACTGTTAATACCTAGGTTTTTGTGTTCCCAAATGGAGCCATGGAGCTCATCATAGGAATACCGAGGTTAGAAATACTTTTACAGTCAAGAGTTTAGAAACATAGCTGTGAGATAATAGCTTACCATGTTTGCTTTCCAAGGGAGAGCTGAAACTGGTTGAGATTGAACTGGTCACTGATTCCTTGTGTTTCTCATCTCTAGCCGAATTCCAGGTTTTCCTGGAGCACAGCAAGCAGCATCTGAACCAGGGAACACAAAGGCAAAGCGGTGGAAACCTGACTTGTAAATGTTTTTTTCATCAGCTCCAGGCTCCCAGCCACCAATAAACTCTTTGCTTTTAAAAATCCTTTATTATTTTGTGAATTTTTTTAAGAAAACTTTTTCCCCTTTATTCATGTACTTGATGTCTTCTTAAAATGTTATCAAGCATTTATCTATTTAGTCCTTCCAAAAGGTAACAACATTCTGTTTCTGCTTAAAAGAGAGAGGAGGGGAAAAAAAAAAAAAACATTTAATAAACTTGCTGTAACTTGAGCCTGTTGGTGGTCTTGGAAGAAACCCAAATCCAGGTTTGGTTGATACTGTGTAATGTGAATGCAATTAGTAGTGGTTTTTCTAAAGTAGAAAGAGATGTAGAAAAATAATGCACAGCAAATTTAGGTCAGAGCTGGGAAGCTTATAAATCTTTATTTTTGTTTTCATTACTTTAAGTAATAGGGAAGCTTTTGTCTTTATTACATAATTTCCTTAGCAATAATACATTTTAAAACATTTTTTTGAGTTAATTTCATATCTTTGATCAGAAAGCCACAGTTCATAACCCTGGGATGTGGCTGCTGGCACTGTTTATGTATAGAAGATTTCTTGTTCATCCCTAGGCAGCCAACACTGAAATCACGGATGGGGGCAACATTTATCACCTGTTTCTTCTTTCAGTAGAAGGTCTGACAAAGCAGTTTTCAAAGGATCCACATCCTTCTGCTAGGCAAGGGAGTAAACTGACCTGTGTATTATTCACTCGCCAAGTTGTGTCCGACTCTTTGTGACCCCATGGATTGCAGCACGCCAGGCTTCCCTGTCCTTCACCATCTCTAAGAGTTTGCTCAGACTCACGTCCATTGAATCGGTGATGCCATCCAAGCATCTCATCCTTTGTCGCCCCCTTCTTCTCCTCCCTCAGTCTTTTATCCTGCCCTCAATCTTGCCAAGCATCTGGGTCTTTTCCAATGAGTTGGCTCTTCATATCAGGTGACTAAAGTACTGGAGCTTCAGCTTCAGCATCTGTCCTTCCAATGAATATTTAGGATTGATTTCCTTTAGGATTGACTGGTTTGATCTCCTTTCTACCTAAGGGACTCTCAAGAGACTTCTCCAGCACCACAGTTTGAAAGCATCAGTTCTTCTGTGCTCAGGCTTCTTTATGTTCCAGCTCTCACATCTGTACATGACTACTGGAAAAACCATAGCTTGGACTGTATGCATCTGTCAGCAAAGTGATGTCTCTGCTTTTTAAAATGCTATCTAGGTTTGTCATAGTTTTTCTTTCAAGAAGCAAGTGTCTTTTAATTTCATGGCTTCAGTCACTGCCTGCAGTGATTTTGGAGCCCAAGAAAATAAAATCTTCCATTGTTTCTACTTTTTCCCCATCTATCTACCAAGAAATGATAGGACTGGATGCCATGATCTTAGTTTTGTGAAGCTGATTTTTAAGCCAGCCTTTTCACTCTCCTCTTTCACCTGCATCAAGAGGCTCTTTAGTTTCCTCTTTCCTTTCTGCCATTAATGGTATCATTTGCATATCTGAGGTTATTGATATTTTTCCTGGCAATCTTGATTCCAGCTTGTGATTCATCGAACCTGACATTTTACATGATGCACTTTGCATATACATCATGTGGTATTGGAGAAGACTCCTGAGAGTCCCACAGACTGCAAGGAGATCAAACTAGAAAATCAGTCCTGAATATTTATTGGAAGGACTGATGCTGAAGCTGAAGCTCCAACACTTTGGGCACCTGATGCAAAGAACTGACTTATTGGAAAAGACCCTGATGCTGAGAAAGATTGAAGATGAAAGGAGAAGGGGACAACAGAGGATGAGGTGGTTGGATGGCATCACCAACTTGATGGACATGAGTTTGAGCAAGCTCCGGGAGTTGGTGATGGACAAGGAGGCCTAGTATGCTGCAGTCCATGGGATGGCAAAGAGTCAGACACAACTGAGCGACTGAACTGAACTCTGCATATAATTTAAATAAGCAGGGTGACCATATACAGCCTTGACATATTTCTTTTTCAATTTTGAACCAGTTCATTGTTCTTGTCCGGTTCTAACCTATTGCTTCTTGATCTGCATACAGGTTTCCCAAGAAGCAGGTAAGGAGTTCTGATATTCCCATCTCTAAGAATTTTCCACAATTTTTTGCGATCCACACAGTCAAAGGCTTTAGAGTAGTCAATGAGGCAGAAGTAGATGTTTTTCTGGAATTCCCTTGCTTTTTCTATGATCCATCCGATGTTGGCAATTTGATCTCTGGTCCCTCTGCCTTTTTAAAACCCCGCTTGTACATGTGGAATTTCTTGGCTCACGTGCTGTTGAAGCCTCCCTTGAAGAATTTTGAGCATTACCTTGCTAGCATGTGTATTGGTGTTGCCCTATTTCAGAGGATGTGATTTGATTAGAATATATTTAAACCTATGTGATCAGACTGTAAATTCTTCAAGGACAGGGGTTATGTTATCCCGGTGGTGCTCAGGAAATAATCTTTGTATTCTTACTCTCCAGTTTCAAAATGCAATTTTACTCCTCCCAGCTGCACCATTGTCCTCATGCCTCTCCTTGAACTTGCCAGCAAAATTCCTGCTTTAGTATCTTGTCATTTTCAGTTCCCTGTGCCTGAAGGCCAGATACCAGCCTGAATTACTCCCTTACTTTTTCCAGGTCTTTGTTCAAAAGACACTATCTCAGGGATGCCCTACCTATTTTCTTTGTTTGTTTGTTTTTCATAGTATCACCAGTTCAGTTCAGTCACTCAGTCATGTGCAACTCTCTGCAGCCCCAATAACTGCAGCACGCTAGACTTCCCTGTCCATCACCAACTCCTGGAGTTTGTTCAAACTCATGTCCATCGAGTTGGTGATGCCATCCAACCATCTCACCCTCTTTTGTCCCCTTCTCCTCCCACCTTCAATCTTTCCCAGCATCAGGGTCTTTTCCAGTGAGTTAGTTCTTTGCATCATGTGGCCAAAGTATTGGAGCTTCAGCTTTAGCATCAGTCCTTTCCATAAATATTCAGGATTGATGTCCTTTAGGATTGACTGGTTGGATCTCCTTGCAGTCCAAGGGACTCTCAAGAGTCTTCTCCAACACCACAGTTCAAAAGCATCAGTTCTTCAGTGCTCAGCTTTCTTTATGGTCCAGCTCTCACATCCATACGTAACTAATGGATAAACCATAGTTTTGACTACATGGACCTTTGTCGATAAAGTAGTATCTCTGCTTTTTAATATGCTGTCTAGGTCGGTCATAGCTTTTCTTCTAAGGAGCAAGCGTCTTTTAATTTCATGGCTGCATTCATTATCTGCGGTAATTTTGTATCACCACCATCGGATAAACTGATTTGCTGATAGACTGTGTATCCTGTTTGTTTATTTGGTTTATTGTTTGTCCTGCCACCACTAGAATGTGAGCTCCTGGGCAAGGGTTTCTGTCTGATTTGGTCATTGCTGTGCACCCAGTGCCTGAAACATAAGAGTTGCCACAACTTGAACAAATGAATGTTTTACTACTTGCTAGTTATGTAGTAGTGGTGGATTTGTTTGTTCTCTTGGATCCTTTGTTTGATTTTCCATTGTTCCATAAAATGGCATGTATAGGTCCTATAAAAGCGCATTCATGTTATGTCATGCAAATGCCTTCATTTGTGTCTTTCCTTTAGCAAGCAGACCCCAATCCCGCCTTCACAGAATGTAGTCTTATGGGGGAATTGGACAAATGCGTGAATGATCCTAGTAAACGGGGCTAGCAGCCCTGATAGGGAAGGTGTGATGAGCTGTGGGAGCATCTCTGAGAGATTCCTAACCCAGATAAGACCAGGGAAGTCTTCCACGAGGAAGGGACATTGAAGCTAAGATCTAGAGAGGGAATTGGCCTTGAGCAGGCAGAGTCAGGGTGATGCTATATGTGGTGTGAAAAGGCAGGAAGGATAATGTGTAGAGTCTGAAAGTGAGGGACCGTGAAGTATGCGGAAGACTGAAAGTGCTCCAGTCTGTCTGGAGCACACATGTGCAGGTGGCAAGTAGACAGAGGTGTGGCTTGAGATGTATTCTGGGGACAGATTAGGGAGAGCCTAGCAGGCGACGCCAGGGAGGTTGGGTTTGATCCTAAGGGTATTGTAGATCCATGGAATGGTTTCAAGGACAGGACTGTCTTGTCAGACACAACAGTCATTTAATGGAGTAAGACAGTTTTTTCTCCCTTGATGAGAAACTTGAATATAAGTTCTCTAAAAGGAAGATTGAAAGTGAAGTCATTCAGTCATGTCTGACTCTTTGCGACTCCATGGACTGTAGCCCATCAGTCTTCTTTGGGGTTTTCCAGGTAAGAATACTGGAGTGGGTTGCCATTTCCTTCTCCAAAAAGGAAGATTATGAAAACAAAAAAGCCAGAAAGTGAATCTTTAGACCCCATGAAATCTGCTGAAATTCTATTGAATCTGACTGGTGAGTTTCACAGCAATAAATTTGAGGATTCTGCCCACCCCTCCCAAACACACATACAAATGCTTAAGAAGCTTAATTATCTTTGGTTGTATAGCTCGCAGCTTAAGTTAGGGGACATGGTATTACTACAGACATAGAAACTCCCGTTGAACTTCACTTCACAGTGGGGCAGACAAATATAGCAAGAATGAGGAAACAGAGAAGTTTCTCATCTTAGCATTTAGACCCATAAGATGTTAGGGTTCCTCCTACTCAGCACTAAGTGCCAAATGAAAAAAACAAGATTGCACCTTTAGTGCATAACGTGGTGGAGGAGACAGCAGGCAGATTTTGGTCCTGTCCTTGCAACTTATCTATCATGAGTGATGTGACTTTGGGAACCACAGAACCTCTTTGAGCCTCAGTTTCTTTTTCCTGAAAATGGAGTTAAGGCTATCTGTCTTCCAAATTTGTTAGGATTCAGTAAGATAAAGTACAGTCAGCTCTGTTATAGCATTTATTTAAAAAACACAGATTTGTTCCAATCTGATTGATAGAGAACAATTTGAGGGTAATACAGATTTCATGTTTGTTTATGATGGACTTTATCCATGAGCAATGCTAGGTGAACTCAGAAAATTGTGCCTAGCAGAAGTGAGCTGCAGAACATGCATCTCAGACATCTACGGTTATGAGCCACACCCGTCCACACCTGGTGTTACAAATTTCTGATTTCTGGTAACCCTATGCCCACCACTTCTCAGTAATCCACAAGCTGCAACCCTTCCAGCACCCACTTCTACAAGCAAACTTCAGGTCTTTTCCAAGATAAACTGTAATGTTCATTATTAATGTACATCTAAACCATTTAACATGCAATACTATGCTACTGTGTTTATTGGATCCCTGTATTTTATTCTGCGTCACTAATACAGTTTTTGGATGGTGTGCCCCAATCCTATTTTCTCATAAGCTGTGTGGTTTTTATTACAGTGTAGTGATTTTTTGGAATTTGTATTTGCTGTTATAGCAGACCTGTCTCTATCTAAATCATCTAATGCAACTCCTGGCAGACTATGGACACTTAGGAAAAGATAGCACTTTTACTACTATCAATATTGATCTCCTTAAATATGATATTGGATTGGAGCAAGGATAAGTATTAATAGTTGGAGTATTTAATTACTTGATTGTGAGTGAAATGGAACAGCTGCGTTGGAAGGGTTTTGTTGCCTTTGTTTTTTTTCCGACTGTGTAGTGGTAGACAGACCACTACTGGGGTGTTGTTGGTGACAAACCAAGTATGTTAAGAGAAGAGCAAGCTGGGAAGAGTGAAGACATGGTCATTA
This sequence comes from Neotragus pygmaeus, assembly GCA_006410875.1. Classification (NCBI taxonomy): domain Eukaryota; kingdom Metazoa; phylum Chordata; class Mammalia; order Artiodactyla; family Bovidae; genus Neotragus; species Neotragus pygmaeus. Next base: position 78,819 of record SJYV01056142.1, read on the forward strand.
AAAAAATGTTCATTAAACAATGTAGAGCACTGCTCTGGGGAAGAAGGGTTGCTTCGTATTGTAAGATTCCAGGGCTTGTGAGCAGCTTGTCACTTATGAAACTCAGGGCTCTGCTTTGCACAGGGGGCAGTGGCTGCTATGGGACAGGTGAGGAGTCAAGAGAAGTGAGGCATGGGCTCAGAGAGTCTACCTTTGAAGTTTCTTTAAAAAAAAAAAAATGTGTAAAAACAGATAATTGCAAGGCATACCAGGGTTAATTTTACACAAAAAACAAGCCAGAGTTTTCCAGCAAAACTTCTGCTTACCTTTTTCTTAGTGGTCTAAAAGAATAGCTTGCACATGGACATATTTACATGTGATTTCTTTAGTCATGCCCTGGAACTGGAAATATAATGACCCCACTTTATTTATGGCTCCTGGCATGCTTTGGGATGGTGAAATCACATTGGTACCTTTTCCATCCAGAGCTCTTTTTTCCTTCTTCTTTTTTATTTTATTTTTGGGGTTTTGTTTGTTTTTGTTGATTTTTTTTTTTTAACCTAAGGAGAAAGTGCAATTCGATCTGGATTTAATTTCTCTCTAACATTCCATTTAGTTTTGTCCTTTCCACTCTGGCCAGGCTGTTAAACTCTTGGAATAGTAAGACTCTTGGACTAGTAAGATGTCACCTTCATCTTGGATGTTCTGAGTCAGGCAAAGGGGGAGAAGTGCCAGGGCATTTGAGTTGAGAGTTGGCAGAGTCTTCATCAAGTTTTTAAAATGGGGATACTTGAGCCTGCTAACCAGAGGCCTTAGTGTAATATCACTAGAGGAATTATTTTAGGACCTCCAGATAAATTAAAAATTAATTATTTTGAGCAGTCTGTCTGTATACTTATATATAAGATTCTAGGTAGGTGTTTCAAATATATTTGATTTTGTTAAATTAGTTTTCCCTCTAATCGTAGAAGGGGTACCCCTATTCACATGCCAAATCTTACTATAAAGAAACTTAAAATGCCATATTTTTTTATGGCAATGCTCTTACTCCAGTGCTTTGAAAATGATGTCATCTTTTTTAGTTTGTTTCTGTAAAGAGTACATGGGGTTTAGGCTTGCTGTTAAGTTGATTTTCCTAAAACCAAGGATTATTACATTTCTTCCTCTCAGATCTGTTCTCCTCCCTTTCTAGCCCTCTGAAAATGTGGATGTCTCTCCACATGGGAGTTTCTGAGCTCTGTGTATTGGCTGTAAGAACACATGGGAAATGGACTGCTGTGTCAAGATCAGTCTGTGAGAGGCAATCTGATGGGCTGGTCTGGACTTGTAGATAATGACTAGAAGGAGCTGGCTAGCACTGCTGTTTTTTCAGCTACAAGCCTAGATAAATGATCCTGCTTGGCAAATGACTCTAATCAACATTTCTAGCTCTGTTGAACATGGATACAGTGGCAAACACATAGGTCAATCATTGGCTGGGACAGGTGGCTCCATCTGGTCAACCTCCTTCCGGAAGCCTGATTTACCAGTTGTTTTCACCTCCTTCCTTCCATAAAACCAAACAACTTCAAATACGTTGGTCTTGTCTGTTTTGGTGGATTTCTGCCTTCCTTAGTCTTCTATAATAGAAAGACCATGGGCTCCAGAAGCTTGGGTTTAAATCCAAACTCTGTTATTTTTTTGACTTTACAATGTTAGGCAACTGACTTAATCTCTTCTAAGCCTTTGCTTACTCATTTAAAGAATTGTATCAATCATCTCTCCCTAGCAGAGCTATTGAGATAATATGTACAGTGTCCAACACAGTGCCAGACACACAGAAGGCCTTCCGGAACTGGAATCCACTCAAACTTTACCACTTACTTTTTTATGAGTAGGCCAATTATTAATCCCAGTTGACATGCCTGCAGAGCGAAAGGATTAGTTGATCCTTCTTTGTGCCAGGCTCAGTCTTAGGTCCAGGGTCTTCCGAGAGGAGTAAGAAAGAAAAGTGTCTAGGAAAGCACTCGCAGCTTTACTTAGAAAAATTCATTCAACAAATGTATTTTGACATCTACTGTGTGCTAAACCGTATACCCTTGGGGAAGATACTAAGATGACTCCATTACTAACTTAGTCCACGTTTATAGGTTGTCTGTTTTGTGCCAGATAGTGTTACAAACACTAGGGGTAGAGACAGTGTGTGGGTTAGCTCCTTCATTGGAGAGGCTCACAGTGCAGTAAAGAACACCTGATGGTGGGAAAAGTAGATGAAAAGTAATGTGATCTGGTTGATAAAAGGCACTTGCTTTGCTGAGTAATACTGACCGCACACAGCAAAATAAGTTGCATTTTCCCAAATATTTAGATCTGGAAACTTAGGGCTTCACTGAGGCAGTATGTTCTCATTTTACAGCTGAGGAAACAGCCCGGGAATGGTTCATATATCACACATTTCAAGTAAAAGTTAAGCTGAGACCGGCCTCCAGCAGCTTTTATCTGTGGTTGAACCCACTCCTTGTTTTGATCCTATTCTTATCAGTAGCAGATGTGCTCTTCACCTTTTGTAAACTATCACATTCCAATTTCCCAACAGCTCTGGTGGGATTAGGACCATTATGAATTTAGGGAACTTGCTCAAGGTTGCACAACTTGACAAAGTCAGGATATGAACTTAGGTCTATCTGATTCCAGGGTCCCAGCCCTTAGCCTCTATCTCATAACTATGGATGATTCATCCTCACTGAAGTATCTGAAGGCTATTATAAGCTTTGGGGACTGTGTTTGGAAAAAAAAGAAAAAAGACAACGCCATGAATTGTTTTTTAGGACTTGCTTATTTGAACCACTGGGAAAACTAAATTTATGAACAATAAAAAAATCTATAGATGTCCGTATGCTAAGTATGGCCAGATATAAACAGGAAAAAAGTTATCAAAAAATTTGCCTGGGACTTCCCTAGTGGTCCTGTGGTTAAGAATCTGCCTTTCAATGCAGGGGACACTGGTTTGACACCCTGATGGGGGAACTAAAATTCCACATACTATGGGGGCAACTAAGCCCACTTGCCACAGCTACAGAGCTTATGAGCTCTGGAGCCTGTGCGCCACAACTAGAGAGAAGCCTATGCATCACAAGGAAGATCCCAATGCAGCCAAAAATAAATACTTAAAAAGTTCTCTTACATCCAGTTTCTTAAGATTTCATAATCAGAGGGGTAATTCTGAGCAAATGACCTCTGCAGAATTTCTGTACTTGGCACAGATCAAACCTAATTTCTTAAAATCACTGATGCCTTATTTAAAGAGCTTAAAATTCTGAAGATGACTGTTCCACAGCCAAACAAAAACACCCCCTGGCTCCTTTGTGACCACTAATGCAATTGACTTTCCACCTTTTAAGAATGTCCCCACCCCCTCCTCCTTGTCTTCCAATTAACTCACGTTTATTTTATATAAAGCTTATGGGCCTGTTGAGTTGATAATGCTAAAGGCCGACAACCACATAGAGGTACGTCTTACAATGATGAAGTGTGTGAGCGTGTTTGAATTTTCTGTTAACCAGCATCAAAGACACTGGGGCTCTGTCCTGGGTGAGTGGCAGGGGAGACCAGGCTTCACTTGGCCAGAGCAGCGGGGTTCTAATGGAATGTTTCTGCTCCCCTTAAAAAAGGTAGTCAAGCATCTGTACTCCCCACTGAACTCCAATTTTCATTCTGCTTTGAAATTCTGCTTGCTCTGTCAGTGAGAGCCATATGACAAATGTTCAGCATGTCAGATTTGCTTTCCTTTTAAACTACATGTGAATTTCACCTCCAAAGTAGGGCTATGTTAATTTCCCAAAGCTCTTCCAATAATTGTACTCTTTTAAAAACATACATTCTATTATTCTTTTTGGGGTTGTGTTATGACTGGTGTTTGGAAAGTGGTTAGAGGACCACCGGTTGCATATTGGGTAGTGTGTATGTGATACGCATTCCCAGATGTAAACAGCCGCTAAATTCATTATCTAGTTTGTATAACTGTCCTACTCATTTCACCAGGCTCAATTTAGTCATTTCCGGCTAGCAGAGTAGGTTTTTTTCCTTCAAAAAAGTTGTTTGCCTAAGCTTTGCTGAAAAGCACTAGTTTAGTTATATTCATATTTATGTTGATGATTAATTGTTTGTGACTGCCAAAAGAAAGGGTGTATCGAATTGTGTGTGGACCAAGTTACTCTTTCTCTCGTGCTTGTATGGTGACTAGTTTGTACATTAACTGGTTACCTGTACCGTCTATTCAGAATTTCAAAGATTGAATCTATACATCTAGAATGTTTGTAAGTTTCCCTTGCCTTAAAAAGTCAGTTGATTAGTTTATAGTGAAGAGACAGTCTAGGTGGACAGGAAAGTCAGGTCTTGTCTTTCTAAGAGGAGCCATTCTGGAATGATTTTGGTAAAATAATGTTTGTATATCATTTCTCTCTTTATTTACCTATATATCTATCCATTAATCTTTCTGTAAAGCAAACATCCCACTCATTTAAGAAATATAAGAAGTAGTATAAGTCTTGAAAGAGATTAATACTTTCAGCAAAGAGATCAAGCAGTGACAGTACTAACTGTCTGGTCATTTCCATCTCTCCATTCTCCTCCTCCTCCTTCAATTTGATTTACTCCAATTAGAATTTTACAAATAACGTATGTCCATAAAAAAAATAGAATATTGAGAAAGTGAAAAACGGTTCAGTCTCCCTTAGGCTCAAACAATCACTTTTAACATTTTGGTATATTTCCTTCTAGCCTCTTTTGCCCTATGCATCCATATTTAAAAGTTCCATAAGTGTGATCCTCCTATTCTGTATCAAGCTTTTTTTGCTTAACGTGAAAATATTTTTCCAAATCTTTATAAATGTTGCCTTTCGTGTCTGTTACCCACAGTGGGTACAGTCTATGTAGTCTAGTCTCATCGTTTATTGAGCCATCACTTGATGGTTGAATATTGGGTATTTCGCCTACACTATCTTTTTCTGGCCGTGCTGCATGGCATGTGGGATCTTAGTTCCCCGACCAGGGATCAAACCCATGCCCCCTGCAGTAGAAGCACGGAGGTTTAACCACTGCCTGCCAGGAACGTCTCTCACCTCCAGTGTCTGTGAAAGTGAAACGCTAGTAACAACAAAACAACATCAAACTTGGTTGAATTCCATGATGGGCCAACACTGTGGCCGTACATCTTATCTGCCTGCTGTGTTATTCACATGGAAGTGAGGGGAAACCCCTCTTCATCTGTGGGAAGTGTACATGAAGCCAACCAAGGAAGTGTTTATGAACAGCCAACAAATCAGTAAGAAATGAGGGTTGGTAAATGGAGTCATTTTATTTCATAAAGGCACCTCAGAGCTTTAAGCCCCACTCCCCTCGATTTTCAGTCAGGTTAGATTTCAGGGGTCAGTACATGATGCACCGTGATCTTGCCTTACACGGAGTTCGGTGTGAGACATCAAATTTTCCTTACTGAATTTTCAGAATCTGTGAAATAGGACTCCAGCCAGCCTGGAAAAGTCTATTTGTCTGTTTAGGTATTTATGAATGATCTTTCAATACTGGGTAGAAGACTGTTTGTAGTTGTAGATGGAAGGTAAATGCTTCCAAAGATCCCTGTGCTTTTCTTTAAAAATATAAGTTGTAAAAAGTGCATTCCTTTTCTCCCTGAGGAGGCAGTTTGGCCTTGGACTCTGGAGCCAGACAGCCTGAACTGACTTCCTGTTCCACCACTGTCTGCTGGGTGACCGTAGGCAAGTTATCTGAACTTGTGTAGGTGAGCAAGCTTCCAGCTTTCTCATCTGGAAGATGGGGATACTACTACTCATTCATAGGTGTGTTGGAATGGTTTAAACAAGTCAAACACAACAGGCACTCAGTAGTGTTAACTATTACCATTTTCCCCAGGCTCCTCAAGTTGTGCATTTCTGGTGCTTTAGATCGCGTCTCTGCATTTGTAATGTTCTTCAGCATCCCTCAGTGCGTGGCTTTTCTCTGAGCACTTCTTCCCCAACTGGCTTATGATAATCATAATAATTTCAGCTACCACTTAGAGGGCGTACTACGTGCCAGGTGCTCTGTATTATATGTATTATAAAGCGTAGTATTCCCTTTTCACAGGTGAGGAAACGAAAGGTTGTAAAGGGTAAGTAACTTGCTCAAGGTCATAAAATTGCTAAATGTAGGTCTAGAAACTAGATTCTGGTCTGGCTTATTTGCCACCACAAGACTTTTGTAAATTCCTCTAAGGAGGGAACTTTTAAAATCTGTTGCTGCTTTTATTTATTTATTTTCTAAAAGATTTTTTGATATGGACCATTTAAGGTCTTTATTGAATCTGTTATGATATTGCTTCTTCTTCTTCTTTTTTTTTTTTTTTTTGTGGTTTTTTTGGCTGTGAGGCATGTGAGATCTTAGTTCCCTGACCAGCGATTGAATCTGTACCCATTCCATTGTAGTGTGACATCCTAACCACTGGGCCACCAGGGAAATCCCTGCTTACAGGTTTCAGTACAGTTCTTTGAACAAACATTGTAGGTCCTCAGTCAGTATTGTTTTTTTTTAAATGAATGAATAAGTGAAATTGCAGATAAGAGAACTTGGAACTCTTATCTAGTAAGAAAACCAATGGTACTGTTTTTTAACAACTATGAAATTATCAGTCTTGGGATTATGTTCTGCTTCTGAGCAGAACATTGCCCATGAAAGAATGATAGATTTGTAATTATTCGCATATGACACTGGTTGTATTTCATGTGAAACAAATTTAAGACACTCTGTATGTGAGATCCTGATTTGAGAAAATCTAGATTAGCATTACGTAGATAATTGTTGTAGCAACTTTAATTTAAACAAAGTGAAGTGAAAGTTGCTCTTTGCGACCCCACGGACTATACACTCCAGGGAATTCTCCAGGCCATAATACTGGAGTAGGTAGCCTTTCTCGTCTCCAGAGGATCTTCCAAACACAGGATCGAATCCAGATCTCCGTCTCATTGCAGGTGGATTCTTTAGCAGCTGAGCCACGAGGGAAACCCAATTTAAACAACGGCTGTAGCTAATTCTAGGTCTAGTTTGGCCATTTGGTTAACAGACATTTATTTAGCATATACACTGTGTCAAGCCCTCTGCTGGGCACTAGGAGTTTAAGGATGAATATGATCGGTCCTTTGAATGCTCTGCCTAGGCTCTTGGAGACTCCAGCAGTCTTTCTATATGTTGGATAGAGGACATTATGCACTCTCATGGTTTTAGCGAATGGCCTCTATAACCTATATCTTTAACAGAGCCCCTCCCCTTTTGACTCAATCAGCTATTTGCTTGCTATGTCCACAAAGAGGTCTCAGAGGCCTCCAAACTGAATTTATCCTTGAATCTCTAGGCCCCCTGTGCCCCAACCTTGTACTTGTTATATATTTTGTCGTAATTGGTGGTACCACTGTCCACCCCTTCATCCAAACTAAAACACTCAAAATAATCTTTGATTCCTTTTTCTCCCTCACCTTTTGCTTTTAGCTAGTTACCAATTTTCCTGATTTTCTCTCCAAAATAAGCCCTCAGCTGTGAGGGATTTGAGATTTTACCCTATTTGTAAATGAGAGCTAGCCGGTCTCTTGGATACTGGCAGAAGACAGGAGACTTCTGGGTTAGAGACCAAGGAATTTATTGTTTTTAACTGTAGCAGTAGCCAGAGTGTCAGCATTTTGGGGCAACAATTCCCATGGAGTGTCCTGAAGAGGGCCAGATGACACCTATATATGCAGGAACCCTGCATTTAGGAAACCTAAACCTTTTATATTGGATAGTAGACATGTTTTTCTTTTGATCCAGAGGAAGACGATATCTTCCAAGGCTGTTGTCCATATAAACATCTTTGAAAGGATACTCTGGGGCCAAAGGCAGCCAGTGCTTTGCTCATGATTTGTACAGAAATTCAAGAGACCCACGGAGAATTGTCTTCCTATAATAAGTATGTTTCGCATTTGTTCCCTCTTCTCTTTCCTTACACTGTTAGATCAGGCCACCCCATCACTCACAGGCTATACTGCAACAGCTTCTTATCTGGTCTCCCTAGTCCTTCAAGTCAGTCTCCCACACCTTGCTAGACTAGCCCCATGCACCAGATCTGACTGGGTCACCCCCTGCTTAAACCTATTTACTGCCTGCTCACTGTTTGTGGTAAAAACCCAAGCTCCTTACTGTGACACTATGGAGTTCTCCAAGTAGCCCCTGCCGGTCACTGCAGCCTCAGGGAAGGGCAGCGTATCAGAGGGGTTACCTCCTTTTCTGATCAAGTTACTTTACCTGTGTGGCCTCAGTTTCTTCATCTGTAACATTAGGGTGATGGGACCTCCCTTATGGGGTTATTGTGGGGATTATGTCAGCCTCACGCGCAGTAAGCCCTCCATCCATGTTGCCTCTTGACTGGGTTTTCCACTCTGCCTTATGTTATAAGATCTGACCACATGCTTTTCTGTTTTGCTTTTCACCACAGGGAGGGCCTTTGCTGCCCTCTCCCCCTAGTCCTTAGTGCCTGGGTTCAGGCTGATGAGACACATCCTTTCTCCTTCCTCTTGGACACACTGTGTAAGCCTCAGTTGTTGAGCTGGAGGTATCCTTTAATGAGTCAGTTATTGCCACTGGACTATGGACTTGGAGAGGACGGGGCTGTCTTATTTATCTTTGCCTTGCTGGCATAGAGCATGTGTTGGAAAATTGTTGAATGGATAAATGAAGGAGTAAAAGCAATTCACGTTCTACTGGGGTGATTGGAGGCTGGGGATGAGGGCTGGGAGGCAATTAAGCAGCCTGATAACAGTGAAGGGGATCTGAGGAAGCGTTGGGCTGAGGTGAAAATTAAGCCCTGTAGGAGTCCAGGGCGGGAAGTTTGCTTGTTCCTGGGGTTTGGAAGCCTGTTTGGAGTTATCTATTGAATGAAAGCGGCCCCTTCTATTTGATTCTAATTATTCCCTTTCCTGAAAGAAGCTATTGCAAATGGAAGGTCATGCAATCTGCCTTCTCATAAGTTTTTCAGTTCCTCGGAATACAATGAATTCTCTGTTACCTGGCGGAGGGGATAGAATGGAACTTCTTTTTAATTAAATTGTCTCTGCTGCAGAGGGTGTGTGACCTTATCCCTCCTTCTGAAGTCCCCCAGGTCTTCAAGGCCTGGCTCCAGTCTCTCTCCTTGAATTTGCTGTCCCACTGGTGCACTCGGCCTTTTGAGTTACCATTTTATGTGGGCATGTCCAATTCCCTAATGAGACTGGGAATTTATTAATTTTCCCTGAAATTGTTAACGGCATGCCTTTGAGTTGAGAAGGCTCTCCACATACATTTATTGAGCTGGGATCCTCCATATATGTGATAACCACTCTTGAATAGTTAGAACACAGCCTTAAGCTCAGAATGTCAACTGTCTCCTCTAGAGCCTCCAGTTCCCCATGATAGCAGCTTCTCAATGAATGTTATAAATGTCTATAATTTAAAAATTATAAGAAAAACTGATATTTATAGAAAACTATTTGGAAAATAGTGATAAACAAGCAAACCCCCCTGAAACAGCCCAATGCCCAAACCTCCTGATAATGACTTAGTATTTATGATATGTCTCTCTTCCTTTGCTTCACATGATTATTTCTCTCTCTCTCTCAGCATACAAGGGGTCTTATTTTACCACTCATTGGGCAGTCTGCTTACTTCCTCCTAACTTCAGTAGATATTTATTAGAAGTGATGGTGCTGAAGACTCTCTCGTAGCTGCTGTTTCAGCCCTTGGCCCACCATGTCACTGTCTGTCCTTGTTTGACTTCTTTTTATCTCTCTGGATTGACAAGCTGTTGTGTTCTGCTCTTTGATACCTGCATGCGTCTTGGTGATAAGTTCCCATTTTTTTGAAGTCTCTGCAGTGCCCCAAATACTACATGTGTTGTACACGCTTTAAAAAAAAAAATCTGTTTTCGGATAGACTGAATATTAGTCATGTTCATTTTATAGATGAGGCATTTGGTATAGGGATTTAATAACTATTAAGGATCACCAAGGTACAACTTAATCTAATTGCCACCCTCCTTCACGCTACTTACTTAGCTTTAAACTTGAACTTTCCTTAGTTGGAAAACTAGAGTTTAGGAGCTGTGTCCAGTCAGATTTTGGCTTTAAATTTCCCTCCAAAGGTACTACAACCCACATCCCTGGACCAACATTGTGGATGTCATAAGCTTTACTGGAAAGAGAGAGAGAGAGTGTGTGTGTGTGTGTGTGTGTGTGTGTGTGTGTGTGTGTGTGTGTGTGTTTGAGAAATGTTGTGGCTCTTGCTTTCATTCCTCATAGTCCTGAGGTGGACTGCCCCCACATCTGTTTTCAACCTCTAGCCCCAGTACCAGAGTTATATTCTATTAACTCAAGGCACCTTTTCTTTGTAATTCATGTCAGTTTTCCCCCCAGCCACCTGCACAATCTCCTGCTTTCTCTCTGCCTTGCTCTCCAGGCTGTGAGTAAGTTCTTTGTGTATTTGCTGTTTTTGATAACCTCAGCTCGAGATTTAATGTCAAGGTGGGGTCCCTATTAAAGATGCTATTAATCATCCCTTCCCTGTTTGAAGATTTCTGTGTTGGCAAGCTGGCAGATAGAAGTAGCTATACCAGATGGACTGGTAGCTGGGCTAGGGGCTTTGAGTTGAAGCACATTCCTGTCGTTATTTGGCAGAAGAAGGGCCACTGAGATTAATAGAGTAATCCTTGCTTGTGATCCAGATTTATCAGCTGAATCATAGAGCCTCAGTATTGGAGAGGACCTTGAAGCCATCTACTCCAACGGTGTCATTTTATACTTGAGGAAACTGAGGCAACAGTTAAAGGAAGTGATTGAAAATTATGAGTGGCTCAGGCTGCCAGGGACTTACGACACGACTGAGCCTTGCTCTCTTTTCCTTTGGGGAAGGTTAGTGAGAAATTCAGTCACACTCCTCAAGTCACACAACTTTTTGCAACAGAGCAAGGACTCTCCTGCATTCCTGACTTCAGGCCCCGGAGGGGTGACCCGGAGCCAAACCTGTGCCCATCATTTACCTGGGTGGATCTGCGGCATTTGGCTGGTGCAGGAGTGCTCCCGCTCTTGCGTTTCTTGTGCATGCTGAGTTCTGGTTGGAGAGACAGGAGTTCCTTCTGCAGTGAGGGTATAGACAGGTGGGGGCTTCCCAGGTGGCACTAGTGGTGGAGAACCAACCTGCTGATGCAGAAGACGTAAGAGATGCCGGTTCTATCTCTGGGTCAGGAAGATCCCCTGGAAGAGGGCATGGAAACCCGCTCGAGAATCCCATGGACCGAGGAGCCTGGTGGGCTATAGTTCAAAGGGTCACAAAGAGTCGGACAACACTGAAGAAACTTAGCATGAACGCACATAAACAGGTGGAATTCCTGACGTCCCCTTCAAGTTGACTCCCAAGGGTGTCTGGCTGGACTCTCAGTCCTGTGTTCTTGCCTCTGTCCCTCTGTCCCATGGAGGTCTTTTTCTACCTACACAGTTGGGACTGCCTTCTCCAGTGTGTCAGGAGCAAGGGAACCAGTGAGGGGAAACCCAGGAGAGAAAAAGCCGGGGAGTGGGGCAGGGGTTGCTGGCAGCTCAGTGGTGCTGACTGCTTGCAGTGGGGTTATGGGTTTTTAGAGAATTCCAGCTTTGCAGTGAAGATAGTACTAGCAGAATCCCCTCCATGGTGGGTGAGGTGTATCTTCCACATCCTGTACAAAGCGTCCAGACCCAAGACCTCCTACTCTCCCTTCATGACCTGGCTTAGTTATACTGGTTCATTCTTTTGCTGTTTTTTAGGGTTCAAGCCTATGGCTTAGTTAGGAGAAAGATGAGGTTTGTAAAGAGGTCTTTCTGGTCCTTCCAGTACTAAAGCCCCTTGGATGAGAGCCAGGGAGATTCATCCCCCAGCGTCTAGGTGGTGGAGGATTCCTGCTAGAAGGATCTGAGGCAGAGGGCGCGGAGGCTGACATGCCAATGTCTCCACACCTCTGGCAATGCAACAAAGAGCTTCTGTCTGCCCTGCAAGGTTAGGTCGGTAAAAGCCACTTCAGTGGAAAGCCACCATCATTTTGCAACTTGATAATCAAAATTCTAGTATAAGAATTAAAAAAAAAACCTGGGGCTCCGCTACTGAATCACTGAAATCCAGCTACCGTGACTCTGCTACTGTTCCTCATGAAAATATGTGGCTTTCTCACACACCTTCTTTGTTTCAAGCCTTGATTCAGGCTTAATCACCACAGGAAATAAGTCCCATGTGTCTCTGTCCATTGGTTCGGCCGTAAGTGCGATGATGCTTTTGTGATGGGGAGAAATAAAAGAGAGTCTTCAAATTAGGTGAGGTGGTACATGGTATCTCATCAAGAACAGAGGTAAACAAAACTCACAGACAAGGTGCTTTCGGAGTTCCTGTTTTGTTTTCCTGATAATTACAAATATGAAGGCCAAAAAGAAGAGAAATAAGAATAAGAGGCAGTACTGCTGAAGTGCACCATCAACCTGAACTAAATGGATTGATTTCTTTCCTTGCATACTCTGAGAAAATGGCCAGTTGTCGTTTTCTGCTATTAATAAAGAGGTCACTTTATCATTGGGTCTTTGAATCTGCGTTTAATGGCTAAAGCAGATGGTTATAATTTCTGGCTTAGTGTGGCCACCTTATTAATAAAAAAAGAACTGATGGAAAGGAAAAGGCTTCTTCATTTTTAACTGCAGAAGCATAACACAAATGTTTTCCAGCCTTTCTTTGTGTGGAGAGCAGACCTAGAGACTGCAGTAAGATCCTGTTACACATTTGAAAAAAGACCTTTGCAGAGTGGAGGTAACTCCATTTGAATCCTTCCTTTGTTAAACTTTAAAGGGACACTATAAATACATGCCCCTGCTTCGTGGAAAAGGTATTTTGAAGGAAGCTCCAGGATTATATTTAAAAGAAAATTAATGTTTTAATAACATAAAGAAGAAAGTAGAAAACATCCATCTCATTTCAGAGACTGGAGGTCTGTGGTATTTTCTAAAATTATTCTCTTTGCTTACATTATTTTAAACTGCTTTTTTGGATCTAATTACTAGATTTGGGTGAATATATCAAGTATCTTTTTTTTTTTTTAAGTCAACTGAATTTTTATGAAAACGGTGAAAATTTATGGTAGCAAATTTCTGTTTGGTATCGCTGAGTCTGTATATTTCCTTATGTACTATACTTAGTCACTCAGTCGTGTCTGACTCTTTGCAACCCCATGGACTGTAGCCCGCCAGGCTCCTCTGTCCATGGGGATTCTCCAGGCAAGAATACTAGAGTGGGTTGCCATGCCATCCTCCAGGGGATCTTCCCAACCCAGGGATCGAACCCAGGTCTCCCACATTGCAGGTGGATTCTTTACCACCTGAACCACTAGGAAATCACAGTGATTATACTGGCAATTTTTCGGTTACTTCTAGCATTGTGAGGACAGTTTGGGAACTACTTCCAATCATGAAGACAGCATGATTTAGAGTCCTAATACACCTGGGTAACAGGGCCAAGAAATCAGGGAATTCTTTCGTAAAGCTCCAAAGAGTGCTTTAATCAATTTATTTACCCTATAACTTATATATCTTTCAGACTGTTGGTCATATCCTGGGATCTATTTTGACAATGAATTTCTGTTCCGGCTAGTGAATAGAATGTGATGAGTATGTAGTGGTTGACTCTGAGATACAGAAAAGTACTGAATTCTAGGGATAGAAATGTCTTCAAAGGTTACTTTGTCCACTGGTTTTCATTTTTTTTCCACTAATGATACCTTTAAGAATTTACCATGGACCCATATGTAGAAATAGTTTGAATTTCAAATTATTAACAATAACATTTTCCAATTTTTATTAATCAAAGGCATGTATAAGAACCCGTTTAGTTCATTTGGTCATTTATTTGTCAGTCTGTTGGCTTATTCATTCATTAACATTTTATCTACATTTATTTTTGACTAAGCACTGTGCTTGGGCAAGGGGAAACAGAGGAGTTTGTGATAGCCATTAAACTTGTTAAAATGCCCAAATCATGGCTGGATCATTGTTTTTTTTCTACCACCTTTGGATTCCAGGATACACAAATATCACTACATGGCCAATCCATCATGCTTTGTCTTCTTTTTTAAATTTTGAAATATCTTAGTATACATTAAAAAAAAATCCTTTTCACTTTACCATACTTCCTTCAGATTTTTTAAAGAAATAAAATAGCAGAATACTCCTTCCTAAATCTTCTTTCTTTTCTTTTTCAGAAATAATCTCTCAACTAAATATAATGTTTGTTTTTAATTTTCATGCATGTTTCTATGCTTTGTTATGGATGTATAAATCCAGTAATAATGCATGGTATTGCTTTGCCCAATTTTAAACCTTATATAAATAACAACTTACTGTGCCTGACTTTCCATAGCCACCTCTTTTTGTTCAATATTATACTTTAAAAAAATTTAATCTTGTTAATTTAGGAAGGTCCTGTGCAGTAACTATTCTATGACCTTTTCACAATTATCAAGTACTCATTCTTCTGTTTTCCTTTTTTTCTGTATTATAAGCAATACTGCTGTGAAAAATTTTGACCATTCTTTCTGTGAACATGTGAGAAAATTTCTTTAGGCTCTATACCTAGGAACACGGTAACAGTACACATGTCTTCAGCATACCTAGTTGCTGAATTCCACCCCAAGTGCTTTGTGCCAGTGTGAATTCTCACCTACAGCATACAAGTTCCTATTACTTCTCACCTTTTCCAACTCTTGGCATTGGAAGTATTTTTTCAGTTCAGTTCAGTCGCTCAGTTGTGTCTGACTCTTTGCGACCCCATGAATTGCAGCACGCCAGGCCTCCCTGTTCATCACCATCTCTTGGAGTTCACTCAGACTCACGTCCATCGAGTCCGTGATGCCATCCAGCCATCTCATCCTCGGTCGTCCCCTTCTCCTCCTGCCCCCAATCCCTCCCAGCATCAGAGTCTTTTCCAGTGAGTCAACTCTTCGCATGAGGTGGCCAAAGTACTGGAGTTTCAGCTTCAGCATCACTCCTTCCAAAGAAATCCCAGGGTTGATCTCCTTTAGAATGGACTGGTTGGATCTCCTTGCAGTCCAAGGGACTCTCAAGAGTCTTCTCCAACACCACAGTTCAAAAGCATCAATTATTCGGTGCTCAGCCCTCTTCACAGTCCAACTCTCACATCCATACATGACCACAGGAAAAACCATAGCCTTGACTAGATGGACCTTAGTCGATAATGTCTCTGCTTTTGAATATACTATCTAGGTTGGTCATAACTTTTCTTCCAAGGAGTAAGTGTCTTGTCTCTTATTTGATGGGTATGAAATAAACCATCACAATTTGGATGTATAAAGATACATCAAAAGTTGAATAAATACATCAAGCAAAGACTGAAGGCTTTCTTTTCATTCCTGTTTGGATTCTATTGTAGGGCAGATTTGAGTTTCTGGTTGGGGAGGGGCATCCTCATCAAAGCCTGTGTGACCCTTAATCAGGGTGCTGTGCTGCAGGGGAAGCACAGAGTTTTAACCACTGGACCATCAGGCGAGTCCCTGACTGTTCTTTTACATGTTGCTATCCAGTTGTCCCAGGTGGCTCAGTGGTTAAAGAACTTGCCTACCAATGTGAAGAGATGCAGGTATGATCCCTGGGTTGGGAAGATCCCCTGGAGGAGGAAATGGCAACCCACTCCAGGATCCTTGGTTGGGAAATCCCATAGACAGAGGAACATGGTGAGATTCAGCCCATAGGGTCACAAAGAGTTGGACACTACTGAGCACATGTACCCATTATGCACAGAACATATTCTTATGGATCTTTCTAAGGAAAGTGAAAGATCTACAATCCAAAGCAATAAAAGCTGTGTTTGGGTGGGAAGCAGTGGTCACTATGGCCTGATTTACAATGGATTTGAGGTAAAGCACCCCGGTCCATGCTCTAACAGAGGCTGCTTCCAGCTTGTCTCTGGCTCATGCGTCCTCATCCATAAAACAAGAAGTTGGATTACTCATTCTTTCTTCAAGTGATGATTCTTTTTGGTTCCAGAATTCCATATTTCTCAATAGTAATGTCCCTTGATACTTTAAGATGGTTTTGAATCATTGCTACTCAATTTTTCTTGAGATGAGAGGAACTTAATGCAGGAGCGATGACTCAGGGAAGAACAGTTAAAATTGCTAAAAAGTCCCCTTTGAAATTGCAACCTAAATTAAAATTGTGTAGAAAAAGAGTCATGCAAAAGGCGATAGAGAAGAAATAATAATGTATAGACTGTGAGTGATTATTCCCCTCACTGCCCCATTTTCCTGTTTTCCAGATTTTCTTTAATGGTCATAGAGTAATATTCTTGGAATAAAATAATAAACATATGCAAACAATTATAAGCTCATTTGGTAGGAAAAAAGAATGTGATTTACACAAAACATGTGTTGGGCAAAGGGGGAACACCTGTATATGAAAAATGATTTATAATAATTTCTTAGGTAATTCCTGTAATCCTTCCCTAGGTTAAAGTTGGTGGATGATAAGTGTCTGTCTTTATGTACTGCTGCTGGAAGGATCCAGCGAAGATAGAAGGCCACTATATTGGTGTCTTAACATAAAAGCCAAAGCTGAGCGTAGAACCATTTGAGCTTCCCTGAATAGGTTAAGATCAAAAGAGAAAGTGAAAAGCTGAACTAGAGAGATTTGAACCATTAGGTCATGTAGATTATCCTGTTCCAAAGATGTCTGGCAAATCCACACTGTCCATCAGAGGTAAACATATGAGTGAAAAGAATCATAATGCCAACTACATATGGAGTATCAAATATGTATGTGGTCTTTTAATTCTGGGAAGACCCTGGCATGTAGGAATAGCTGTCCTGATTGATAGTTGAGGGTTCAGATAGCTTAAGAAACCTGCCCCATGTGAGGAGCTAATCAGTGGTGCAGCCTGGATTTGCCCCAGTGTTTCACCCTGCGGAGGCATGCGTGTGTGCAAACACTCTTGCCCTGGGAGCTTCTCCTTGTTTAGAGCTGAAAGCTGCTTCCTGCAGCTTTTCCACACGTTGCTTCATTCTCTCTTCCCGAGCTCTCAGCCTCAAAAATCTGCTCCCTCTTTCACATGACACCCCTTTAGATCATTGACAAGGGTTATCATGTCCATTTTGCTGTCCCCCCACCCCTGCCGCAGTCTGTCATTTCTCAGAAGCTTGGAGAGGTGTTTTTATTCACAGATGCCTTTGGAAATTTCATGGTTTTGCTTGAAACCATGCTGAGTTTGTCCAGATGTGCCAATATTTGTCTTATACTATGTAAATTAATTATCTAGAAGAGCAAGAAACCTTTGTAGGCACTTACTCACTAATACAAACCAGTGCCTTTGGGTGTAGATGGAAAGGAAAAAATTTTAAAAAGTGAACCGGATCACTGGGAGAGTGTCATTGAATTCGCATCCTACTTTTAGGACAAATCTGTAGTGTGGCGGTTCAGTATTGCCACATAGTTTAACCATGGGAAACTCAGGCGGACACTTGTAATAGAGCCCAGCTTTTATGTGAAGACATTGCAGGGATGGAGAAAGTGTGATATTCTCTTATTTTATTATCAAGCTCTATAGCCCAGTGTTTATAGCCTGGTGGCAAAGAAATTAGCGCCTCTCAGATTTAGCAGAGTAACTATTATTAATATTATTACAAGATAATTGTAACAATAGTGAGTAAAGTTTAAATGAAAAGCACAAACTTTTAAGGAGAGAATGTTGTAACATTGTTATATATGCGGCTGAGCTCTCTCCATGCCCCTCTCTTCATATGCCAGAATGAAAAAAGGTGTCTAGAATGGATGAGCCTCAAATCTAAATAATAATCACGAACCCTTTACCCCCACCCTCACTGTCACCATCTGCAACAACAGCTGCTTCTAATGATGTGCCTGGCAGTGTGCTTTTTATTAGATATCTCACTGAATTCTCCAAACTTGGAGGTCAATACTATTGTTACTCTCATTTTACAGATGAGAAAACAGAGAGGTTAAATATCTTGCTCAAGTTCACGTATCTTGTGTGGAGCAGATTGAGAGTCCTAGCTGATACTTCACTCCTATACCTTGTTTCTTTTCTTAGCAAAATAGACTATAAGTTGAACATTAAACAATGCACTGGGGACACATTAAAAAAAAATCTTTCATTATAAATGAAACACGAAGGAAAATTTTCCCAGTATGAAGTTTTCATAGTGACACACTCATTCTTGGTAAAACTAAAATTAAATCAAGACATTTTAAACCTTCCAGTTCCACATCCAAATATACCTTTTATATATTAGTGTAACTCTCTATTAAAACCACAACACAGATTAGATCACTCTAAATGATGCATAAAAGCAACATGATTTGATGTAAAGATCGCCAATTTCTCAGAGAGGTGAAATGACTTGAATTTTAACTAGTGCTGCCAGTAACCTCTCTGGGGCCTTGGTCCAGTCTCATATTCAGTCTTGAGTTCTCAGTGTTCCCATCTACAAAATGGGAGTGTTGCACTCTGATTATGAAACTTCCTTTTAACCTCACATGATGCCTGATGTGGAAAATTCTTAAAGAGATGGGAATACCTTACCTGTCTCCTGAGAAACCTGTATGCAGGTCAGGAAACAACATTGAGAACCCAATATAGAACAATAAGTAAGTAAGTGAAGTTGCTCTGTCGTGTCTGACTCTTTGCGATCCCATGGACTGTAGCCTACCAGGCTCCACTGTGCATGGGATTTTCCAGGCAATAGTACTGAAGTGGATTGCCATTTCCTTCTCCAGCAGATCTTCCTGACCCAGGGATCGAACCTGGGTCTCCCACATTGTAGACAGACACTTTACCGTCTGACCCAACAGGGAAGTCCTAGAACAATGGACTGGCTCAAAATTGAGAAAGGAGTTTGTCAAGGCTGTGTATTGTCACCCTGCTTATTTAACTTATATGCAGAGCACATCATGCAAAATGCCAGGGTGGATGAACCACAAGCTGGAATCAAGATTGCGGGGAGAAATATCAACAGCCTCAGGTATGTAGATGATACCACTCTAATGGCAGAAAGCAAAGAGGAACTAAAAAGTCTATTGACGAGGGTGAAAGAGGAAAGTGAAAAAGCTGGCTTAAAACTCAGCATTCAAAAAACTAACAGCATGGCATCCTGTCTCGTTACTTCATGGCAAATAGATGGGGAACAATAGAAACAGTGACAGATTTTCTTTTCTTGGGATCCAAAATCACTGCAGATGGTGACTGCAGTCACAAAATTAAAAGATGCTTGCTCCCTGGTCACTTAGACAGTAAAGACTCTGCCTACAATGCAGGAGACCCAAGCTCGATTCCTGCGTAGGGAAGATGCCCTGGAGAAGGAAATGGCAACTCACTCCAATATTCTTGCCTGGAGAATTCCAGGGACTGAGGAGCCTGGTGGGCTGCAGTCCATGGACTCACAAAGAGCTGGACACAACTGGGTGACTAACACTGCTCCTTGGAAGCAGTGTTGACAGACTAAGTGTATTAAAAAGCAGAGATATCACTTTGCCAACAAAGATTCATGTAGTCAAAGCTATGGTTTTTTCCAGTAGTCATGTGGATGTGAGAGTTGGACTACAAAGAAAGCTGAGCACTGAAGAATTGATGCTGTCAAATTGTGGTGCTGGAGAAGACTCTTGAGAGTCCCTTGGACAGCAAGGAGATCAAACCAGTCAATCCTGAAGGAAATCAACCATAAATATTCATTGGAAGGACTGATGCTGAAGCTCTAATACTTTGGCCACCTGATGTGAAGAACCGGCTCATTGGAAAAGACCCTGTTGCTGGCAAGGATTGAGGGCAGAAGGAGAAGGGGGTGACAGAGGATGAGATGGTTGGATGGCATCATCAGCACAATGGGAATGAGTTTGAGCAAACTCCAGGAGACAATGAAGGACAGGGAGCCTGGCATGCTGTAGTCCGTGGGGTCACAAAGGATTGCACACGGCTTAGTGACTGAACAACGGCAATCACGCGTAGTGTGAGCTTCTCTGGTGGCTCAGTGGTAATGACTCCGAATGCAATACAGGAGACATGGGTTCGATCCCTGTGTTGGGAAGATCCCCTAGAGAAGGAAATGGCAACTTATTCCAGTATTCCTATCTGGAAAATCACATGGGCAGAGGAAATAGGCGGGCAACAGTCCATGGGGTCATGAAAGAGTTGGACATGCCTTAGCAACTAAACAACAGCCAAACAGCCATGCCTAGTGTGAAATGCCTGCTAAGTTCAGAAAAAATAAAATGCCTTTGTTCTTTAATGAAAATAACCAACCTCAAGCCAAACTCATGCTTTGAATTTTTTTACTCACTGAGGCTTTATTCTGAAAATAAATGACATATTACTATCCTGCTGCCCATCTATTTAAGTCATTCTCCAACTAACTTGTCAGGGCTGATCTAAATCTTAGCACCATTTAGGTGTGGTTGATTGCCTGGAAGCAGAAGTTTCCTGACTTCTTTCTCACGTGGATTAGTACAGTGAAAATCTGTTTGGCTTCCTTCTCCTTTCCTTTGAGGACTTTGCCACTTATTTTCCAGCAGCAGTTTTTGGAAGCCAAATCTGAAAGCAGGATGGAATGGAGATATTAGCCATAGGTGACAGTCGTCTATCTCATGAATTTCTTCTCTGCTTGTTTCTTTTCCCCTTGCTAAGTTAACTTCCTCCTTCTCAAAACACTTGAATACACTGTTTATAGAGCATATCTTGCAGGATGGTCAATTGTCTTTTTCTCTTTTTTGCCTGCTCTGCATTATAAACCCATCAGAAATAGAGACAGAACATGTCTGTGCTTAGATGGTATCTGACACAAAGATGGTGCTCAGTAAAAGGTGAATGAGTGAATAAGGTAGAAGAAGAGTTGTATTTCTAAATATATACTAATGAGCAGTGCTTGAATCCATTTATGAAACAGACAATTCGAATGTTTCCTCTTTGACCATTCTTAACCTGATGTCCTGAGCATGAAATAATTTGCTTCTCTCCTCAGAACAGTTGTGTGTGTCATTTGTTTAGTAAGTAACTATGTAGTGTCTCAGGATATTTTTCCTATTCTCATAATATTTTGTTGTTTTCAAATATTCTATGATTGTGTTTTCTTTTTTTAATCACAATCTGTTTCTACATAAAGGTTATTTGAAGGTAGGGATAAATATTTATTAGTATAACAAGGTATTAACAATGTAATAAAATATATTTAATAATAAAATTATAATATTTATCTGTTAATTTTAAAAATTATGTTTTCCCTGTGTTTCATTTGAATAGTCCTGATATTTGTGTTTTCAAGTTCACTAATCTTTATCTTCTGTAATATCTAATCTGATGTTAATCTGATCCAGTATATTCATTTCATACATTGTAGATTTCAACTCTAGAAGTTTGATTTGGGTCTTTTTTTAATGTCTTCAATGTCTCCACTCAATTTTTGAACATATGGAATGTAGTTATAACAGTAGTTTTCATGTTCTTGTCTGCTAATTCTAACTTCCTGTGTCAGTTCTGGGTCATCTTTGATTGATTTTTCTCCTCATCAGAGGTCATATTTTCCTGCTTTTTGCATGCTGGATAATTTTTGATTGCATGCTGGACATTGTGAATTTTACCTTATTAAATGCTGAATGTTTTTGTATTCCTAAAAATATTCTTTGTTCTGGAATGTGGTTAAGTTGTTTAGAATGTAGTTAAGTTGTTTGATTCTTTTTTAAGTCTTGCTATTAAGATTAGTACTTGATCTAGGGCCAATTATTCCCCAAGACAGAGGCGAGACCCCTTCTATGTGCTCTCCCAATGCCTAGGAATCATGAAGTTTTTTCATCTCCGATTGGAAACATCCTTCTGGAATCCCCGAACCCCCAATTCCTTGGGTAACTTTCTCACACACATGCACTGATCGATATTCTCCTTGAAATTCACTCTCTGGGAAGCTGTCTCCTCTCTCTGGTATTTTGTCTCTCTCTCTTTCTCTCTCTCTTTTTTGAACAATTAACGTTTTTATTTTTTGGTAGGATATAAAAATCCAAGTCTCTTAAATCAATGCAGTCTCTCCAAATATTTAGCTCAGGTACTTTTTCTTACAGATTCTAGTTGCCTTGGGCTCCCTGGACTGTTAACTCCGTTTACTCACCTCAGGAAGTCCACTTGAGTTTCCCCTGCTCCCATACACCTTGGCTTGGAGAGACTATCAGGTAGTAAACTGGGGGATCTGCAGGGCTCGCTTATTTTGTTTCCCTTCTCTCAGAGTTCCTTGCCCTTGGTGTACTGGTATCCAGGTCTTGACAGCTGTCCCTCTTTCTCCATCTGGGCCAGGAGTGGAAGTGATCCTTTTATTCTTCCTGTCTAGAATGATCTTTCATTCCCAGCTTCCAAAGTGCACCATCCTTGACCTCATGAGACTGGGTAAGAGGGCTTCCCATTGAGTCCCCATCATCCCTGTGCCTATAGTAGCTTAGCAAGCACTCATCTCCCTGCATTACTATCGCAGTTTTTGCGATCTTCTTTTAGTCCCAGGCATTTAACAGTTACTCATAAGCATTTGCGGAATGAATAAATGAACAAATAAGATTCAATTTAAGACTTCAAAATTTCCAGATAATCAATTGTTTATGATGGCTTAGACGTGGCTTTTAATCTGTTTATTTTCTGTTTCCTCTCATTAAGAGGTGGTTAATAAAAGCCACCTAATTAATGCTTGAAATAAAATATGAAAGTAAAGGACCTAAGAATAGATTAACTATATTTTATAGACAAACACAATGAATATTAACTTTTCAGTAACCCACTGTATGGTTGTGGTGCATCCCAAGTCTGAGATTTATTTACTGGGGTGGTGTTCTTATCTCAAGTGGCTTTTCCATGTTCGATGTACTTGGATATCTGTTA
Organism: Neotragus pygmaeus; assembly: GCA_006410875.1. Classification (NCBI taxonomy): domain Eukaryota; kingdom Metazoa; phylum Chordata; class Mammalia; order Artiodactyla; family Bovidae; genus Neotragus; species Neotragus pygmaeus. The sequence continues at coordinate 101,763 of SJYV01056142.1, forward strand.
TCTAAGAAGAGTGCAGCTGGTCTGCAAATAGCTGTGAGTCTGTGCATTCTCATCAACTGGAGACAATTGACAGTGGATATGTGCCACTGGGGCCATGGTCAAGTGCAAGTCCATACTATATTTGGGTCTTTTAGAGTCCCTAGAGTGAACTATATTTGGTAAGCCTCTTAAGACTATCTTGTTCTGTTTCCTCAGCACCTCTTGGTTACTAAAGGTGCCTTTGGAGTCTTCCTATTCTTTTATCCCCATTCCACAGTTGACATGATGGAAGTGGCTTCAGACTTGTGTTTTTAGACTTAGTGTTTTTCTTTTTTTTTTCATCTGCATTAGAGATGGTGTGTTTCTTTTTTTTTCCATCTGCATTAGAGATGGTGAGATCTAATTTGGTAGATTGCAGTGAGGATTGAAGGAAGTAATAAATGCAAGTTGTCTATCATAGTTCCAGGCACACAGGAACCCCCTCCCACTCCCCCCAACCTAATTTAAAAGGTAGCTACCTACTCCTGAAATTGAACTATACTGACTGGTTACCAACATACAGACACATGAAGTTATTCTGTCTGTATCTCTTACTTACCAGCTTTTCCTTTAAGGTTTTATGTGTGTTCCTTTGCTTTTAGGCCAAATACTTATTTTCCTAAAATGGTGTTTTCTTGACCTAAAACAGTCTTCTGCTTTTCTTTCTTTTCACTGCTCTTGCCTGGTGATCAAATTGTTTAAAGCTATCTTTGTCCTTCCTCCTTCTAATCCACGGCCAAGGCAGGGGGTGGCTTTAATTAACAGGAACATTTGCATTAGCTAAGCAATTTCTCATTCTACCTCTCAGTTATTGATTAAATCTCTCCATGATGCACAAATGAAGACTGGGTGTATTTTGCATATTTTCCTAGAATGGCATAGTGATTCTGCGGCTAGACCAAGATTAGACCTTGCTAGTTCTAAAAATCTGACTTTTTGCTTTAATGGGTAAACTGTGTTGCCTCCAAAACTATGAGTTGAGTTTAACTTTCAAGTGTACTTTGTATTTAAATCTGATGATAGACTTGTTTTTCCTTTTGTCTTGTTTAGATGAGGGCTTTGGATTCTTTTCTTTGCTGGGCTGGTACATCTACCCTGACGGTGACCTAGGGATGTTTCTTGATGCTGTCAAGAATGCTAATTAAGATACTTATTTTCTTTTGCCCTACTGTTTATGATACTTGTCATTAGGTCGGTTAGATGGTAAACTGTGTTATCTCTCACTACAATGCACGTGGTCCTCTGTACACAAAGGAAAGTTTGAATGTGGGTGTGTGAGTGAATAAATATGTATGATTATATTGTTACTGGTTTAAAAGCTCCCAGCTTATTGATTTAAATATATACAGTCTTAGATGGGAGGTGGGATGACTGAATAAGAAATAAGACTGTGTTAAGATGGCATCTGGTCCCATCACTTCATGGGAAATAGATGGGGAAACAATGGAAACAGTGTCAGATTTTGGTTTTTTGGGCTCCAAAATCACTGCAGATGGTGACTGCAACCATGAGATTAAAAGACGCTTACTTCTTGGAAGAAAAGTTATGACCAACCTAGATAGCATATTTAAGTGTAGAGATATTACTTTGCCAACAAAGGTCCATCTAGTTAAGGCTATGGTTTTTCCACTAGTCATATATGAATGTGTGAGTTGGACTGCGAAGAAAGCTGAGTGACGAAGAATTGATGCTTTTGAACTGTGGTGTTGGAGAAGACCCTTGAGAGTTCCTTGGAGTACAAGGAGATCCAACCAGTCCATTCTGAAGGAGATCAGCCCTGGGTGTTCTTTGGAAGGAATGATGCTAAAGCTGAAACTCCAGTACTTTGGCCACCTCCTGCAAAGAGTTGACTCATTGGAAAAGACTCTGATGCCTGGAGGGATTGGGGGCAGGAGGAGAAGGGGACGACTGAGGATGGGATGGCTGGATGGTGAGTCTGAGTGAGCTCCGGGAGATTGTGATGGACAGGGAGGCATGGCGTGCTGCGATTCATGGGGTCGCAGAGAGGTGGACATGACTGAGCGACTGAATGGAACTGAGAATGACCATGGACCTTTAATGCCTATGTACAGACTATAAAATGTGCCCATTTCGGTGTTTGTCTGTCGTCCTACGTCATGATGCTCAGTGTGGCTGGAGGAGTCCTGGATGGACTTCTGTCATCACCTGCTCCCTGGGTTGGGTGGCCATCTGCACTGCTGTTTGAGGACCTCCGGTTTTGTTTGGCTAGGGAGTGTTGGTGTTAAGTGGTCTTCATGAGGACAGTTACCGTTATCCTACTCAATGTTCCCTTGAAGAGCAGGCGCCAGGAAGATGAAGATTCCCCCACCCCATTCTGTTCTGTCTTTGGGAGTCTTTGTGCTGCTTCTCTGCCTCCCCAACTGTAAAATTTATTTCCCTGCAGCTTTTGTTCTATTGAAGGCTTGGTACCAAATGCTGTTGTCAGTGTGACTTATTACCACGAGCGGCTTCATTAGTTTCTCCCATTTTGGTGGAATCAAGGCCAAACACCCATGTTGGTGTTTGAGGTCCTGCTTGTCCTGGCCTTACTCTATTTTATTTTTATTAGAATTAATTAATTTACAATATTGTGTTAGTTTCTGCTGTACTGGGCTTACTCTAGCCATTGAATTGCATTTTTTTTCTGTTCCTCTATAGACACTTCTCAGGCCATTGATGCCAACAGGCTCACACCTCGTGATCATAGCCCATGTGGCTCCCTTTGCCTGGGTGCCCTCCACTACCTGTACACATTCTGAAGAATCCTTTCTGTTCTTTTTAGCATCACCAACTCAATGGACATGAGTTTGAGCAAACTCCAGGAGATGGTGAAGGACAGGGAAGCCTAGTGTGCTGCATCCCATGGGGTCACAAAGAGTTGGACACAACTTAGCCACTGAACAACAACAATAAAAAGCCCACTTTGGGTAGCTCTTCTTCTATGAGGATGTATCATTCCCTCTTCCTGACCCCTTGGATCATTTTTCAAAGCCTATTTGGTTGTTTAAATTAAATATTAAATGCTAAATATATAATCAATGTTAGTTCAGATTAACTCCTTAGATCGAGACCTTACACATAGTTTATGCTCAATATGTAACTATGGTTTTTACTCTATTTGAATCACTTTTGTGATTCATTCATTCATTCAGAAAACAGATGTCCCCTCTGTAGGTGCTACTCCAGGTCTCAGGATTCAGAAATGGGTGATATTTACAGATTTGTGTGCTAAAGCAGGGGTGATGGCCTGCAGTTCTTGGAGAGAGACGCCCTTCTAGGAGCTGGGATGGTCTCTTCGAGTCTCTCCCTATCGCCATATTCTAGGCTTCAAACATGACTTCCTCCAATGTTCTGGTCACACAAGGCAGTAGAAATGAAGCCTTCACACTGGGTGGATTTACTAGTTCTGACATTGTTTCTACCTCTTAAAATGTGGAGAACAGGATACATGCTACGTGTCATTATGAGCTAGACTCTGGGCTAAGTGCTTTACACTTGTGATTGGATGGAATTTTCAAAATATCCCTATCAGATACATCTTGTTAATAACTTTATTTTACAGATGAGGAACCTGGGATACATACAGGTTAAGAAAATGGCATGCATGAAGGAGCTATGAGTTGAACTCAGGTCTGTCAGAGAGCAGAAGCCACATTCTCATCATCACGTAGCATCATACTGTATCATGTTTTAAGATCCCCTGTACACAAATTCAGAGTAAATAGCTATTATTATTACTATTTTGTTCATAAATTTTGGCCTTTCTTTCCTACACTGCCACCAAGTAGTATTCAGTTCAGTTCAATCGCTCAGTCGTGTCCGACTCTTTGTGACCCCATGAATCGCAGCACGCCAGGCCTCCCTGTCTATCATCAACTCCCAGAGTTCACTCAGACTCATGTCCATCGAGGTGATGCCATCCAGCCATCTCATCCTTGGTCGTCCCCTTCTCCTCCTGCCCCCAACCCCTCCCAGCATCAGAGTCTTTTCCAATGAGTCAACTCTTCGCATGAGGTGGCCAAAGTACTGGAGTTTCTGCTTCAGCATCATTCCTTCCAAAGAAATCCCAGGGTTGATCTCCTTCAGAATGGAC